>ML977200.1:82334-130804 GCA_010015705.1 Aulographum hederae CBS 113979
CGCGTAATCGCAAGGGAGATAGCCTGGTTGCAGAAGCTCTGGAGGCCTGTGAGGATATTAGTGTTGAAAATAGTCGAGATGAGGGAGGTCCTGCGGGAAACCGTCCTCGGAGGATCATTCGCCTCCCCGTTCGATTTCGTGAGCCCAAAAATTGATCCTAGCTCTTCGCATGCTCTTTTTCTATCTGCCTATCAATTTTCATAGTAATCCGTAAGGTTGTTGTGGTGCTATATTGAATTAATTCCGGGAGCTATGTCTGCGAAATCGAGTGCACGTCCCCCGACAAACCCGTATAGGCCAGCCCGTTCCCTATTATGCAATGAGCTGTCCACTTGCGAGTCCATCGAAACACGACCCTTACCGGGGGCGATTTGGCATACACCAGAGAAATAGTTTGTAAGAAGCGCTAGGTACTCAGAGATGGCTTCTCTAGGCGCTTTTTCGGACATCTCGAAAAGGAATATTAAACGGTCATAAGGAACCGTGGAAGACAAGACAGCTTGACTAATGGAAGAACGCCATTCAATGGGTGTGAGCAAACGACTGACTCAAAAGAATCAAGAGACCGAAGAATTGACGATCTAAAGGTAGGGACCTTAGTCTCGTGGAGATGCATAACTTTGGAGAGGTGGAGTTCTTCGCTTTCGATGCCCAATATTGAGGGGTAAGGAAGACGGGCCGAGTGACCACAGGAAGATTGAGAAACATCATCAAAGATGGCTTGTTTCCCTGAAGTCCGGCTGAAACAAAAGCGCAATCATGACTTTGAAAACAAATTGAACGCTGTCGGAACTGATGGTAGGTCGCGATTCAGAGGTCCGAGATCAGTCGATCAATTGGAGTCTAGGATGCATTATCGAAGCAGCACCGCGTCTTCCGAGATTTAGTCGAGGGACGTGTGGGACAACATACGTAGCGGGGATGAGAAACCCCCATGAATTGGTTGGCGTGGGCCGATGAGATGATGAAGGAAGACGGAGGATGAATGTACCTATACAAAGCAGAGCGCAGACGGGAGAGGGAATGAAATTTGGGATATGCCATTCGGGCACACGTTTCACCGCGCCGATCCTCGCTGGAGGACCGCACGCTGGAGGACCGCACGTGACCGAAAAATCTCATCAGCTTCTTCCGCTCGGATACTGTCGACTCTTCCAATGCCTTCACGAACCGTATTCTCGTCACCCTTGTATTTTCTGATCATTTGCTGCTGATGGAGTGATCTCTGCTGATTGGGCTATGGCTTGCAAACGCTGCACGAGCGAGAGGTCTGGGAGTTTCCGCGGTGACTCTGGTTTGTTTGCTTCGGCGGTTATAGGAATCCGCCGCAGATTCAACATGTGTTGCGGCATGCGTGTGAAAAGGTAAGGTGAGTAAGATGATCTCGGGTAGCTCTTTCTCCATACCTTCTTCGGTCTACCAAATTACCCTTCCGTCACTTGCGGAGCCTACCTTTTTCTTCGGCAGGAGAAGGCATGCGGGCGGGAGTGATTCGGTAAAAATGTTTGAAAAGAGAGAAACAGCCGTCTTTTGAAGTACCAACAGCCAATTCATTCCGTCCTCAAACAATCCAACAATACAGCAAAAAAAAGATGATACTTTCTCTTCGACGGGGAGTCGAACCCCGGTCACCCGCGCACCGTGTCGTCGAAGCGACTTGACAAGCGGATATCATACCGTTAGACCATCGAAGACCTTTCTTGTCTGTTGAAGAGAGAATGGTCTGTCAGGATTATGAAGGGACTAACGACGATGGCGGCCGAGTGGATTGGGAAAGTGATGTGCGATGGTTGCTGTAGGGTAGGGAGAGTTGGTCAGGATTAGTAAGATTGGTGGTGGATAGAGAGAGCATGGCTGAGAGTCGATTGGGGAAGCAATACGTGTGGGGGAGTTGGAAGGGGTGTGTCGAAGGGTTGGTCAGGATTACTAAGACTGGGTGGGTAGATGGGAAAAGTTTGGTGGGGGCGGGAATGGCATTTTTGGATGTGGTTGAAGTTTTGACTGTGGCGTCGAATTGAGGGCCAGAGACTTTAGGAAGACGATGGTCTGGGTAGTTGTTTGGTGTATGCATGTTAGAGAAAATCCGGTGGTGATGTTTGTCGGAACTATTTCGGCTTGCGATCCGGTCAAACGTGCAGCTTGTAGCCGCTTCATGACTTTACTTGAGCGGATCACGCGGCAGGGTGCATCTACGGTTGATCAACGGATTCTCTTGGCTAGGGTAAAGCATGGAAATGTCTAGATTTGATGGTTTATTAAGAAGAAATTATCATTTCCATCCCGAGTTGGGACTTATTGGAGCAAACAATGAAGACGTGCAGCCATTGAGGCTTAATTTTGTGTATGGAAGCTGAAAATGGGCATTGGGAACGAGCATTGGGGATGAGAAATGGATGTGGAACTGGCATGACCCGGAAAATTGTGGTCATTGAGCTGCTCAACTATCCCCAAACTCCCACAGGACTTCTCCGTCATCCGCGGCTATTTGAAGCCCACGTATTGCAGCAGGTAGTACTTCTGCCACTTGATGCATCTCCGTAGCTCGGGTCCGGCCAGTTTCATGCCAGAAGAGTGCATGAACCGGCTCCTCATGCCACGGAGATCCCATCCACAAATCCGAGAGGTAAAGATTGCTCAGGTTTGTGTGTGACTGAATGGTCATTAAGATTGGTACCACCCCACAGAGCGGATGCGGATGTTGTGGAGTTTGAGTTTCTTAAGCGTAGGGGCTGCATTTCTTATGATACTGTCAAGATGATGTTCCGCTAGACAAAACCCATAGAGGGACAACTCTTTGAGCTTGAGAGCTGCCAGAGGCTCAGTGAGGAAGTGAAAAGCTTGATCGTGGTGATGGTACCCCGTGGAGAAAAGAAAACCGGAGAAGAAGTTGACTCTTTGGAGATTGGAAGCTGCTCGGAGGAAATTTGCCAAGCGGGTGAAGAGTAATTTTTCTTTGAGATTCATGACTACTTGTACCTCCCGATACGGTGGGCGTGCACAAGGCATTTTGTCGGAGACTAGTCACGTGAGTGCTTAATCAGGCATCATGTGATCTGGAGCATATATTCCATCTCCGGCATTTGGCACTTCTAGATAGTTACAACACACTTTTCACACTTTACAGTGACAATCTTCACATCTTTGCTCTCTCAAAGACCTCACTTTTTCCACTGCGTTATTGCACTCCCAACGTGATCACGCAGTGAAAAAGGCGAGGTCTTTGAGAGACCAAAGATGTGAAGATTGTGATGTGTCTGTGATCCGTCCATCTAGGAGTGCCAAATGCCGGAGATGGAATATATGCTCCAGATCACATGACTCCTGACTAAGCAGTCACGTGATTAGTCTCTGACACATTTCGTTATCAGACCGAAAATAATCCTGATATCCGAACGCGGGGTTCAATCTGATGGAGTTCAGAAAGGAAAAGTCCATGCCTGCTGGAAGCCAGTTGGTAGGAGAAGAAGGAAATTCGGCACACCGAAGGCTTCCAAGGCAAGTCGAGGTAGGCTTGTCGCGGTTGTCGAGATTTGCATACGGCTCTATGGCCAACCGGTCAGTCCGTAGTTGTGAGTAACGTAGCGATCCTCCCCATTCATCTATCTCCTGCACGTTCCGTCTCATATATTCCATCTCCGGCATTTGGCACTCCTAGACGGCCACACCACACTTTACATGACAATCTTCACATCTTTGGTCTCTCAAAGACCTCGCCTTTTTCACTGCGTTATTGCACTCCCAACGTGAGCACGCAGTATCCTTGGAGCTTGGCAACTATTACCCCAAAGACTCCGACAATATGCGTCTCTCATCCCTCGGGCTGCTAACTCCGAAAGCACAATTAGGAGCTTAAATCGATAAGACTTCTCTGATTACCCACAACCCCGAACTTCATGGCGTTTCGAACTGAAGCGAAGGCGGGACTGGTTTATTCAGACAAATCTCTTTGCCTGTTCCTAAATCTGGTTATGGGCCGTCTCCAGCACCAAGATCGCTTGCCGACGACGATCTTCCCGCACCCACGAACCTCTGCGCATTGCTCGTCGAAGCTCCATCAGAACGACGGAACCCTTCATCTATTGTCGCGCATGTAATTTCTGTGTCGCTCAAATGAGTCTGTAGCTTGCGATTCCTGCTCTCTCGCCTTTTTCTCCTAATCTCGCTTCGTTGATCTGGAAGCTCTTCCAACTCCCCTGCCGCTTCGGCAATATCTATGTGACAATGGAGTCGTACCCTCCTAATAGCAGCGACAAGTCTGAAAGTGAGTTCTTCCGTCTGCTGCTGCGACTGCACTAAGCGGATAACAGAGCTTGCCCCCTTCAAGTACGACACATTCCACGTTGGCTCCATCAAAGCATCCGGGTGGCTCCGAAACCAGCTCCAGCTCTGCGCAGATGGCCTCGGCGGGCACATGTATGATTTCTATCGCTACATTCAGCGCTCTTCGTGGCTCGGAGGGGACTGGGAGTACAGTCCTTTGAATGAAGCCGCGCCCTACTGGTTCAACTACATTGTCCCACTTGCCTGGACTTTGGATGATGCTCGACTCAAGGCACAGGCAAAATCTTTCCTGGACTATGTCCTTGAAGCCCAAGCGGAGGATGGCTGGCTCGGCCCGGAGACGACGAAAGCCACGAGAGGGATATGGGCTCGCAGTCTGTTGTGCTTCGGCCTGGTCCAATATGCGGAAGCCGAACCTGCGGAGACTGAGCGAATCGTGACCGCAATGCACAGATTCACCATCCTCGTACATGCGATGTTGGAGCGCGACTTCGAAGGCTTGATCCAGCAACCCGGAGATGTGTTCGACCGTGGAGGCTTTGGGAATGCTAGGACTCACGAGCTGGTTATGTCTCTGCAATGGCTGTACGAGAGCCATCCGCGGGACAACAGCCACACTATCTGGAAGACGATGGAACTGATGTTTGAAGGCGGAAGAAAGAGTCATGGAGACTGGACCGCCTTCTTCACCACCGAAGCCTTTCCGAAGCTTGGAACACCCGATATCAAAACCAACATCTTTACCCACGGTGTAAATCTCATTGAAGGACTGAGATATCCCTCTCTCCTCCATCGTATGACCCAGGAGGAATTCTTAGCCGATCAAACTCGCAACGCAGTAGATATGACCTACAAATATCACTCCTCGAGATCCGGGACCGTCATTGCGGACGAGCACCTTGGTGGTCTCTCGGCGCAGAGGGGGTCAGAGACGTGTATGTCTGTTGAGATGATCTACTCTATGGCTTGGCTTCATCGCTATCAGGGCTTCAATGACTATGCAGATAAAGCGGAGGCTGCTGCGTTCAATGCTTTGCCTGCAGCTATCAGCCCGGACTGGTGGTCTCATACGTATGTGATACAGACGAATCAAGTAGGTCTCCCGGCTTTCATTTTGCCTTTCATCGCTCTTTTACCGCCACTGCTCTTGCTTCTCTTTCTTCGAGGTGTATTTCAATGGTATGAACATCGATACCGCGGGTTGACAAGCATGATTTCATCAGCCATGGTCAAAGAAACTCGACAAGTCCCCATTCAACGATGTCAACGAATACGGCAATACGTACAGCCTCGAACCAGACTACCCCTGCTGCACGGTCAACCACCCACAAGCATACCCAAAATATGTCACCTCCTCCTACGTTTTTGATAAGAAAGGCGGAATCGTCCATGCACTCCTTGGTCCCACTAATTTGACAACATCAATCTCCGGCAAACCCGTCGAAATTATCTGCACCACGAACTACCCCTTCTCCGGCCTCCTAAAATACTCCATAACCACACCCACCGACCTGACCTTCTCCATCCGCATCCCCGACTGGACATTCCTCGACAAGTCAACCTTCAGCCTTGCCGACTCACCACCCTCACCCATCCACCCCACACCAGCGGGCCTCCACACCCTCCACATCCCCGGCTCCCCCACCCTGACCTCCCTAACACTCCAACTCGCCGCCATTCCCCGCATCGTCCCTCGCAATGGCACAGTATCAATCTACCGCGGCGCCCTCCTCTTCGCCCTCTCCCCCGCCTACACCAGCACCCCGCGACCCGCGCTCGACTGGAAGACTTTCCAACCCCTTCCCATCTCAGAAACCACGACACAGACCTTCGACCACGACCTCTCGCCCACCTCGCTGTGGAAATACGCCATCGACCCTTCAACTCTAGAAGCGGAGGATGCATGGTGCGACGGCGATGAAATACTAGCGAGTCCGGTGTGGAGTAGAGAGAAGACGCCGTGTGTGATGTGGGTGGATGCTTGGGAGATTGAGTGGCCGGTAGAAGGGGAGGAGGGGAGTGGAGTTGTGGGGGAGACGCCGGTTGGGAAGGCGGTGAGGGTTGTGGGGGAGAGGACGAGGGTAAGGCTTGTGCCGTATGGGGCGGCTAAGTTGCATGTTGCGGAGTTTCCTGTTGTTGATGGGAGGGATCTGACTTGAGGAGTCTGCTAGATTGCTGCGCTGTTTTGCCATTTCGATTATATTTTATCTGAATTCTTTGGGCGTTTTCTCTATTTCAGCGGCAGCGGGAAGGAAGTTCCGTCTTCCTACCATTGTCACCTTTTCCACTCAACTCCCCATCAGCCCCCTTCAACCCTCACCACCAGATTCAACCTCAACTGGAATCACAGTGCAGGCATCAAAACTTCCAGCAACCTCTCCACCAAAGCACTTCTCTTGTGCTTCAACCCCTTCTCCCCTCTCTCACATCCCTTGCTATACCCCTCCAACAACTCTTCCAACTCCCTCTTCTCCCTCCCCATCCCCTCCTCATCCGCCTTCCGCTTCCCCTCCATCTCCCGCCCATACACCTCCACCCACACCAACAACTGCTTCCTCTCATCGATCGCCCAGAGCACAGTCAGAAATTCCTCTCGTCTGAGGTCACCCCACTTCCTCATGGCCCTTTTCTCCTCCATTATCGCCTTCAACGTTCGCCACGCCCAGCGCAGCTTAGCCGTCCGGCTCATCGGTTCTGTGTCCGTGTTCTCTTCCTTAACAACCGTTTCTTTGCTTTTCTCAACCTCGGTGTTGCTGTCACTACTCTCTATTTCCTCCTCTCCAGCATCTGCATCCGCAAGCCCATCGCTCCCATGAACCGTCTCCTCGTCATCCCCATCTCCATCCTCAACCGTCTCTTCATCCCCATCCCTCCCATCCCTCTCAAACCTCTCCCCCCTCCCCATCCTCTCCTTCATCACCCTCACCTCTCCCAAAACAACCCGTCCCCTCAACCTTCCATACCTTATCCACTCTTCCCTCCCCATCTCCACCCCTCGAACCCACCTCTTCAACTCCGTCTCAAACTCGTTCCACCGCTTCTCCTGACTTGCGCTCCAGCACTCGAGACAGCGGAGAGATTCTTTCGCTTCTGCTTCTTTCTTCTCGCGCCAAAGGTCCGGGGATGAGTCCTTGAGTTTACGGCTGTGGAGGTGGGATGTGAGGTTGCGGAAGGAGAGGCAGGTGCTGCAGATGGCGAGAACGCTGAAGCGGTACGCCGGTGTCGGAGACGTGTTTGTAGGTGGTGGAAGAGGCATCTCTGGAACGGCGGTCGAAGGGCGGAAAATCAACTTCGCGCCGTTTAGGACAGAGTTTTTGTTTGTGACGTCCGTGGTTGCGTCAAGCGAGCTCTTTGGGTTTGGAGTGTGGGTGCAGAGGAAGAGGTAGGAGAGACATCTCTGTTGAAGCGGTGTTGGGGTGATTTTTTTGCGGAGGTGGAGTGAGGTGAGAAGTTTATCTGCGTCGGAGAGGTTTTGGATTGCTGACTCTGTCCAGAAGAGTGGTGGTGAGGGGCTTTTCGATTTGGTGCGGGATGGCATGGTGGGTGGTTATTGATGGAGGTTTGAGGTTTGAGGTTGGGGGTTTGATCCGTGATTAAGGTTGAGGTTTATAAAGGAGTGAATCTGCCCGTAGATGTTTAAGGTCGGTGGGTGAAGAGATGGAAAGAAAAGAATTGATGTAGTGCGAAGTGGCAGAACCGTTTGAAAGACAACGTGACAGAATCTTATTGGAATTGCCGTTTTGCAGCGGGTGAGAGCTGTGAGGAAAAGACGTTGAACCGGTTCAGAGCTACTTTGATTCCTCACAAGGTTTGAGGCACTTACCTTTCCATGGAGAGTCTGCAGCCCGTATACTAGCATCAGCCTACCTGTTAATTGTTGTTTTTTCTTGGTGCAGTAACACTGAGAAACTGCTATAGTACTTGATGAGAGTATTCCGAACGAGATGAACTCTGATTACTTAAGTTCTATAGTGCACCTGCAAGACTGAGTTGGAATTGGCCAACGGTAGTCGCTGTCATCGTTGTCGTTGCAAACTTGACTAGTCCGTTTTCGGCTATGCTCCTGTACGGCTTCACTGGTGGCACTCCTTCAATTCCTAGCTTTTCTCATCCATCTTACCCTACCTCCATTTTCCCTCTCTCTAAGACATTCTTGTGGACTTAAGGTAGTGGTTGCATGCCGCTTTCGCTTTTTTAGATCCATGTTCAAGTTTTTCTCCATTTGTCAAGTCGATTTCTAGACTCGAATCTCACCTCATTTTCTTATTCCGCGTAACTTTCTTGCAGGAATTAATTTTCCAGCTAGATTCATGGTGTTTTCTCTGCGTCGGCAAGCTATGATAAGGGTGGCCAGCTGTTCTCCAACTCAGGGTACCTTCCACCACCCTCATATTTGGGATATCCAGCGCTCTCAGGGGAGAGGAAATGTTGGGAAACAGCAAGGTTCAAGGACTCCAATTTCACAAAGCAGACAAACGAAGCCAATTGCAGATTCTCTTCTGTTTAGACTTCAGGGTTATTCAATGGTACCACTGGATGAGATCAGATTTGAGGAAGCCAGAAATATGTTTCCACCTGGATAGGGAGAAACGCCATCCAAGCTGACGTCCAGGAGCTGTACAGCCTGGTATGTGTCTCTTGGGATCACGTGGATGCACTGAATGGAAAAGTATACCTACTTGCTACCTGCTCCTACTACCCAGACTCTCCAGTGCAGACAAGCAAACCACATATAGGCTTAAAGATGAGTGATACAGCACATTATATGCTCGGCCGGAGCTTAGAGGTACTCTCTCCATCCTAGTCGTCCATCAGTCCCCGGATTCAGCTCAGCCGCGCACCAGGCCTGAAAGACTTAGTCCAGCAAATCATCAACTCGATAAAAGCTCATTGGCTCGTTTCCCGATATGTTTGCTCCCACCCCTCGGCCAAACAGCCGCTATTTGACAAGACGTGGGCAAATGAAGAGCAGCAACAGCGAGAGTGGCAGATCCTGCACTGGTTGGAAGATTAGCTTGTGATAATGTCAGTGCTCGAAGGGATCTCCACCTGGCGAATATGTGGCAATATAGCCTTGATGAAGCAGACAGCGAGCCCTCACAGCCCTCATCTGGAACATGGCGGCAGCCGTGCATCCTATCCTGGCATCGCATCGCATCGCCTTCCCGAAAATCAGGGTCCCATTCTGCCTCAATCAGGACTTGACATGTGCTGCTCGAAGAGATAGCTTATATTGTTGCTCCTTGGTTTCTTCAGATGCCATAGCAGTGCAGTGCATCCTCCTGCCATGCCTGCTCGGGCCCGTTGATCCCCTCGTCCCCTGAAGCTCCAGATATCCGTCTGGCATACTCGACGGTCAGGCGACGATGTTGGAGGATGACTTCAAGGGCCAGCTCCACGCAGCTAGATTGGCGATTGATGCTTCATTCCTCGTAGTCGTAGGCGTTCCGCAGTTTCATGCGCGGCACATGTCAAACACGTGAAGCTTACCTCGAAATGCTTGACCTTAGGGAGGAACCGTCGAGGCTGCTGGAGCTGGATCTTGTCATTGCCCGCTTATTTCTCGTTGCAAGTCGGCAACCAGATGCCGTCGAGTGGAGGTGGTTATTGTGTAGCGCTGGCCGGCGTGGTTGCTGACTCGATGCTATGGAGCGGACTTCGTTCCAAGCGAGGGACGAACGCTTGCTTTTGCTGGTACTCTACCGAGTAGGCCGAGTCACGAGCGTTGAGCAACGGCTATCGTGGGCAACGGCCAAGGAGGAAGTCAGAATGGAGTGCATGTGCTGTTGGTGGAATAATGTGGTGTTGGCTTTACTTTGACTCTCCCAAGATGCATCCCCACGCGCGCCTTCCTCTTTTGTCGTTCAGATGTCAGTCTTTTGCAACCAGGACTGCCCTGCGACCAAAGCTTGGGCTCATCCTTAGCGACATGTGATATCGGCCAAGGCAATTACTCTCCCGCAACCCGCAACCCGCTCCGCCATAGCGACCCTCGACTATCAACCCTCAAGACCCTCACCTCAACCCTCACACTCCTCTCCCTCTACTCTCCCACTGCGCTGCTACGATCCTCGCCACCGAGGGCATTGTCTCTGTCCTCTCCACCCCGTCGCGCGCCTGCGCTCCACCCCGCGAGCCGACGCCGCGACGTCACCGGCCACCCACCACTCACCACCCACCACCGCCATGTCGCTCCAACAAGAACATCCGCCGGCCTACTCGCACGACCCAGACACGCTCCAGCTGCCCTCAGTCCCGCGTCAAGACGTCTTTCGCCGCTCGCAGTCGCCCGCCGTCAATTTACCGGACCTGAAATCCCTGGGTCTGCCACCATCACACAGTCCGCAGACCCACACGCTGTCTCTGGACAATGCGCCCCTACGATGGAACAGCTGGCGGAGCCCCGAGGCACAGCACTGGCAAGGTAGCGCCGGGATACACTCGACCGCTTTTCCCAATGTCCCGGCGACAGCGCTGAGGAGTCCCTCCGACATCACCAGTCCTCGTTCAGACGGCGTGTTCAGCAACGAAGATATCACCCCAAGAGCACCCAGCGCACTGTCCATAGATGACCCAGACGTGAGGATTGCCGCAGAAGCCCTGTCGGGGCTTGGAAATCCAGGTATGACTTGGTGTAAATTTCCCGAGCTTCTTCGCTGACTCCAACCCAGATTTGATTCGGTCGCCGACGAGCCGCAACGACAACATCCCACACATAACACAAGCTACCGCAATCACAAACACCAACGGTGAAGGCTCGTGGGAAGACCGCGAACCCATCCTCCAGCTCGTCACAACGAACCACCCCTGGATTGGCGGCACCATCAATGGCTCCCTCTCCGCCTACAACACAACCAAACACTATTCGCCGGGCTTCATTCGGTCTGGCGCTGAATTCGTCGAACGCAACATCGGCCCAATGGCCAACTCAATTGGTACAGGACTGACCTATGTTGGAGTAGAAGGCAGAGTCAGACGGTATCTGGGTGACCGGCGGCCCAGCGAATCCGACGGCAACATGGCCGGCCACAAGCGACGACGCGAGCCTACTCCTCCGGGCGAAGAAACCGACCTCGAGAAAGGCTTGCAGTCGCCAAGAGAACGCATGAGAGCTGCTTCGCAATCATCTTTCGCAGAGTCGCTTCCAGCCTATGATGAAAACAGATCACCGCAGTACGAAGAGCGCGGCGCATTGGCGACAACCGAGCGACCCCGATCGTCTCATGGCTGGTCAACACAGATAATGATAACTACCTCGGGTCTCGGTGTCGCGCTGCACGACAGCTCCCTCAGGAGTCTGAAATACACGTTGCGCGTGCTCGAAGAAGCCTCAACGCGCATTGGTAACATCATGCGCGCGCTGAAAATGCTCCTTGAAGACTACGAGCGAACCATCGCTCCGAACCAGCAACAAAACGGTGGATCGTCGAGTACACACCCTCAGGAAAGCCACCTCTCGCCCGAGCAAGAGCGAGCCTCGCGTACGATTGCCGAAAGGATCCAGACTCTCGGCCACGACATCTGGCAAACCCTCCGCAGCCTCGTCGACAGCGTCTCCAAATACACCGGCGGCGCCCTCCCCGAGAACGCCGGCCAGCTCGTCCGCCGCCAACTCATGTCCCTCCCTCACCGCTGGCTCAACGCCTCGCAGTCCGCATCGTCGCAACCCGCCGCCTCCGAAGCGACCAAAGGCGCAAACCGCATGCTGGCCTTTGGCAAGGAGTCCCTCGAAATGGTCGAGCAGGTCACCCTGATCGTCAGCGGCACAATCAAGAGCGCCGAGCAGTGGCTGGACAGCATGGGTCGGCGCAGGCGGCGCGAAAGAGAAGAGACGGCAGAGACATCAGGTGCGCGATCGCTGAAGCTGGGCGAAGACAAGGATGCCGCTATGACGGGGGTCGAGCGAACCGAGTTTGTCGCGCCGTTCAAGGACGAGAAAACACCGCTTTGAGCACGCAGCAGCAGCACTGAAGCTGAAGCGCGGGCGGGGCGGGAAAGGCAGAGGAGCTTGGGCGCAAGAGCAGGGCATGAGAGCTGTGATGGTGAATTATCGCTATTCGCCGCTTGTTCCTTCCCTTCATCGATTATTCCGCCCTCGCACGCTCGCACGCACGGTACGCACCTCGAGTCGGCACGCCTAGGGTCCGGTTTGAGAACTGTGCCCTGCTGTTGCCGGGTTCTGTCGTTTCTCTTCAAGAAGAATTGGACAGCGAACCCCTGTCTAACTTGAGTTGAAGAACCTTTCGACGCACAATGCGAGGTGCATTGACGTTGACGGTTGGGCGGGGAATGTGGGAAATGCATGTTGGAGCATTGACGCACTGCTATTGCTGCTGCTGTCATGGCTGTAGCGTTTGGGACTGATCAGGTTGAGCCTTTGAGGGCATCGGGGCGGGTGGAGAGGCGGGCGGGGAAAGTGTCGCAGACCGAGGCGAGATCTGAGCGGACGGGATGATCGAGTCTGTGAGGAGTTTGCCGAGTATATGTGGTTCTGCATGCATATGTATAACTGCGTTGTGTTAAAGAGGAGGTTGGGGAGTGTTGCTGTGGAGAGTGTGGGGATGGATCATTTCGATGAGATGAGACCTTCCTGCCCTGTGTTTCCACCACGCCGTCGAATACACTTATTTTCGTGTTGAATTTACTTCTCCTTTGTTTCTGTCGATTCAAATTATACATAACTTATATTCCTCTCCAAGCGTTTCCAGCGACAGTTTTTGTTTTCTTTCCATGGGCTTCGGATATATATTCTTTCTATGTAACACCACGTCTCTTTTCTACCATTCTATACGGCTCACGGGTGGGGTAGGACATCCTTGCTTTTAGGCAAACAAGCCATGGGTGGGCTATAGGCGCCTGTCCTCATAATTTTCCCTGGTTTCTACTTTCTTGCCTGAAATTCTTGTGGATGGCTGTGATGGGCTAGGCGGTCTGTATGATATTATTCTGGTCGGACCTTGATATACCTTTTTGCGTCGCCATGAATTTTGCTGCGAGGATCCGCTCGCCATGGCAAAGCGGTGGTGGGCTCACTAGCTCTCGTCCTCTTTCTTTGTAGCTGAAATCGATGATAGTTTAGCTGAGATATACTTCTTCTTGTCAATGAGATGATGTCTTGGAACGTGACCGGCAATTTGCAGCGCAGCTCTACGTGCTCCGCTGACCACTTTTCCTCATTCTGCCGCCTCTCTTTCCTCGCATGGGTAACTAGGTATAAAATAGCCCGTTCGCATAATCTGACAATAGGAGAAGTTGGTCACCGTGCGCAAGGCACTAAAGCCCTTTGAACAGGCCCCATACCACCAGGCCCACAGCTTTCCATCGCGCATCGTGAACACGGAAACTAGAAAACGTTTAGTTTCGGTCAAAATCGGGATGTGGTGGGAGATGGTATTTATACTTGCCCAAGATTGGCCGAGAAGTGAACTTTTGACAAATAGCAGGTCGGTTTGGTCAAAACTAGGATATGGTGGGAGGAGCTCGGTGCAACTTTCCAAAAGCAGTTGGAGAACGGATTTATGCGAGAAGTAATATTTTGTTTGATCGAATTTGGGTTGGAGTAAAAAAAGATTCTATACGTTTCCAGCAGTGATCGGAAACTGGAATTTTGTAATGGTTGTTGGATTGAGTTGAAAACAAACTTGAAATTGGGTTGTGGTGGGAGGAGGTTTATGTATCCTCCAGGAGTGGCGGGAGAATATGATGGTGTGACGAGTAGCAGTTATTTTCAATCATATTCGGGATGTATTATGAGGGGATAATTTTTACTTTTCCTTGCTGGATCGGCGGGAAATTGGAATATTGCGGCGAACGGCTGTTGGGTTTCGTCAAAATCAAAATGTGAGAGGAGGGGGTCTGTATACCTCTCCAGGACTGGCGGGAGAATGGGGTTTGGTGACCAGTGGCAGTTTGCTCTGGTTAGGATTAGGATGAGGTATGAGGGCACATATATTTCCTTTCAGCTGTGGTTCGGAGAATGAAGAATTGGCATGTGTGGCAGGGTGGAGTTTGGGGAAATGTTTTCATGCCGTGTCTGTTATCCTTTTTTGGAGTTCAGAGTGGGATATTGAGGTCGAAAGTAAGTCTCTTGTATCAAAACTATTCTATAGGAATTCATAGCCGGCGTGACAAGAATTCTCCGTTGCAACTGATTCGTTGGTTTTGAGATATGATGTATGTTTCTTAAAGTTCCCTGGGCCCATGCTCAAGGCTTGGGAGGGGCGCTATATCTCCTTACTCCTCCATAAAGTGCACAAAAGAGTAGGTAAAAGAGCCTTATCCGAAGAAAGACATAGTATTCGAACAGACGCCCTTTCATATCAAGGATGAAATTTAGCGAGAGGTCAGGGGTATAAATACTACAACCAACTCCAAATACACCAGAAAATCCTCTCATAATGATACAGCGCCAATGCTTTCTTTCCGTCTGGAAGACATCCCAACCCAAACCTAAACCCAAGACAGCCAAAACAGCACGATGAACAAACAAATCACACTTCTCCCACTTAAACCCTGTCAACCCCAAACTCAAACTCACCCAACTTCCTCTTCTCCATCTCCCTCTCCATCTG
This sequence comes from Aulographum hederae CBS 113979, assembly GCA_010015705.1. Taxonomy (NCBI): domain Eukaryota; kingdom Fungi; phylum Ascomycota; class Dothideomycetes; order Aulographales; family Aulographaceae; genus Aulographum; species Aulographum hederae. Next base: position 97,187 of record ML977200.1, read on the forward strand.
CCTCATCTCCATCTTCATAATCGCCTTCCGTCTCATCCACCAAAGTCCCGCCCACAACCCTAACGCCAACATCGCAAGTCCTCCCAACACACCTCCAATGACCGCCCCAATCATCCCCGTCTTCTGGAACTCGGATGCCTTTTCCTCTTTCAGCTGTTCGGGAACTTCGTTTGCGCAGAGCGGCGCCGGCTGGATGAAGGGCGCTGTTTGTACGGCTTGGGCGAGGTGGAATTTGGGGGGCGTGGAGGAGTAGGAGGCGGCGATGTAGGTTTGGGTCAGGTAGGCGAGGCCGAGTATGAAGTCTTCTTCTTCGTCGTCGGCTGGAGGGGCAGCTACAGCGGAGAGTTGCTCCGCACCGATGGACATGAGATCCGCGGGAATGGAGACGGAGAAGCCGTCGCCAAGGACGACGGTCATGGTGCCGTTGAACGGTTTCTCAAGCGCTAGGCTACCGTCTGAGGAGTTTGATCTCTTTGCTGCAAGGGCTTGCATGAAATTTGCGGTGAGCTGTCGAGGGAAGGAAAAGGGGAATGTATCGCCGGAAATGCGGGCTTCGAAAGCGTCTTTCTTCGTTCCGGGGAAGCGTGATGAGTCGAAGAGAGAGGTGCTTCGTACGAGACCCGTCGGGTCGTCGAGGATGATGTCTGCCACCTCGACGGTCATTGCGTTGGCGGCGTCAGGAGCGATATCGTAGGTGTGCATATCTCCGGTCCAACGTCCCGTATCGTGTCCTCCGAGGGTGAGACTTCCATTGACATGTCCCGGGCCGTTCCCAAGCGCACGGGGAAACCCAGTCCCGACGTAGAAGCCGAAAGATTTTGAAGCGATGAAGCCGGCGCTGACGAGTACCTCGAGGAGAGTAGATGCAGGCCCAAGACCTAGCACGCCTGGAATTGTGCTACCATTCGTGGCGACGGTGATTGGCATATCGGAGAGCGGCTTGTCGGTTGCGGGGTCCGTCTCGAAGAAGTGGGTGTATATGTGGATGGTGTCTTGTCCGCGGATGATGTCCTGGGATATTGGGTTGACATTTGCGGACTTTGCGGGTAGGTCTCGCCATCTAGAGAAGCGTCAGAGATCTTGTATTTGCACAAGGAACGAAAGGATACATACGTTAAGCTCTGATTGAAATCAAAGTCCCCTCTCGTCGAATGGTCGCAATTTTGTAATGTGCTTTCCGCGCAGAAATCCGTCGAGGCAACCGACGTCTCGTCATGTCTGAAGGAGGGCAGAAGGCTCTGGTTTTGAGAAGGAGATCCAAAGCCAAAGAAGGCTCCATACTGGAAGAAGTCCGACCCATGAACTGCCCGAGTATGGACATCGACGTATATGGGTGGAATGGAGCAGTTGAGAGCGGCCGCTGCTCGGATGAGGAGCCCGAGTAGCACTGTCCGGGAGGCGAGAGTGGGCGACATGACGATGAATGGATCGGAGAAGGGCAAGATGAAAGAAGATGTAAGTAGGTGGGTAGACTGTAGAGGTGGTAGGAGTAAAGTGGAGACGACAAGAAGATGTAAGCTGAGAAAACAAAGATGACTCGTGCGCAGCGCCGTGGTGAAGGAACCCAGATACAAACAGATCGATGGTCGAGCCCTACTCGGATCTCTTCAAAGGCCAAGATGCTACCATAAACAGAACAGAACCAACAACGCCCGCGATCATGTATGCAAGAAGAAGACGGGTGGACTGGTACGCGTGGACGGGAGAAAAACTCGTAAACACCCGCAGAGAAATGCAGCATAGAACAAACCGACAGAGAGCAGCAAAAGAGAAGAGACCAGACGGAAGAAGAGGAAAGGATGAGCCAAAGCTACAAATCATCTACTTCTTACTTTAGGACCCGCATTTTGTTTATAGAACGTCCGTCAGCCTTGTCAAGACTCAGGCGTCTGTTCCTTGAGCTCGGCTCTCACCCTTCCTTCGTCCCTCCACATCCCGCTCCATCCAACATCACACATGCCGGGTGTGAGGAATCCTCCCGGCGTGCACTGAACAGCATTCTCATTGGAGTGAAGCAAGACGGGAGCGGTTACCCTCACTCTGCTGCATTGTCCCGCTCCCCTCCATCGACGCGGTGGAAACTGGGGGCAAATAATTAGAACGTCTCGCAGAAGCGAAGGAAACAAAAGTCGCAGAACAGGCGGCGGGGCGGAATGTGTGGCAATGTGGTTGGCCTGGTCAGATGTCGCGTTAAGCGCTTATGGTAATGGATGTTGGTCGTGGTGGAGGGGGAGGGGAGGGCTGCGGCCGAGTCACTAAATATAGACATCCTGGAGACTGTTTGGCGCTGACTGTGCAGAACACACGTGACTGGAGTGAGAAGAACTGGGCTGCTATTCTTGAACACCCACCCGGACTTCTCCTTGAGAAGATGAATTTCGATCGCTAGTATGGACATGGGAAGCCGCCATAACCACATCCGTAACCATATCCACATTCAGGTAAATGTACATTCGCATTGGCATCTGGCAAACCTCCTCGAGCAACAACATGCCCTCCGAGAATGGCCTCTAAAACACCATTGACGCCTTGATTATGCACTCATCCATGCCTCCTCGTCGAGATGCTTCGTATGCTACAAAGAAGTGGTATCTTGCTATCGCGCGTCGTTGATTAGCAACACACAGTATACATGCTATCCGTGAAGAACTCGCACTCTAATAACTTGCGCGACAAACGGGCTGCGTACACCGAGATGCCTACGCAGATATCTTGTGGGATGGAGGTGTCCCCGCATTCGAATAAAGCGAGCGAGTAGAAGAGCTCAAGGTGAGGCTTGACGTTGAAGTCGACTGAGACACCACGCTGCATACAGGTGTCAGTAAAGCACGCTGAGCGCATGACCTAACAACACACACTTCAGGAGGGCAAAGGTCGAAGCTCCCAACGTTTCTCCGCCTGCTTCTGACCTGCGCGCACGGCAATCATGTTCAGCGTGTTAACAATCGAATCTTTGGGAATCTTAGGAAACCTTCCACATCGTCAGTATCTCAAGCCAAACGACTTCCGATTCCCAAGTCAACACTTACTGCTTCTTGAGAGCCTCCACCAGCGCCGTTTTGGTCATGTCGCTCCCCTGAATGGCGTTCCTGAAGGCTGACATATCGGCTGCCTGCACATAGCGCTTGCCAGGAACAGCTCCTCCAGTCTGGGGGACTAGGTTGCCGACCGGAACTGACTTTTGGCCTGCGAAGAACATGCTCAAGTTCCCTCCATTCGGCATGGACTGCAATGGCAACCGGAGTTGATTCATCGCAGCGACAGACGCAGAGCCGGGCTGGTTAGTAGCTGCAGGTTCTCCAATAGGCTTGTAAGGATCGATGGGAGCCCATTTTGGAGCTGCATCATGTTAGTTCTGCTGCACACGTTGTTGACAGCTACTCACCCAGCAATGAAATCATGCGCATGTTCTCGAAGACAGAAGCAGCGCTTCCATCTGCTGCATGCCGGAGGACGCCCTTGCAATCCGCCCACATGAGGCCGGTTGACACAGGCTCGAGGCTCCCAGAGAGTTGTAGTTTCGACCTCGCTACTGCGTCTGCATCTTCATCATCTAGGAAGCCCGCCATATCGTCGTCGCCATCACTTTCAGCGTCGTCTTCGCCGTCCGTGAGGATCTCCTCGCCTTCTTCCGGCTCTTCCCATTCCGCCTCAGAATCGTGGTCGTAGTCTGTTTCCTCGACTTTCTCTTGACAAGGATTCCTGCAGATCGTTCGGAGGCGGGCGAGGGAAGTCACTCGTGTGCAGGTTCCCCAATATGGCGGGCGAACATCTTCCGTCTCGAAGTGAATGTAACGAGCATTCATCTCCACCAAGACTTTCATTGGGTCTTCGACCGCGTCGCCAGTATCTTCGTCGGTGAGGTCGATGGGTTCGTCGGATGAACCATGGAGACGATGCATAAGGTACCGGACGCTTGGTAGATTGTATCCACGGGGAGTCTTGTCGAATGACCATTCGCGAGGACGCCTCACCGGGTTTGCGGCCTGAGCTTCGAGGAAGCGATCAAATCTTTCCAGCATCTCCTCACGTTGCGGCTCATCCGGCAAATGTGTGTTATGTGTAGCCCAATCCATCCCCTGGCTGATCTGGAACGGAAGGAAGGTTTTCTCGTAGTCTGACAATGGCGCTTTCTGCGGAGATGCGGTTTGGGAGACTTTCAGAGGCGAGCTAGATATGTGTGAGCTAATGTCTGTGTATTCAGTAAATGTACAAAGGCTGACCTGAATCGACCTGAGTCTGTAGCGACATCTTCAGCAGGAGGGGCCGAAAGGGAGGAAACTTGAGGTGCCTTGCGAAGGAAAGCAGTGAGCTTAGGCTGGGCCTTGAAGGAGTTCAGTTAGTATAGAGACGTAACATTGCAGTTAATCAGACGTGCCTTTTCACGCTTCAGCTTTTCCTGTTCCTTCTCTTCGGCCTCCTTCTGCTTGGCCAGCTCTTTCTCTTTCTTCTTAGCCTCTTTTTCTTCTGCCTCCTTCAACTTGGCGAGTTCCTTCTCTCTCTTTTTTTCTTCGCGTTCCTCGGCCAGCTTGCGCTTCTCCTCATCCTTTGCCCTCTTCAGTTCTTCCTTCTGAGCCCTTTCCTCTTCTTTCCTCGCCTTGACCTCGGCCTTCTCTCGCTCCCGTTGTTCTTTCTCGGCCGGGGTCATCTTGACACGCTTCGCGGGATTGGCTGCAGACAATGCGGGACGAGGATGCGGGGAGTTCTTCGACTGAGGAAGTGGCTGGTCGCCACCGATTGAAGTGATGCTGCTGTGGTTGGGCGAGGCGAGGACGCTGCTTTGCATAACAGGGCTCATTTGTTCGGAGACGGAGCTCAGCGGTGATGCAGCATGCGACTCGGAGTCCTGTGGGAGAGGTCGTTTCTTGGACACCGAGGCGGGAGCGTGCGAGGTGGAGGTGGCCTCCATCGCAGCGGTGGCGGCGGTGTAGAGTACAGAGATGACGAATTGATCAACGAGGAGGAGCAGCGCGATAGGGAAATGTACACAATTGAAGGGCGTCGGCAGTGATGATGTGGTGTGGTGTGGTGTGGTGTGGTGTAGCGGAGGTTGAGGCTCATTGGGCTGCACGCGATCGCGTCGAGATGGGCTTCCAATTCGACGCGTCAGGGCCGTCTTGGCGCGTTGCCAGCCGCTTAGGTAAGCATCCGCCATCTTGCCTGAGGACACCTGTGGACAGCCTGAAATAACCCAATATGGCCGGTTTTGTTCGCCGTTGAATCCCCTCTCAACCCCAACCTGACCTCAGTCTTCCAATATTGTCTCCCTAGATAGATTAGGTACATAAAGTGAATAGGTATCAAGGGTGTACTCTACTTTACTCTCCCGCCCAGTGCCCAGCAAGCATTTGTTCCTCCGCTTCCACTTATTTTCTCCTTATATACAACTGTCACCATGGACCTCCTCGATCTCCCATCAGATATTTTGGTTCTTCTGCCCGATTACTTCCATTCAATCAAAGATCTGTACAATTCACCCGAACCTGTCGGGTAGTCTCCCAACTCTGCGCCGAAAACAATGTGAAGGGCGCTCCCGTGTTCTTTCCACCATTGGCTTGGGAACGGCCTTTGTTCGAGCCTCATCCACATCTGATACTGGCAAGTTCCGCTCGGAGCATCGCAGACTGGGCCGTGAAGAAGGGCGAGAATGAACACAAGCTCCAAGAGGCTCTAAAAGGTGGCGTCGACGGCCTATTGGAACTCGCTGAGCAAGTTGCTCGATTGAGCTTGGAAGATATTCGGGCCCTCCACGGCACGAAACGAGAGCAATTGCGGTCAACCGTGCGACGAGTTGACCGTGAAGCTGGTCCCACTCATTACTACGAGTTGGAGGAAGAGGATGCCGATTCCAAAGAACGTAACTGGCTTTTTGCCATGCTTAATACGGTATCCTACCCCAAGCTTAGTTTACTTAACCATTGGATCTACTGCGAGCTCTTCCATCACACACTGGACATATCATGGGACCCGGAGTTAACTACGTCGCCTTCTCTCAGTCTGACAACCCGTGCATTGTTCATGTCGTATTGTGTGCCTCAACCTGGGAACACCATCTTCTCGATACCGCAAAGAGAGATTGGCATTCAGCTGTACAATCACTTATACCTGAACATGCCCGGATCCTCTCGTCACCCGGGACTCGAGCCTTACTTGATGAGTGACCTGCGGTTCCTCCTCCAAGTAACCATGTTCAGCTATCGTGGAATCAATCGCGCGCTGCAGGGTTTACCACCGTGTCGCCCCTGTCCGCTGGTGACGTCCGAAGACATTGACGAATATGGCTTGAACGCCTTCGACACTGTGGAAAACGGCCACATAGAACTTGTGCCCGTCCTGTCTGACTTCCTGGCCAATGTTATCCTGCACAATCCACTTCTTGCCATGCGTCTCCTGCTCCCCGGAGGCCTCGAGGCCACCAAAGATGAAATCGATGTGATTAGGAGCAAGATCACAGACCGAGCAGCAAGAGTCTGGATTGAAGGACACGACTATAAAACAGCGGAGGACGTGAACATGAAATCGGAATATTGGCAACCAGGGGAGGTCGTCCGCACATGCCATAAGCAGGACGGCGACTCTGGCGGGCGACTTCTCACGTGGAAGTGGATCTCTGTGTATGAAGACTGTGCCCGCATGCTACAGGCCTACCCAATGGCTTATGAAGAGGAAGATGTATGAAGGAACGACCAATTCGGGAGGGCCACAGGGGTCGCAATAATTCTCGATACAACCCCATTTTCGAGTATAGCTCTCCACCGTACACCTAAAGCCAGCAACGGAAAACTATTCAGTTATTGTGGGGCCTGAGGCTGTAGGTACGTAGCTTACCCCTTGAATAAGTCGTACTCGCACAGCTCACCGCTGACAACCGGGTGCAGCAGCCACATGCATTTCATCGTCTTACTTTCTCCATGGTCAGTACTGTACTTGGCATACAGCTCATATAGCTCCAATACAACCCCAAAGCTTGATAACAGCACGGTGTATCCATCACCGAATTTATTGCCTTGTATCTCCGCCCAGCGAAAACCGTTGATGAAGAAATCAACATAACGACGAACAAGTCCCCAATCTCCTTCTTCGCTGGTGCGTGATTTTGGAGGGATAGCCAGCGCATGTCCGTTCCTGGCGAGATGACGTTCAGAGCCAGGGTCTGACAGGCCAAGGATCAGCTAAACATGTCAAAAGTGTCTTTGTGGCCAATCATCAAAGAGTATTTGGCGTGGTGTGGGGTTTGAGTTGGGGATAGCCGTTTGCTGAGCCACAGTTTGCACGGCCACACAGGGGACAAGTGTGGCACGAACTGGTTCTTTCGTCATTCTGTGCTTTTTGCTCACAAACAAGGCCAAGTCCATGTCAAATCAAGATGGAGCCAGAACCAGTCATGGTTCGTCTTCAGCATCATCATCTCTCCAGAACCAAACTTCTGCTACAATTACTGCTACACTTTCTGCTGTACCACCTGCGACCTCCGTGAATCTCTCACGACCCTATCACGACCCAATTCTTCCGTCATGGCCGAGTCAAACAGATCCGAGAAGCGGTCCAAATGGAACCCCTTCTCTTCCAAAGATAAACGCAAGAGCGCAGACATGACCACTCCATCCAAACAAGACGACTTGAGAGTGTCGAACGACTCCGCCTACGGAGGGAGCGATCCAAGCAATTCGTTCAATTCCAGCGCTGATGGCAGCGGAGTCAACAGTTTCAACGACTCCAATGGCAATGGCGCTGGAGCCGGCACTCGGCCTGGCACTGGAGCCGGCACTCGACCTGGCACTGGAGATGCCTCCGGAGCTGGCAATCATTTAACTGTCCCAAACACCAACGGACCATCTTCTCACCAGAGCCCGACCATACACAAGGAAACCCACCACGATCCGAACAATGGCACGACTGTTACGACGACGACCACCACAACCACAACCACGACGACAACGAGTGGCCCGAAAGGAACTACCACAGTCGAAGTCCCGAGGTCAGAACTGCCGAGTAACGACCCAAGGTCTACAGCATTGGACTCGAACAATCCCGTCTCGCCCATTGGAAACGGCACCGAAGCCCGTCGCAATTCAACGCCAGGCAATCGCCCCATCCCATACCGAGAGTCCGTCCCTTCAGATCCGAGACCCAACGACCACCAGCCCTTCCAATCTCAAGCTCCAGCTCAAGAGTACCCCGCCATCCCAAACAGAAGTCCCAATCGGCACTCCTTCGTACCACCTCCTGTACCCAACAGCAACGGGCCGGCAGTGAACCCCAGGGCGTCGTCGAGGAGCCCATCGAGGATTTCAAATTCTCAGAATTTCTCTTATCCTGGCAGAAATACGGCACCACAGGATCACGACCCATCTGCCGCCCCGCATCCCACTCCTGTTCAGCCGATGTCGCAACAGCAGAGGTCGGGGTCTACTTTAGCAAACTTGAAGACTGCTGCTGCTGGAATACACGTAAGTTCGATCGCCTGCATTCTCCACACTGGACAATGTACTGACGTCCCATAGGGCGCCGGCGAAACACTCCGCGGAACCCTCAACTCGACCGTCGATCGTCGCTTCGGTGCTACAGACGCCAACCACGCCAAAAATCAACAAACCCTCAATGCCGGAAAGTACGAGATTGAGCAAGGACGTTTCTATCATAAGAACGGTCGCAACGGGGTCGCAAATCAGCAGACTGGTACTCCTATGCAGAACGGCAATTCCATCCACAACGGCACCCTTATGCAGAATGGCGCTCCCACCGGGAATTCAACTGCCGCTCCTCCGAACGCTACACATACGGCTGTCCACCCTCAGCAGCACCCGGAGTCCACATGGGGCGAAGGCTGGAAAGAGCGAACGACAGGGAATCGGTTGGGAAACTTGATACACAAGGCTAGCAGTCATCCGGCGGACAGCGACCCCTCGGGTGGCATTGGTGGGAGGAGCAATCGTTTGCAGAAGAAGAATAGCGGGTTGATGGTTGTCAATGAGTAGTATACAGCAGTACATGGCAGTATACGGCGAAAGCGCAGGAAGAAAGGTACCTAGGTAGGTTGTAATTATGCGCGACGAATTGTCATGGCAGATGTAAAAGGAGTTTGGGTTGTACAATATCACAGGTATGACACGTCTGCCTGTTGGGAGATTATTATATCACGCCCATCATATCTCTTTTCTTTCGTTCAGTCAACGAGGTCCCACTTTGAGTACCGCGGACTACTCATCTCATCAGCATACTTCTCCGCCAACTTCGTCCAATGCATACTCGTCGGCCTCCCCGTCTCCGCAGCGGCAACATTGCCAAACCTCCTCACTGTCGCAATTGAACTCGCAATCCCCGGCGAAGCCATCATCCTTCTGTCCATCGGCTTCTTCAATTCGACCCTCTCAGCACCATACCCACCACCCCTGGGACCGAACTCCCTCTCCATATCCCACGTCCACGCTGCCTCCCCAGGAAGCGTTCTCTGACTATGCCAGCAACACCAATGAATTGATCAAAAAACATCCCAACCGCAGGAATCAAAAATGCAATGCTAATAAACGCTCCCACCACGAAAACCACCATCCACGCGTACGCGAGCCAGATTGGATTCAACCTGTTGTACACGACCTGCTGGAGGATGGGCGCTAGACCCATCGTCCCACACCCATGGATCGCCAAACCAACCCCGGCCAGAGCCTCCGCGCCCACCTTCCTCGCTCGCAGAGCTTCCGCCCGCGAGTTCTGTAGAGAAGATAGCCAGAGTCCTTCTTCAGCGAGCGGAAGTTTGGTCGCCTGTCTCTTGCCACGGCGAAAACGCAGCCATCGCACTCCGAAAAAGGAACCGGCAAAGGCGACGAGGAAATCCGACAGAAACGCGCCCCAAGCGATGATCTCGGCGCCGTGATGATACTCGCTGTTGAAAGACACCACCACCGTAATTCCCGTCACCGTAATCCAGCAAGCCAACAAAACCCCCGCCGGCCTTTTCCTCGCAAGACCCGGCGCAAGCACACGCACAGCGATGAGGATTTCAACCGCCGCGTGCTCGAGGAAAAACCACAGTTTGGGCCCGTCCAGGCGCGTGTTGGCGAGGAAGACAAGAGGCGCTACCGCGAGCGTGACGCCGAAGATCACGCTGAGGAGATGGTGATCTAGTGTCCGTGAAGGAGAAAAGCCACGGAAAAGGAGCAAGAGGCTGAAGAAAAGGGTGTTCTGGAAGATTCCTGAGGCTAGGAGTAGTGTGGGGGTGTACAGGGCTGCAAGCAGGTCTCCGTCACCAGCATCTGCGAGCCATGGATTTGTGGTTGGGGGAAGAAGAGATGGGGTTGTTAGATTGGCGGTTTTGAAGCTCGTGTTCGCTGTGGCGTATGCGGAACTCAGAAGATTGGAATTCATGCTGTCTACTGCATTATCATTCTAGGACTCTGGAATCGTGAGGTAAGAATTCCATGCATATGCGCGAACTGCTCAGACTTCCTAATGCGGTAAACTTTGGGGAAAAGGAACGTTTGTCGTGGAGGCGGTGCTGCGTTCTATTCGTCAGATGGCGCAAAGGTTGCAGGTACGTAATTTTTCTACGATTAGGCCAAGGTGAGTGTGGTAGACAAGACCCAGATGACACAGGCTGTTCTCGTAAGTCGAGATGCTGTTGTCGACTCCGAAGATCTGGTCAAGATCTCTTGGTCGACGTTGTGGCTCAAGCGTGGAGGTCGACTCTTTGTTCCAGAGCTGCCAATATGCGTACCAAGATCTCTGCTTCTTCTCCTTTGTCCGATATAATATGTTCCACGTCTCTGTTCTTTCAGGAATAGCAAACACCAAGATCCCAACTTCTTCTGCCTTTGTTCAAGCGACCTCGCCTTCGGCACAAGAACCGCGCGGCAATAATACCACGTGGGCTACCCTTCGTCTATACCTTCAAGCCACGCGATGTTCCAATCATGTACGTCAAAGGCTGATAGTGCTTTTGGTGTGTTCCCGAGAAAATGTGACGTCCCCGTTGATCGTCGGTCTCTCGTGGACGAAGCCCTGTCCATCGCTTTTCAGCGTCGTCCGTATTCGCCCATCTCAGACTCTGGCAGTCTGCCGTCAACTCCAGCATCGGACCTCGGGAGTCCGGACGAGTTTGTAGTTGAGGACGGGCAGGTTCCCGTGGGGGGCTACTTTGGGATGGAGAGGCAATCGCGAAGTCGGGAATCAGGAATTCCTTTGGAGAAGCAAGCGTACCATTACCAACACCTCGGGCCATCATTTCAAGTCACACTACCAGTTGCACGAGACAACCATCCGCCGCCTCCTCTTCTGTACACAGACTACCTCAGCCAGCACTTCAGCTTCCGCTTCTCTTCACAAACATGTCCGACATCTTGAGAAACTCCGGGGGTAAAGTAAGGGGGAACTCAAAGCCATCCAGAAGACTTTTCCGGACCTAACGGATCTCAATATCGTGCTCGCCATGGCGGCCTGGTTGAGCGTCCTGTGTGAAGTCGACGACCTACTGGAACAGGAGAGCCGACTGAACTTCGTCCGAGACGTCCTTCTTGACAGCACCAGTATTCTTCAAGGCGGGCTCGTCGATTTGGACGTGAAGTCTGAAAGCGCTCACACACCCGGAGAGATGGCCGCCGCATCCAAAGTCCACCAGATATCTTATGCATTCCGAAATCATGTACAACAGCTCCTGTCTCCAGATTTGTACTGTCTCTTTATTCGAGAAATCACCGAACACTGGGTCGGAGCGATGAAAGAATCCCATTTCCAAAAGCAGCCTTGTCCAAACGTGGAACATTATATGGAAATCCGGGCGCAGACATGCGGTCTACCTCCTTTCTTCACTCTGCTCGAGAGCTGCTGGATGTCTTCCTACCACAAACGTTCCACTGCCCTTCAGGGACTCCAAGGCTGCGTCGAAATCATCGTCGGGATTCAGAACGACCTCATCGGACTGGAAAAGGACTAGGATCGTTAGTTGATCCCTCATCTTCGCAATAATCAATTTCAAGGCTACACTGCAGACCTTCAGTGCAAACCCTTTCAACACCCAGCCTAAGACTTTAATGTCTTACAAGAACAGGCACGCTGTGGACCGGGCTTGCGGAAAAGATGGCGACAAAGAGAAAGTCAGGAGGAGAGTTGTCTTGGACATTTCAGATACGCTAGCGACAGTGGCATTGAAATCACCTGAGAACTGCCTGAATATTCGCTCATTAGAATGTATCGGCCATTGCGGGTGGCAAGGGCATGATTTCGAAGCATTGCATCCGCTCACGACGCCGCTGAGTACTTCCTTTACGAGGAGACCAAATTCCCCACCCATGTGACGAGACCGGAGTATACCGAACGCCTCGAACTGTACCTCAGCAGTTTCTGCTTCTCAGACTCAAGGCATCCGTGAAACATGCTCTTCCAAGTAGGAGTTCCTACTGATCGACTTCATGATTCGGGACCTCCTGCAGGGGTGCCTTCCAGATGTTTTCCGCCGGCCGGAAGATCTGGAGCTGGTTATCCTCGGCTGTAGCAAGCATCGTCCACGGCTCGTTCCTGTTCCAGCTGAAGTCACAGACGCGGTTGGTGAAGCCACCATGCATGAACATCCTAGTGGATGTCAGTGTGAATATTCCATTTCCAAATCGTTGGAGTTTGAAAAAAAAACTTACAACTCAGGTGGACCCTCCTCAGCCTCCTCCGCGGTTTGCTCGTCGCCGATTTTGCTCAAGTCCCAGAAGAGGATGCGCCTGTCATAGCTAGCCGACGCAAAGACAGCAGGCTCTTGAGGACACCATTCGACCTTGACGACCGCAGACTTGTGTTTCTCAAAGCTGTGACTCTTCTCGTCCAAGCATCGGAGGTCCCACAGAGCAATAGTCGTGTCGGCGGAGCCCGTGGCAACAAGCATGTCCCATTTTGGATGGAATGAGACACAGTTGATGGCGTCAGTGTGGGCTTGAACCTTCATGAGAGCGGGTGTATTGGGAGGCCGGCGGGTGTCGATGATTTGCAGAGTCAGATCGTCGGATACCGTTGCGAACCATTGGGAGTGGATGGGATGATAATCAACATCGTTGACCGTTGCGGTATGATGTTTGTACGTATTCAGCGGCTTGAGCGTCTTGGAGTTCCTCGAGAAGCCTTGTTTGATGTCCCTGATATTGGTCAGACTTCGAAAAACGCAGCAGGAGGCCATGCAACAAACCATGTTCGAACCGTCTTGTCTTCGCTACCTGTCAAGAGCTGGCCTTCATGGAATGGACTCCAAGCCAGGCCGAATCCCTCGCTCTCGTGCCCAATCAACTCGATCTCGCAGGGGCAATCTGTGCCTTTCGGTACCATGGGATGCTTTGTCCGGTCATAGATGCGCACTGTGCCGTCCGTCGCCCAAGCGGCGAGGATGTCTGGGTTCTGGGGCTGATAGCGTGCTTTGTTGACTTCGCTGGGGTGGTTGATTTTCTGGATAGAGGTCCACTTCAGGGGCTTCGGAGCTGCACCGTGACCACCTATCTCTCCAGTCTCCTCGTCATACTTCGAAGGATCAGGGGTTTTGGTAGCTGGTACGTCCATGGTGGCAACCTGCAGGTAGTTGCTCTGGATGCCATCCGTGAAAGTGCCCAGGAGCATACGATGCTGAACGAGGTTTTCAGCCGGGAGGTGTTTAACGGTTGGGAAGAACTCCGCGGTTAAAAGAGGCCACGTCTCGCCGCGCCTAGGAGGCGTAAGCAATACCGTACTATATCATGGCATGAGTAACAGAACTTACGCATAGATCATATCGTAGATCAGGGGGCAGTTCTTCTTCCAGATCTTATACTCCTCGTTGATCATCTTCTGCTCCATCTTCTCTTCATCGAGTGGGGTGTACATCACCGGCGCTGCAAAGTTACATGGTTAGCAAGGTGCAAACAAGGCAAACAAGAGAAAGATTGCTATGTCCCATCAAAGCCATCGTCAATCGGTTCCTGCAGTTGAGCGTCGCTTGATCGAAGGCAAGCACCAGAAGCGACGTGCCTTCCACTTGCTCCGGCTGACTCCCGTGAGCCCAGACTCTGCGGAGGTTGGCTCTCTGGCGCGATATCCAGGTGCTCGTCCGGGATTTCTCGTTGAGATCGAAAAGCCAATCTCAGTCCGACAGCTCGGGCAGGATACTCGGTTGTGGCACCTGTCTGAGGCTCCGGGGTGACTTCAGACGACTCAACCAATTGGGGCGGATTCTCGATGGTATTATCTCCGTGGATGCTCCGGGAATGGCTCCCGTGGCTTTCTGGGCCTGGGTTCAAGTTTTGGCTGCTTTCCACCTCGGAGAAATACGAAAAATCGCCTGCTCTGCCGCTGCGAGTGCGGTCTTTGTAGAGCTTGGTGTTGTAAACGTTTCCTTGGTTTTCCGGGTCCACGGCTTTCAAGTTTTCCACCTCCCTCCGGAACTTGATGGCGAAGAGAAAAGAAGAAGCTTAGATGTGAGACTCACTGTCGAATCCGTCCTCCATAGCGACCAAACAGCGTTCTGTCAAGGCAGGCGTGAGAGCAGGCCGCACTTGCTATCGTGTGTAGGGTGAGGTGCCAGTGAGGAGGGGACGGTGGACTGGTACCAGGTATATTTTTGAGATGCCTTAATGAAGGAAGAGCTGGTCTCAGGTGCAGGTGCAGGTGGTGTGGTGGGCCGCTGGAGCCAGCTGGAGCGCGTTGAACGCGACCTGACTTAATTGGAAAGCTTGGCGCGTAGAGCTGCACGTGAGCTGGAGAATTGTTCCTCCGGGCCAGCCGTGCTCTGCCAAGCCTCTCCGAATGGACTTGACCTCACAGCTCGCCCTCGCCGACTCACCTCTCTCCAAGGACTCCGTGTCGAGAATCTCGCTCCCAGCTCTGCCGCTTCTGCCAGCACCTCTCCCACTCTCACCTTCCTCCATCTATCCTCGTAGACAGAGCCTCACATCCTCCGGCATCCTCAGTCTCAGCCCTCTGCACGCAGCTGTCGCTTTGTGTTGGCTTGTCCGCATCACCGATCTCTTTGCGCCCGCTCTTCTGAGCTCCGTTTCTCTCTCACAATTCCGTACCTGGCTAACACATATCCACCATGGGTGTCCCAAAGTTCTTCAGGTGGATGTCTGAGCGGTATCCGGCCATCTCGCAGCTCATCGCAGAGAATCGGATACCAGAGTTCGACTGTCTATATGTAAGTCGCGCACCCGCCACGACCCAATGCGCTTATGGCTGACCCTCTCTCAGCTTGACATGAATGGTATCATCCACAATTGCACCCACAATGACTCTGATTCCGTCTCGTTTCGCATGACCGAGGACAAGATGTTCATTGCCATCTTCAACTACATCGAACA
This sequence comes from Aulographum hederae CBS 113979, assembly GCA_010015705.1. Taxonomy (NCBI): domain Eukaryota; kingdom Fungi; phylum Ascomycota; class Dothideomycetes; order Aulographales; family Aulographaceae; genus Aulographum; species Aulographum hederae. The sequence goes on from ML977200.1 coordinate 112,483, forward strand.
CCTGTTTGGGAAGATCAAGCCCAAGAAGCTCTTCTTCATGGCTATCGACGGAGTTGCTCCTCGTGCGAAGATGAACCAACAGCGCGCACGTCGCTTCAGAACCGCCCGCGACGCCGAGGAAGCCCGCGACAAAGCCATCAAAGAAGGCATTGAGCTGCCCAAAGAGGATGCTTTCGACAGCAACTGCATTACCCCCGGTACAGAGTTCATGGCGCGACTCACCCAACATTTGAAATACTTCATCAACAAAAAGGTATCGGAGGACTCGGATTGGCAGGGCGTCGAAGTGGTCCTGTCTGGCCATGAAGTGCCTGGAGAAGGTGAACACAAGATCATGGAGTATATTCGTCAGGCCAAGTCGCAGCCGGAGTACAATGTCAACATGCGACACTGTCTCTACGGCCTGGACGCGGATTTGATCATGTTGGGGCTGTTGAGCCATGACCCCCATTTCTGCTTGCTTCGAGAAGAAGTCACATTTGGGCGACAGAGCAAGAAGAAATCGCAGGAACTGGAGCACCAGAATTTTTACTTGATGCATCTTTGCATTGTTCGAGAATACCTGGAGCTGGAGTTCCAGGAATTGAAAGAGCCTGGCGCTCTCGATTTTCCTTTCGACATGGAGCGTGTTATTGACGACTTCATTCTCATGGCTTTCTTTGTGGGCAATGATTTTCTTCCTAACCTACCGCATCTTCACATCAACGAAGGTGCACTGGCTCTCATGTTCGGAGTCTACAAATCAGTCCTGCCAAAGGCCAAAGGATACATCAATGAAGGCGGCGTCATCAATTTGGAGCGTCTGGAATTGCTACTTGATGAGCTTTCGCATGTTGAGTTCAGGTTTTTCGAGTCCGAGAACGCAGACGCGAGTTGGTTCAAAGGCAAGCAACTGGGAAAGGAAGATGTCATGGAGCGAACGAAACGGAAGGGCCAGCTGGTCATCTCTTCGGAGCAGAAGGATATATTCAAGAAGATCAAGTCCTATGTCGGGAGGAAGCAGAAGAACACCAGCGCGGAAGTTGAGCCATATGACCTACCCGCCACTTTGCCAGCTCGCGATCGAAAGTTCGTCGAGGAATTGGCAGAGAGTCTTCACCTGCGATGGGAAACTGTTGCAGACGAAGAAGGTGAACGGCATATGCGGCTTTCGTTCCCTCCGAACTTGGATGAAGATGAAGACGACGAGGAGGACCCCATCATCGACGAGGAAGCGCAGTCCGCTTTGGCGCGGGTCATTTTCCGCTATGAGAAAGCAAAAGTTGTTGACATCAGCCCCGAGGATGCCCAGGCAACGATGGAAAAGAAATACGAAGAGAAGTTTATGAATTGGAAAAATCAGCATTACACGAGCAAGTTTGAATGGGGCATGGACAACGAGGAAGAGATGACGAAGCTGACCGAGAATTACGTCCAAGGGCTCCAGTGGGTTCTTTATTATTACTACCGCGGAGTTGCGTCGTGGCCGTGGTACTATGGATATCATTATGCACCAATGATCTCAGGTATGTCACTCTTGACCAGACTAAGAGCAAAGCTAACTTCAATCAGATGTGAAGAAGGGACTCAAAGCAGATATGAACTTCAAACTTGGCCAACCTTTTCGACCATATCAACAGCTGATGGGTGTGCTACCGGACCGAAGCAAGACAATTGTTCCAACGGCCTACCATGACCTGATGACGAATCCGAAATCACCAATCGTCGATTTCTATCCCCGAGACTTTGAACTTGATATGAATGGGAAGAAGATGGACTGGGAAGCAGTTGTGAAGATCCCTTTCATTGCAGAGAAACGCCTCCTCGACGCGATGGGCACCAAGGAACACCTCCTGACAGACGCAGAGCGAGCTCGCAACGACTTTGGTGTTTCTTTGAAGTTTACATACCGAGCAGATCTTGCATTCACTTATCCTTCTTCGCTCCCAGGCGTCTTCCCCGACATTCCAAACTGCCGATGTGTCGAGAATATCTTCGAACTGCCAACGATGGAGGGCCTGGAAGTCTACATCGGCCTCATGGACGGCGTGCAGCTGGGCATGGAAGCCCTCGCCGGATTCCCGAGTCTGAAGACCATACCTTTCACTGGCACCCTTGGCTTCCATGGCGTCAGTGTTTTCCAACAAGAGAGTCGGAACGAGAGCATGGTCATCACATTTTCTGACGCGGAACTGGCTTCGAATGTCAAAAATGCGCAGACCAAGCTCGGCAAGAGCGTTCACGTTGGCTTCCCCTTCCTCCAGGAGGCCAAGGTCGTCAAGGTGTCTGATGAAATGTTCGACTATGTTGAACAGAACGGACAGGTCGTGCCGATCCCTCATGAACCCCATACACTTTCCCAGTTCACCAGGAAGGCCGACAGCATTGAGTCGTACTACAGCAAGCGGCTAGGTATGGTTATTGGCGACGTCGAGTCTATTGTTCATGTCGAGATGCTTCGTGGATTGAAGAAAATGGACGATGGTGCAACCATCAAAGAGTATGCTGAAATCCCTGGTATGGAACACCAGTACGCTACTCAGACAGTCGTGGATGACGTCTTCAGTGCCGACCAACGCTTTTTGGAAAAGGCTGCCCTTCCACTCGAAGAGGAGTATCCGCGAGGCTCACGAGCATTCTTTCTCGGCGAAATGGCCTATGGTCGGCCACTGGAAGTCCTCGACTATGTCAACGGGAAATTGGACATTTGGCTTGGAACTACAGCTTCAAAAACCAAGGAACGCGAATTTGGACGAGAAATCGCCATGCAAGCCGAGCTGACCACGCGATACACTCCATCCTATGCAGTTGCTAGGATGCTGAACCTCAACCCATTGGTACTAAGCAAGCTAACAGCATCGTTCTCAGTGAAGTCCAGTGGACTCAAACTCAACCTTGGCCTCAACCTCAAGTTCGAAGCGAAAAAACTCAAGGTACTTGGTTACTCGCGGAGAGGCGACACCGGATGGGAGTACAGCCAGAAGGCCATTGATCTTATGGTTCAGTACATGATGAACTTTCCTGAATTCATTGCAGGCATCGTGCGAAACCCAAAAGGGGATGTCTACGAAGACACGGATTTCTATCCTGAAGACATTGCGAAGCAGAAGATGAAAGAAATTGGAGCGTGGTTGAAGTCGGTGGAGACGAAGAGCCTGGAGAAAGTCCCTCTCGATGCCGAGCAGCTTGATTCTGACGTTGTGACGGCCATCGAAAAGGCTGCTGACGAAGCGAGGGAAAACGCTGGGCCCCTTGAAGGCAAGAAAGTCTCCAATGTCCCGAGGCATGCTTTGCTCAAGCCCAGCGAGGCCGAACACCGTGTCGGAGAACAGCGTTTCGGGCTCGGAGATCGTGTGATGTACGTCCTGGACGCTGGTAAAGTACCCATCGGCCAACGCGGCACGGTGATTGGCAAGACACGAACTTCGAGGGTAACACTCCTTGATGTCTTGTTCGACGTTGCGTTCATGGGCGGAACGACGCTGAACGACCGCTGCTCCCCTTTCCGAGGTTCGACGGTTCCAATCACGTCGGTGCTGAACCTCAGCGACCGGCAGGTTCTGGTCATGTCGCAAGCGGCAGCAGCACATCGTCCCCAGAACAATTTCCAGCCGCTCACGGCTGGCGGTGCTTATGGTGCTCCAGCGTATTTGAGTGGCCAAGCTCAACTCGTGCCAGCGCAAGCCCCTGGCCCTCTCAACGGCTCGTTCAGAGGTGCCGTGACCGGCCAACATGGACGTGGGGGCAATTCTCAAGGGGGATACAACGGTCACGGTGGTGCCCTCCCCATCCACGGGGGCTCTCCAGGACAGAATGGGTTTTCTCGAGGCCGTGGTGGATTTGCCAACCGACCCAGTGGCTCTGCTCCTCCCCATATGCAGAACCAGCCCCAGGCTCCAAATGGCCACAGCAATGGTTTTGCGCCTCGTCGGGGTGGTGGGAGGGGTGGTGAGACGCAAATTGGCACTAGGACGTTTACTCCTAACTCAGGCCCTCAAAATTACTCCAGCGTTCCTCCGCCCTCCAGCTTGGATCGGAACGGTGGCCCTAGCAACAATGGCAGACACATTTTCCGAGGTAATGACTCTGGGCGAAGACGGGGCAAGGGACGAGGTAGAGGCAGTCCCGCTGTTGTTCAACAAGACGCGCAATAACTCAAGGCTGTAGCAAGACACATTCAGTAAGGACATGTACGTGGGCGGATTGATGGACGACTTAATATCGGGAGGTTCTCCATTGAATCAGCTCGATGGCATGCAAACGAAGAATGAGCCGACAATATTACCTAGGGGACGTAGATGAAAAATACCATTGAACCTCTAAGCTTGTCACCCACTGCTGAATGAAGTGGACTTGAGATACGTAGCGCAGATGCACAGCAAGCCGAAATTCAACTCTTCGTCGCTGTCGTTCCACATAGGGGTGAGTTCGGTCACGTGTGACTGGCGCATAGAGCGGGGCGGGTTAACGGCAACCCTTTCTCTACGGGGCGGCCCATACATGTTCCACCTCCCACCACAGCCACTTATATCTCTCCCGCTTGCCACGACTTTGCACCTCACTCCCCAAAAGGCATCCCACTATTGGCTTTCCGCAACTCTACCACACTTCCTTCCGCTATTTTCGAAACACATAGGAACACCCGCGCACCATGTCCAAGTCCAAGCTGCCTACAGCCCTCATTCGGCTGCAACGCGAGTATCGAGAACTCACTCTGGATCCGCCCGATGGCATCACAGCGGGCCCAGTCTCTGAAGACAATTTTTACCTCTGGGAGGTCCTCATCCAAGGCCCCGAAGGTACGCCTTTCGAAGGTGGCATCTTCCCCGCCGAGATGAGGTTCCCCAAGGACTACCCACTTGCGCCGCCGACAATGACCTTTTTGGGAGAAATGTGGCACCCGAACAGTGAGTCTGGGTTTCCCCTATATACTCCTAGGATGCCTGCTGATCAAGTGCCTTAGTCTACGAAAACGGCAAAGTGTGCATCTCCATCCTCCATCCACCTGGCGCCGACCCCAACGGCTACGAGAAAGCCAGCGAGCGATGGTCACCCGTTCAGACAGTGGGAATGATACTGCTGTCGGTGATGAGCATGCTCGCGGCGCCCAACGACGAGAGTCCGGCGAATGTCAATGCGGCGAAGATGTGGCGGGATGATAGGGAGGCATATGAGAAGAAGGTTCGTGAAGGAGTTAGGAGGAGTCTGGGTCTCGATGCATAAGAGATTGATGCTGATGGCGAGAGAGGTCAAACGGGCTGCGAGACACAACGCATTGGGAAATTGGCTTTGGGACAAATGCATAGCGCGGTATTCGGGTACGGTCATTGCAAGTTTTGTGGACATTGCACATTCACGGCAGGGCGCCGGTATTGAGAGGTTTCTGACTGTTTCAACGAAACCTATTCACTTTTATTAACTGGTCTAAGACGCCATCCAGGATTCATCGCACAGCAGGTTCGTCGAGGTCGCTGATGCCATGCCAGGGTAGGTCTTTTTCCCCCTCAACAGCATCCCTTTCGAGACAGCAGTCACTTTGTATTGCAACTGGGTCGAACCTCCAAACGTTGACCTTGAATCTTGCCATCTCACTGAAATACATGGCATTTCAGGTCTCGATCTCGAGTGAAATCACATGGAAGTCACGTGTTGTCGGTCGAACCCGAGTTCCTAATTATCCTGAGGTGGAGTTCTGTCCCATCCAACGTCACCGTCTCTTTAGCAAACATCGGCCACTGCACACTGTTTAAACACACTCCAGCATCCTCTCATTATTCCGAAGTCTACGCGTGTCTCAACTTCAACCAACTCCTAGCAAAAAGCTCTTGGAATGATGCAACGATGAAGACATGGCAGCGCACCGCCACAAACGTTCTACTCGAAACCATCTCTTCCCCGGGATGTGCTGGTATACGGGACTCGGAATTACCATACGGCGTGCGTTCTCCGGATGCGACATCTCTCGCTCTCCGACAGCTTGTGACTGTCGCCAAGTCCCCGAAAGCTGTGACTTGAGGAGATTCGATGAGAGACGACACTGTGACGACGATGGAGCATTAACAACGACAACAGCGCATCTCAGAAAGACTGCGACATCTATCAGTTGGCTTGAGTGTGATCACGCGTTAATCTTTCTTATAGGCTTTCGCTTGTCGCTCTTGGTCGAAATCCTGGGTTTATGCGTGGACTGCTTGCGCGTTCTCTGTTGATCAACTTTGGAAAACATTTGAGCGTCTGTCCGGGTGCACAGCACAATTCCGTCGTCTTCTCCGCTATGTCTGCGCTGCGACACACTCACTACCAATCCAACCGAGATTGCCATGCTGGCAAAGACTTGCTTTTCAATTGCATGTGTTTCTTCATCGCCGAGCTTCAACTCAACCAAGTCACCTTCATGTTCTCCTGTCATTCCATGTGATGCCCAGCCTTGTAGACAATGTTCTTCTGGTAATCATGTCTCTCTCCTAGAGTCCACTCCGATCCACTTTCGTATCTGAAATTTTCCAGTCTTTGGTTTCCATATTCGACTACCTTCGCTTCCGCATTGGCATCCAGGAGCTGTGGTCAAGTCCCCGGTACCAATACCCATGTCAGACGACATGTGGCGTTCACATGTATGGAGTCAAATCGTGCCACCTGCTTCGCAACCGAGTATTACCTGGACCCCGGAAGCGGTTTCTGATAATCCGATTGTTCGGCCGAACCATGAGCCTGATGGAGCGCCGCACTTTGACCGTGACGTCAATCTTCTGCCCTGGCTGGCGTCATATGTATAGAAGCTGTTACTATGAGAATGAGATATATTTAAGTTGCGGGTGGTCTGGACATGTTCTGCTTCCCATCCCCCATTTCATTACGATTGACTTCGGAGTAAATTATAATCAAGACCCACTCCCTCAAGAAGCCCACCACACATACATCCTTCTATCGCCACAATGGTACCAATCCAGCAAATCGCCGTCTTCTCTCTCCTTTCCGTAGCTGCCTCTGCAGCAGCAGCAGCAAATGCTGGTGTCATCACAGCTCGCGAGCCAATGGTTACTCCTGTCGTTCGTCAAGTCTCGGGCTCCCTCCCTGGCATGTCTGGCAGCGCGGGTCCAGATGGGTAAGCCTCATACCACTCGCTGCCTCCGAGTACCTCTACTGACACTGTGACCCAGCGCCTGCGGCACAATAGGTGACCTTTCTGGCTGCGCCGGCCCAACCGGAGCAAGCGGTTCCATCCCAGGCCTATCCGGCTCCGTTGGTCCCAGCGGCGCTTCAGGGTCAATGTGGAATCCTCTCTCATCCGGCGGCGCTCTGTCTTCTTCCCTCGACTCCAGCGCGTCTTCCGTCGCGGCGAGCATCGGTAGCGACTACACGAGCATCACGTCGAGTGTTGGAAGCGGAGCTGGGAGCCTCAGTACGGAGGCGGGGCAGACGGCCAGCGGAGCGTTGAGCAGCGCGACGAGTGCAGCGGGAGACGCGACGGAGAGTGGGAGTGGTGCTGTGCAGGGTGTGAGTGTGCCGCTTGGAGGGAGGACGTGGGCTGCTATGGTTGTGGGTGCTGTTGGTGTTGGGATGGGTGCTTTCATGCTGTGAGAAGGTTGATCTGGGGTTTGATCGAGGGGGTTAGGAGACATGCACAAAGAGACGACGATAAGATGGCTGGGCTTGCATAGGTCGGTGTTTTCAAGGGCCCCGTTTTTGCTTTGAGTAGTTCTCAGATAATGGTGATATCCTTTGCTGGCAGAGTAAAGCACTTTCTCGGAGAACCATTCAACCGCATCAACAAACCTGAGTTCGACCCCGTCCATTCTCCTTTAGGGACAGCTCTGTGATTCCAGCACATTGTCGCAATTGGCATTGCACCAATTGCAATGCGCGCCAACATGTATTGAATCGAAGTTCTCGTATGCATCATCTTCCATGTACTCGCGACGAACCAGTCGACGGCCAATTGGCTTGATGGCACATAGCAACACGCGAAAACTGTCATCGGCCTGAATAGAGACTGCAGCTGCTGACAATGAGAGCGCTTTCCGGCTTCAACTCGATGTCTGGTTGAGAGGACTTTGCGAAGAATGAAGAACCGAAGAGTGTGCAGGTGGTGTACTTGATTGTTGTGCGGAGTTGTGTGGTATTCGAGAGCTACAAAACGCGAATTCGTCTCTACGTATAATGTACACCCAGAGGGAAGAAGGAAAAGAAACTGGTCGTAGATCACGTTCGCCTCAGCCTAGTAGATACCTGGAAAGTACTTGTAGGGGGTCTTCTTCTTGAACTCGGCCCATTGCTCGCCATACTAGTCGTTTGTTAACTTCGCTCAAGTGTTTATGCATGTTCGAGTCTTACCCTCTCTCCACAATACTCATCCAAGATAGGGATTGACCTCTGCGTAAAGTCAAAGCTCTGCCACGCTGCGAAAGCCAAGGCCCACGGGTATCCGCCAGCGGCCATCGCAAAGCCAGTCCTCCACACCGCATACCCGGCATAGTTGACGTGACGCGCATACGCCCACAGACCGCCGGTGTAGCACTTGCCCTTGTTCTCTGGCTTTGACTTGAAGTTCTTCCTCTGGATCTCGGCGATGGTCTCCACTGAAATACCCACGACGTACATCAAGGAGCCAATCACAAAGGGCACCTGTGGGAATTTCCCGCCGTTGTATGTGCTTCCTGATGCGATGGCAGTGGTGAAGATGAGAGTGTTCAAGCTGTTGACGAGTGTGTTGTAGATGGAGACGGGGACGGCGGCGGAGGGATGGAACGCTTCTTGTGAGAGTCCCAGTAGCCAGTAGATCTGCTTCGCCGAGCTTCCGACAGCCATTGAGAGGAGGACGAGACGGTACGGGGAGAGGCCAAGCGCATCGATGAATGTGCCGGTAGCGGTGGGTAGGCCCGCGGGGAGAGTTTCGAGGCCGATCTTGTGGAGGAGAGAGGAGCCCACGCCATGAGCGAGGATGCCATATTGGAAGATGGGGTCGAGAGAGCGGAGGCCAACGAAGAGAGATGTCCCTGTGTTGGTGGTTAGTGGGGTGAGATTCGATGGGATGGGAGGGACTTGGAAGGGAGGGACTTGGAAGGGAGGAGATGCGCATTGCACTGACCGAGTGGAGTGGAGTACTTGGCGCCGCGGTTGATGAGATCCATGGGCTTCTTCTTGCCGGCTGAGGAGGACTCGTTGGACGCCATTGCGATTGATCTCGCGACGGGCAGAGAAATATGTACGATGGATGTTGACGTTGACGTTGACGTTGATGTTGACGAGCGCGCACCTGGAGGAGACTTGGGAGCTTGGGCCATTAGATGCATGACGTCGGAGCTGCACGTGACCGACTCCTAACAACATACTCCATTTCCACTTCTACGTCTTCTCCTCTTCGACTTCTTCACATGCACCACCCCGAAATGTATCGATGAAACCTTCTCTGTCTAATCACTCCGATGGGACTACTACTCGTGGGTAGTCATCCCCCATTGCTGCTGTCCTCTACCGCAGATGAATGAGACGAAGCAGCTTGAGGAGCCGCATCCCGACTCCTGAACTCCTGAGTTGGCGGGCGGAGCCCGGATCTTCCCTTACCAGTGCGAAAGTATCTCTGCCTACTGGGGGCGCTGTTTATGTCAAGGCTCAAGTCGTTTTCCACACTGAGTTCCAATGTTACTTTGGGCCGTTCATGCATGCTGTGAAGCTGCCCCTGGAACTGAACAACTCCGTTCAGCCCCTGCTCTGTCGCTGCGTGGAAGCTGTTCAAGACTTACAACTGATGGATCGATCAAAAGTCATCCCATCTTCCATCCTCTGCATCGCATTCGTTTCTTTGGCTCTTCTTTGATATTTCCTTGTGCGAGTCCGACGCCGACATATCCTGCTTCAAGTCTCAAATTCCCATGTCTCAACCTGGTTTCACTCCCCCACAATGGGCCGCTCTGGACGGCTCGCAGTCCACAAATCGTCGTGACTGGGGTCCCACGTGCTGTCGGTGTCTTTCTGGCCGCCGCCATGTCTACAGTAGCCCATCAGCGTTGTCTGATAGCAAGAGAGCACGGTCCCGGGAGGGAGAACGCATGATCCATTCTCCCAGAATCGTTCACCACAGCCTTTGAGCCTGTTTCTATATCGTTAAATGGACCAAATATGCCGGTGGCTGCGGCAAAGTTGCTAGAACTGAATCCCCGGTCTACTTATATTCTTGCAGCTGACCGTCCTTCTCCGCTTGTCCTGGGAAATTGCTGCTCCTTGAACCCCTAATCTTCGCTACCATCTGTTTACCATCTGTTCAACTCCGGCCCGGTGCCTGTTTCTACTAATTAATTAATCTCTTTCAAAATGTATTCTCTTACTCTTGCGCTCGCCTCTGCGGTTGCTGGCCTGGCTTCCGCTCAAATGAGCATGATGCCAGGAATGGAAATGGGAGGCATGGAGGGCATGTTCGATATGTCCTCGGTTGCTCCAGCCTGCATGGACATTTGTATGCCGATGGTCCAGCTCACCGAGGAGTGTGACCCGAACATGATGATCATGGGCAAGGAGGGCGGAGCCGCGAATGTCGACTGCGTCTGCAAGAACGAGAGCTTTGACGTCGCTGTCATCGGCGGGCTCTGCTCGAGCTGCTTGATGATGAACGGGAAGGGCGGAAACATGGGTGAGTGCCTGGCCAAATTTTTTCCGTCATCGTCGACTAGAGCGTCTGCCATGTTTCGGGCATTGCCGACATCTTGATGGCTGCAGCTCCCTAGATTCTTGAGCTGACAGTTGCCTTAGAACTGGACCGTCTCTCCAGCACCTGCTCCTTCGAAGCCGCCATCTACGCGCCATCCGCCACCGCCCTCCTCAATGGCGGAGTCACTGTCATGGCAACAGCCCCGACGGGTACCTTTGTTCCCTCGCGTACTGGTTCTGGCTCAATGGCAGGCATGACTGGCATGAATGCGGCTCCCGCACTCTCCGGGATGGGTCTTGAGTTTGCAGCAGCAGGTGCTCTTGCTGCTGGCTTCGTTGGCGGCATGATTTAGAGGGGAGGTTTCGGCATGCGCGCTTGTGGTATACTTTTCACGTTGAATTGGGTCGTTTCGGTTACATGACGATTCATAGAAATCTGTATCAATCGCTTTTCGCATTAGAATCTAGGGCCGCCCACTCAACACTTGTTCTTTGCTATTGGCTCCTGCGATGGTCGCCCCCCTTGCTCCACCCCACATTTATCGTCCCGCTCCACTCCGCTCCGCCGCACTGCACGCTACTTCTGCAGCTATCGGTTCCGCCGCGCCCTTCCAACGACACCCCGCATCAACGATGAACGATTTTGGAACATCGAGCTCCGAGTACCGTCTCGGGACACCGCTATCGGCTGGTGGTAAGTTAAGATCCACAATTTACCTTAGTGATCTCAAGATTTAGAAAACTGCGCCAAATTGCAAATGCTCGCTTCATCAAAACGCTTTTCAGCTCAACGATTGAGCATCCGAGTTCATCCAGAGTATTGAAGTCGAATAACGTCTGTTCCTTCATGTCCTCTCCGACTGATTTACTGTTTGCGCCTTCGAGATGGTGGACTGGATCGTAGATGCCGGGGCAAATGCGGGATGGCACATCTAGTATGGATCAAGGGCATATTCGAACCTTGCCCGTTGGTATCTTTCCTATGCCGTTCAGCGTTATGCCTTGCATTAGTAACGTGCGCTGGCTCTTGGGTCTTCGCACGATGACTCCTCTTTTCTGTTGATGGTATCTGTTCATATATCGTGGCCATCTAGTCGTTGATTTCCCGTCATTCACATCTCACTCTTGCTGTCGAGTCAGACCATATCATCTCAAAGCTCTTCTCAACACCACGCCAACAAATTTGAACATTATGGAAATCGAAACCCAGACTCCTCGGCAACCCGCCGCCGTCGAATTGGCGGATAGGTCGAAAGTTTGCGACCGCAATGACAGCTACGCTTATGACAGCACGAATGCCACCACAAGTCCCATACTGGACGAAGGATCCGAGCGAGGACTTCCATCTTTGTCTGAGAGAGGCCTTGCCTCCAGTGAATATCACTCCGGTCAACATGGCCAGCAGTTTTCCCTTCCCCCTGCCGACGGAGGAAAAGATGCTTGGTTGTTTCTTTGGAGTGCCTTCATGCTAGAAGCATTGGTCTGGGGTGAGTAGCCTCTCAACACTTGGAACTTCTTTGAGCGATTCTGGAGTATTCCCTCTGCTCGGTTTGTCAACGTCTCACCCACATAGCCTACTAACCATGCTTACGTAGGATTTCCCTCTGTCTTTGGTGTCTTTCAAGAGTACTACTCTACCCATGCCCCTTTCGCAGGCTCCGCGAATATTGCCGTCATTGGGACTTGCGCAATGGTCTGTTCAATGGTGCCCTCCAGCGAAGCTTCACACTCACCTTTCCCGCAGGGTATCATGTACTTGATCCTGCCAGTGGTTTTCGCCCTTCTTCAAGCATACCCCAAAGCCAGGCCCTGGTGTGGACCAATCGGACTGGTTGCCATGTGTTTGTCTCTCGCCTTAGGCTCCTTCGCCAAAACCGTGACCCACCTCATCATCACCCAAGGCGTCCTCTATGCCTTGGCCGGAACAGTAGCCTGGTGTCCAATCCTCTTCTACATCGAGGAATGGTTTGTCCGACGTCGTAGTTTTGCCTTTGGGATCATCTTCGTGAGTTGACCTTGGGCCTTGCTTTGCCGACGGCTAACTGACAGCCACATAGGCAGGCATCGGGCTCGCAGGAGCGATTCTTCCCCTGGTGATCGGCTGGCTTCTTCGCTCCTACGGTCACCGCACCACGCTTCGCGCCTGTGCCATCATTTTGTTCACTTTCACTATTCCCATCTCGTTCTTCTTCAAGCCGCGACTTCCTACATCGCAGACTTCTCAGCCGCGCCGCTTCGATCTCTCTTTCTGGAGTTCTCGCTCATTCGCCATTCTCCAGGCGGGAAACGTGATTGAAGCGCTTGGGTTCTTCTTGCCCAGTATTTACCTCCCGACGTATGCCCGAAGCCTGGGCGCGAGTGACTTCACCTCTGTCCTGACCCTCATTCTGTTTTCCGCTGGAAGTGTCGTGGGGAACTTGGGCATGGGCGCGGTACTGGATCGACTGCATGTCACAACTGCTATTTTCATTTCCACGATTGGAACTTGTGTTGCAGTCTTCCTCTTGTGGGGTCTTGCGACATCTCTCGCTCCGCTCTTCGTCTTCTCCTTCATGTATGGCTTGTTTGCTGCTTCATGGCCTGCCACTTGGCCAGGAATCATGAAAGATGTTAAGGCGGAGAAGGAGCACGCGGATCCTGGAATGATCTTCGCTTGTCTGGCTGCAGGGAAAGGGATTGGGAATGTGCTGAGTGGACCTTTGAGCGGCGCGCTTGTTGGAGTCCAGAGATGGAAAGGCGCAGGCATGGGATATGGCAGCTCGTACGGCGCACTGATTGTCTTCACTGGTGTGACTGCATTCTTTGGGGGTTGGGGCTTTGTAGCAAGAAGAGTGGGCTGGATTTGAGCTGGATAATTTGCAATCAGATACGAAAATACTTTTCTTGAATCAATCTTCAATTACTTTATTCTAATAGGCTACTTCTAGCTTAGCTTTGAGATAATTCGTCTACTTAATACGTATCCACTTAATAGACGTCTAATTAATATTAGTCACATAATATATAATTGACTTATACTCTACGCCTCCACGCGGTGATGCCTGGGAACTTTCTCATCCGTACTAGATGAGTCTGCCAGAGTAGAGACGTCCTGAATTGGGTCGCGCATTGCGCCGTTACGGTTGTTACGAGGCTCGCAACCCCACACGCTCAGTCAGGCAGAGTTTTCACACATCAAGACTGAACCACATAACAGTGGAACAGAGGAATTTTCTTAAAACTATCCGACACGATTCTACAGGCCCTAAGCAAGCCTGCCCGAAGTCTGACTCACGTATCAGGTGGACGTGGATGCCCTAGGATCGCGACAGGACACCTCTGTGCTTGTACCGCTCTGAGACTGCGAAGCAGCGAGGGCACAGGAACGAACTACATACCCAGGCCACTCTCTTGAAAACTTGACGTTGGCACTACCTACGGACTTGACGACATTCGGCACGATCGGTGGCTAAGTGGAGAGCCTTAAACAGCGTGGAGCTCGCAACCTTCCGAAGCGAAACACCCAGGCCACCGGAGGCAGTGACACCCAGGCCACTGTCGAGGTGCTGGCACCCAGGCCACTTCAAAAGAGACTTGACGGAGTAGGGGAATACAAGCTTGGTTAGTGGGAAGCGGAGAGGCATATAGGTCGTGTGGATACGGATCTATAGAGAACTCCCCTCTGCAAGACACGGTCGGCCTGTCATGGGGAGACCCCTACAGGTAACGCGAAACGGTCTAAGGAGCAAGGCTCCTTAGATCGCGGGGCGTGGTACACTATGGCAGCGATGGACGGCTCCAGGGACTTCGGCCACTCTATTCATACGGGCCTGGGAGTGACCCCTGGTGGACCAAGTATGGTACGGCTAGTGCTATACGGAGGAAGGGTCAACCCCTTGTCGACAACACTATCTGTGTGGTCCGAAAGGACGAATGCGCGTGCCGGTTCATCGAGAGACAGATGGTACAGCTGTTGTGATGGGTAATCCAGCAACAACGGCAATATACTAGTGGGAAGGAGACGCATCAGTGTTGGGTTGTGCACCACCTGCAACGCTGCAGACTCATCCAGACAGCAAGCCCAGCCCTGGGTCCATAGCACCTGCACCATGCAAGGCAGATTACCGGTCGTGTTGATGGTGGTGACTGGAGTACCGGACTTTTACGCCTCACTCCTTGCAGTGCGATCAAATTTGATACCTAGTGTCTCTCCTCTCATTATGTTTGTTTCTATGCAATCACATACTGATTTGGAATCTCATATGCATTCTATTGTTTGAATGTCCAACTTTCACAACCTAACTTCCTTCGCTTATGTACGCATCCTCCAATCACAGATTGATTTGGAATCATGCAACATGGTAAAGAAAGAGACCGTTAGCGTAATGCATGAACATGCAATACTCGAGCATCCACGCGAATCAGAGCTTACTTCTGCCTTGAAACTTGGGTGTGTAAGTCTTGCTAATCTTGTAAGGACAAGGTCAGCCTAAACTGCGCGTTTTACGATTGCGACTTTCGGCGGAAGCAGTGTTGAAAAGAAAGGTTCCAGCGTGAAATTCTATCACATTCCAACAATCATCAGGTCCCTCGATTCCTCAATTGAACTAAAACAAATATCACCAGTATAATCAACATCGCTATGCCCCCTTACAACACCATCAACTTGCACCCAGACTCTCACCACCCCTCCTCCCTCCCAACAGACACTTTCGATGTGATCTACATTGGCTCTGGATGGTCAACACATGTCTCCGCCACGAGACTGACCAAGGCGGGAATGACCAGTGTCATAATCGAAGCCGAGCTCTTTGGCGGAGAGTGTCCCTTTTGGGCATGCGTCCCTTCTAAAGCACTGCTTCGACCAGGAGAGGCATTTGACGAAGTCCAGGGAGTTGGTGGAGCAAAGGAACGAGTTGACTCCGCTAAGGGACTTGACGTTGATGCTGTGATGCAGAGACGTGACACATGGACCTCAAATTGGGATGAGGAGAAGATGATGGTGCCTTACATCGCCAGCTCTGGAGCTCACCTGGTGCGTGGATACGGCAAGCTTATTGGTGTGAAGAAAGTGAAAGTCACGACATCTACCGGAGAATCGTTCATACTCACCGCTGGTCAAGCCGTTGTCGTTTGCACTGGAAGTGAACCTCTTATTCCGAAAATCCCCGGCCTTACAGAGGCAAAACCTTGGACGCCACGCGAAGCGGTGAGCACGAGCGATGTCCCCAAACATCTGCTTGTCCTGGGAGCAGGAGTGGTTGGCTGCGAAATGGTCAGCGCTTTCGCCAGCTTCGGAGCGAAAGTGACTCTTGTCAGCTCCACCGCCGAGATTCTTCCACGAGTGGATCCTGAAGCGGGTGCTATTATCAGGAAGAGATTTGAGAAACAGGGTGTTAATGTACACCTGTCCACGACAGTTACAAGAGTTCAACGGGAAGAGGATGGTTCCCTGATCGCAGAGCTTGCCGGAAAACCTGAGGTCAAAGTTTCAGAAATTCTGGTGGCAGCGGGTAGGAAAAGCAGGACAAATGGAATAGGCCTTGAGCAGTTCGGTCTTGCCATCGACGGGAGTCCTATCAATGTGGATGACTCTCTCTGTGTGCCCTCAGATTCTAGCTCCTGGCTGTATGCGGTGGGAGATGTGAACGGAAGATCGCCGACAACTCATGGCGCCAAATATCATGGCAGGATCCTCGCAAAAGTCCTACTTGCGAGGAAGAACGGAGCCAATTTTGAGCCCAAGGAAGCGGATGGCACTGCTGCGGCGGCGGACCGGTACGCAATCCCACAGGTCATTTTTACGCACCCAAACGTCGCCTCTGTAGGCTTGACGAGGCAAAAAGCAGCCGCCGCTGGCAGGAAGGTCAAGGAGATCACTGCATTAGCCAAGACAGAAGGAGCTGAATTGAGAATGGATGGATATGAAGACGGGTGGGCGCAATGGATTGTTGATGCGGAATCCGGCAAGCTCGTGGGCGCAACATTTGTCGGCGATAATGTTGCTGAACTTTTGCATGCGTCGACAGTGGCCGTCGTCGGAGGCATGACGCTGGAGCAGTTGGCACATGCCATTCCTAGCTTCCCTACAATGTCGGAAGTGTACTTGAATTTGCTTGAAGCAGCTGGATTCTAAACAGCAGCAATGAATATGCAGTGGCAATGCTGAGCTTTCAGGTAACGTGGCGGACGGGCTTTTGGGCCAACCCCCTTTTGGGCCACCCACGTAGATAGTTGTAGTCACACAGAACAACCAATTCACACCAAAACAATGTCTGTAATTGCTTGAATTTGATGCCAAGTGAGACACAAATACAAGCTGCTCTTATTTTTATTCAAGAGAACTGTTGCAGGACAGGTCGGCCTTGCTCGCAAGAGGCAGAGGTCACAGGAAATGCAGCGGTAACTCAGTGTGGGGGTGCTCGCTCTGTACAGAGCTGAGAAGTTGCTTGTATTGATACTATCTGAGCGGAGAGATGAGGGTGGGGTCATCGCGAGCCTGGATTCACGTGATGTAGCCGACTTCGGCCATCTACGCGAGAGAGAGCGCTCTCTGCAACACACCCCTTCAGGAAAGCCGGATCTCCGAAAGCTGTGCCGTAGCACTAGTTTGTGAGATTCTGGTTTCCTGGCGGCTCAAAAGGTTCTATAGCAGGCGTTATCTCTCTGGATTTGTCCGTACTAGATACCAGTTGGGTGCTGAGGAGGCCTCCCAGGTCGTCAAGTCCCAAGTGATCAACGAAAGCTCTCTGAAATGCTTCTCCCTTCGCCTTTGTAAGCCCATCGGCTGCCATCTCTGATGTAGGTATCCACTGAACGAGAATCCTGCCGGTAGCTACTTCCTGTCGGAGCCAAAACTGATGTGTATCCACATGTCTCACCTTGGTCGCTTGGGGAAAGCGCTCCTTTGTTACGATACCAACCGTTTGAAGGTTGTCGCACTTGATGACAGGTTGCTCTTGTGGATCGAATGAGATCTGCTCAAAGAGTCTGGTCAACGCCATCACTTCTTTGGCTGTGTGGGATAGAGAGAGCAATTCAGCTTCTGTTGTCGAAGTCACAACCGTCTTCTGCTTAGACGCCTGCCAGGCTATTGGCCCGTTAAACAACTTAATGAGATAACCTTGGGAAGAACGCCGTGTTTCTGTATCATCAGCGAACGACGCATCGCCGTGTATGCTCAGAACTTGCTCGGTCGTTTTCTTCAAGATCCCCATATCAAAGATGGATTCATCGCGTGGAAGCCGTCCACTATAGCAAATGGCATGATGCTTTGTATAGTAGAGGTAAGCGATGACCCGATCTGCTTCACGTATGTGCTCAGGTCTGCATCGGATATTGAATTGACTCAAGTAGCTGGCAGCATACGCTGTATCCGGTCGTGAAACTACCGCTGAGTGTAGTATAGAGCCAATCTTTCGTTGAAACTCCTGCTTTACCTCGGGTGCCGGGTCTAGACAAGGAGTCAAGTCTATCCCAGGAGTGAGGGGTGTGCGAGGACGTTTTGAATAGCTGAGATGAAATTTCTCAGTGATTTTGTTGATATACTCATCCTGCAACATCCAGAGTTTTCTCTGTTTGCGGTCCCTGAGTATTCGAACGTTGAGGAAGTGCTTCGCGGGCCCGAAATCTCGAATTCCTAAGGATAGGTTCCACGGACAAACAGTGTTTGTCCTTCTTTTTTGTATGGTTATCGATAACCGGACCGGATTTACCCCCT
>ML977201.1:0-109576 GCA_010015705.1 Aulographum hederae CBS 113979
TTCCCAGCTCCGCGCCTTTGTAGCTTTGCTTCCCAAGGGCGCGAGGATAGACGTAGCTTTGCTTCTCGTCTAGATCCTTGAGGGACGTCTTTAGTTCACACCTCCCTTCTTTTCATTTGTTGATAATCTAGTAATTTATAATAGCGTCGACGGAGCTCCGCGGCTTTTTAGGGGGGGGCAACTGTCACGGGACCAACCCCTGACACCATAATCACGTGGCTAGGCACGTGATGACCTTACGTCATCACGCCAGGCCTACACCTCCACGCCCTCCAGCGTAGATAGAGCCTCGTCGTACATCTCATGTCAATACAACTCGATTGGTTCTAGCGCGCTCGCCCTGCTCCGTGACAGAACATGATCGCTGCTAGGTTCATCAACCGGAAACACGAGTCCGCATAACGAACCCGAAGCCTCGGTCGAAACTCAAAGACAACCTCAACCCTTCACGCCACTACAACTTCCCCATACTTATACTGCTTATAGCTACCCCAGGTTCTCCCCGAGTTTCTCTTTATTATACTGTACTATAGTCCCTTGAAAAGAATTCTTGGTTTCTTTGGACACGTCTCGTCTCTTCTCTTGTACGACCTACTCCCATCATCCACGCCACCCTCTATCTTCCCCCTTCATCTACATCTCCGCCCATCATGGCGCCCAAAAAAGACATTCCATGCTACGTCATCGGCGTCGGCATGACCAAGTTCGTCAAGCCGCGCGGGAAGATCGAGTACACAGAGCTTGGCTTCGAAGCTGGCGTTAAGGCGATGTTGGATGCGGACATCAACTACGATGATGTCGAGCAGGGTATCGCTTGTTATGTGTATGGTGACAGTACTTGTGGACAGCGGGTGTTCTATCAGGTAGGGACTTTTATCTCCATGTTGTCATTCAAATACTACTCCTGTGCTATCTCCTGGCTTCTCGACTCGCTCCATTCTCGCATGTGTCTTGATTGAAAGAAGCATGAGTATTCTTAAGCAGGATACTGATGGATAAAACGCAGTTCGGCATGACCAAGATCCCAATCTACAACGTAAACAACAACTGCAGCACCGGCAGCACGGGTCTCTACCTCGCGCGCACCTTCATCAAATCCGGCACCGCCGACTGCGTCCTGGTCGTCGGCTTCGAAAAGATGTCCCCAGGCTCCCTTGGCAGCAAATGGGACGACCGCGAATCCTCCCTCCAACGCTTCATGCCCATCGTCGCCGAAACTCGAGGTTTCGAGGCCGCGCCGCCGAATGCACAGCTCTTCGGCAACGCCGGCAGAGAGCATATGGAGAAGTATGGCAGCGAGGCGAGGGATTATGCCGAGATTGCGAGGATCAACCATGAGCATAGCAAGAGGAATCCGTATGCACAGTTCAGGACCGAGTACTCGCTGGAGGAAATTGAGAAGAGCCCAATGCAACATGCGCCGTTGACGAAGTTGCAGTGCTGCCCTGTAAGTAACCCCCCTCAAAGACTCGACATCTCCCAAACCTCAACTAACCCCATCCCAAAGACAAGCGACGGCGGCGCCGCAGCCGTAGTAGTTTCCCAAGCCTTCCTCGACGCGCGCCCCCACCTCAAAGACCGCGCCATCCTCATCTCAGGCCAATGTCTCGCAACGGACGAACCCTCCCTCTACAACCGCAGCTCCATTGACCTCATGGGCGCCGGCATGACCGCCTACGCCGCCAAGGAAGCCTTCAAGGAAGCCAACATCTCCCCCGCCGACGTCAAGATCTGCGAGCTGCACGACTGCTTCAGCGCTAATGAGATGATTACGCTTGAGGCACTCGGGCTCGCGGAGACGGGGACCGCGCACCAGATGGTCAGGAAGGGGGATATCACATATGGTGGGAAGGTGCTTGTGAATCCTTCTGGGGGGTTGATCTCCAAGGGACATCCTCTTGGTGCGACGGGGCTTGCGCAGTGCGCGGAGCTCGTCTGGCATCTGCGCGGGTGGGCGAACAACAGGCTGGTGAGGGGTGGAGGAGTGAAGGTCGCGCTGCAGCACAATATCGGCCTCGGAGGCGCTGTCGTGGTATCGGTGTTCAAGCGGGCGGATGGGAAGGTGGCGACGGAGGTGTCCAGCGAAGAGGTCGCGAAGTTGACAGGTCTGGGATACAACCCAGCCGTCGAAGCGAAGGGATTCACCCTCGCTCAGTTCGACAAAGTTCGGAGTCACACATCGGAGAGTAAGTGGGCATTGAACGATACGCTGGATAAGGTGCAGTCGCGATTCTAGATGATGGGGAGAGTAGAGTAGAGTCAAATTGAAATGAACCAGTACCTAGTTTTCAGACACTCCGGCCCAACTGGCCACCTGGAGTAATCCCGAGCCCCATCTGACAACTTGGATTTTCAACCCGACGTCGGCTGGGAGCTCCCTCGACGGAAATCCAGCCAACCACTACTTCCCAATGCGGTAATTCAAACTCGCAACTCCGGACGCTGGTCCTATTGCCAACCCCTGAAGATGAAATTTCTTAGTTTTTCAAAATATTTTTGGATAACTCTGTAGATTGACTCTTCGTCATGATCTTTCGTGTGGAGACTATATATGTAGATGCGCTGGTTGTTGCGGAATCAAGTGTTGAGCATTTGTTGGTCATTTGGCATTTGGCCAGCATCTGACTCTGAGTGATATACGACAATATAATCCTAACCCTCGAGTCTGTTTATAAGTATTGATCCTGCGAAGATGCCTCCTATTCATCAAAACCATTCCACTCCTCTTCTTCCTGTGGTCCCTTCGCTCGAACCTCTTCAATCATCCTTTCAAGCCTCTTATGTTCTTCAAGCTCGTCAGGTCCCATCTTCGCAATCCTGTCCTTCTCCCTCTTAACCTTCTTCCGGTCTCTCCTATCATCTCGCTCTTGCTTCTTCTCTTTCTGCTGAGTCCATGCATTCTCTTTTCTCTTCTCCCTTGTCCTGTTCCCCTTGTCATCGGTCCGAGGCGCTCTGCCTTCTCCGCTCTCCTTACGCCGTTTCCATTCTTCGAGTTCGCTCAACCGCTTCTGCTCACGTGCGGCATCTTTGTAGGCGAGGTCATTGATGTCGAGCTCGACACCCAGCGATTTGTCCCCCTCCCAGCCTTTCAGCTCTGGCATCTTCGGCAGCTTCAAGAGTCCCCACCCCTGACCCAGGCTGGCCCAATCTAGATCCGGAACACGGAATATAGAGCTTGCGATGTGAGCAGAGTAACTCCGAACAAAGCTCACGAACGCGCGCTGAGCTTTGTCGTGGAGGGCACGGTCTTGGCTGACGACGGCTCTGATTTTTTCGGCAGTTTCTTTCACTTCAGTATCCGAGATGTCGATCTTGGGATCTAGCAATGGGAAGATGGGAGTCTTGCGGATCTGTAGAAACGGGATGTAGTCCTCTTCGCGTCCCGGTGTCAGTAGGGTCACTGCGAGACCTCGGCGACCAGCTCGACCGGCACGACCGCAGCGATGGAGAAATGCCTTGGGGTCGGTTGGCGGATCAATCTGGACCACAAGATCAACCGACGGGATGTCGAGGCCACGAGCAGCCACATCAGTAGTGAGTAGCAGAACAGGGCTGGCCGTGTTTATGAACTTTGCAAAGTTGCGGTTCCGAACTTGAGGTGGATGCTTGCCATGGAGAGCAATGATTGTCAAGTTGGAAGGTAACACGGAAGACAAAATAGATGGCTGGCCGAAATAATCGACTGCAGCACATGTGGAGAGGTAGACAATGGTTTTCTGGGGGGTTGGTGATACTTTGGAAAGTAGCTGTGATAGTGCTGGGATTTTGTGCGACGGAGGTGTCAAAAGATAGGACATTTGAAGTGATGCGGGTGTCCGTTGGTCGGCCTGCCCACTGGTGGATTTGACCTTGACCGCGATTCGAACTGGATTTCGAAGACCAACCCGGATGAGCTGGTCAACAGCTTCTGACACAGAAGCAGAGAACAAGCCCGTACGGCGCTGTTTGGGCAGATACGACAAGATCTTTTGCAGCGTGTCCTTGAATCCGAGATCGAGAAGCCGATCTGCCTCATCCATGACAAGTACCTCGAAAGAAGATTGGGGGCAATGAACATGCGGAGAGGTGAGGATATCATGTAGACGGCCAGGTGTTCCGATGAGGATGTTTGGGGATTCCTTGAGAAACTTTCGTAGATCCTGAGCAGGAGTGCTTGTGCCACCGAGCAGGAGCTGGGGAAGAACTTTCGGTGTTGATGCTGGGAAGACTGGCACAGGAGGTTCCTGTTCATTCCCCGTCGTCTCGTCATCGGAGTCTTCGTCTTTAAGTTTCAACGCAGCCGCAGACGGAGGATGAAAAGCCACCAGGTCAAGAAGCACTCTATGAATTTGGCTGGCAAGCTCCCTCGTCGGCGAAATAATGATGGAAGCCACATGGTGCTTCTTCGTATGTTCACTCGTACGGAGAATTCGTTCAACTACGGGTATCAGGAAGGCCAGAGTCTTTCCACTTCCTGTCACAGCCTAGAAAGGGTGAGTGTGGGAATAAAATAAAATGTGAGGAAATTTATTTACCTCCACTACCACATCTTTATTGCCCATGAACAGAGGCAAACAGCTAGCTTGAACAGGAGTCATCCGTTCGAAGCCCATACTTGTTGTTGCATCGAGGATCCATTCCGATAGTGCTGGGGTCAAAGCATCAAAAGCTCGTGACGAGTTTTTAGATGGCAACTGGAGCTTCCCGGGGGCCATTTTGGTGAGGCTCCTTGGTCGATTTGACGTTGCGACGGATTCAGTGAGCGGGGCGTCTTTCGGGCGACTAGCCTAGGTACAAGTTTTGTGTCGACTTTGGTGTTTTTGACTCTCTTCAATAATTTTCAGAACATCACTTTTCTATATGCTTACCTAAGCAGGACTGGCATCACATGACTATATCTCCAAGCCCCTGCACGTGACATAGCTGAAATGCTCGCGCACCACCAAAAATTAGTTGTTTGGATACTCTGTCAGGTTGAAACGTTGTTTACCGGTCTTCTCGGTCCCACATTTGCTTCTGACCGGATATAGTCCCGTCGGTGCGGTGCTTCGTCCGTCGGCTTACCGTAATAGCACGCGCCACTTCTGAATCATCAGTGGTGAGCCAACTTTTTCTTATTACCACCACCCCCGACCCCCGACCCAACATCACCACCTACAACGCTCCGCCCAACGTCCGCTCCACCGCTTCCACGGTGGCCTCCTCTCCTTCCACAAGCTCCTCCGAATGCTCTCGTCCCTCCTCACCACACGAAGAACCCCCACGCGCATCAAGGACAAAACGTAGACTCGACCTTCCACCCGCTTATCATGTCTCTCCTCTACTAGCCGCCTACCACCCCGACCACGAACCGCAGATACTCCACCCGTCCTTCTTCTCGCACCTGACATTCTTTACCTCGTCCCTCACCTCCACATTCTCCGGCCTAGTGTCCTCGCCGAATCTCCCAGACTTCGACACGTGCTTCGCTCTCGCCATGGCCTCCTCGAAATACACCATACCCAGGACCCCACGCGTAATATCTCCCTCGCCCACCCTGTCCGACTCCTCTTCCACTCGCGATGGCTACTTCGGCCCTGTCACACGATCCATTTCTCGCGCGACGGCCCCCTCCGCAATCGCCGAAGACCCCGACGCGGACAGCTCCGGCGGCAGCTCAGACCCGGACAAACGCGCGCGAGCTCGGAGTCGGTCACCCAATCTTGCAGCAGGGAGGAGAAGACAAGGAGTAAACGGCATGACCGCAGCGACCAAGCCAAAGCCAGGCGCAATTTCGAAGGGCTCGAGTAAGCGGAAGCCAGACGAAAAATTGCAAGCGAATGGACAGGTAAATGGACATTTGAGCCCGGCGGCTGCGAACAAAAATTACTGGCGGGAATTGAGTAGGAGTCCGAGTCCACTGGGGCTAATTCCTATCCATCAGAAGTGGCGGTCATTTGTAAGTATATCACTTGCGACGCCAGACAACCCGCAAGTGACCACATGGACCTAACAATCAAATGCAGGTGCATCGTCATGAGGTACCTCGCAAGATCCTCCACACTTCCATCGCCCCTATAACTCTCGCTCTCTACCTCTCCGGCATCCAACCCTCGCAAATTCACCCCATCTTGCTCTCCCTCCTCATTCCCATATTCGCAACCGATCTCCTGCGACACCGCTCTCACCGCTTCAACCGCTTCTACATCAGCTGTCTCGGTGCCCTCATGCGCGAAAGCGAAGTCGACGGCTACAATGGCGTAGTATGGTATCTTCTCGGCGCCTGGATATCCCTCCGCTGGTTCCCCAAGGACGTCGGGGTTGTCAGCGTCCTCCTACTCAGCTGGTGTGACACGGCTGCTTCCACATTCGGACGGTTATGGGGACGCTATACCCCGAAAGTACGGACAGGGAAGAGTCTGGCTGGCAGTTTGGCGGCTATGATCGTCGGTGTGGGAACAGCGGCTATGTTCTGGGGTGTTGTGGCCCCGATCTGGGGAAGTCCGAATGGCTTCGACGGCGGGGAGCACGCGTTTGCTTTCCAGGGAACCTTCTCACTCCCAGCGAACGTCAGGAATATGCTTGGCTGGACCAGCGAACAGGCGACCATCTCGGGCGGTCTGGCGTTGGGCATCATGAGCGTATGGGCGGGCTTCGTCGCAAGTGCTGCCGAGGCGGTTGATTTGTTCTCCTGGGACGACAATCTTACGATTCCGGTGCTCTGCGGCGTGGGCCTCTGGGGCTTCCTCAAGACTTTTGCATAAAACCTGCAAGTAACCGAGAGCGGACGAGTTTGGACGGCTGTTTCCTTTGTTATGTCGATGTCAAGGCTTAGGGAGGGCGGGAATGAGGAGAATCATGCGTCATGACCGAATATCGAACAGGGGTTTTGGAGACTTGCCCCTATATCCTGCGCTCTCCCCTCGTTTCTGTTATCTATTCTTTTTGTACATACCCCTTCATGAGGCTTCGCAGATTGCATATGGGTTTGGGGAATGGCGTACGGTGGTATTACCTCTTGTTAAGGTGGCCGTAGCCCGTGGGTGTATGGAAGATATCGCGCTTTACACCTCTGAGTTGGTCTAGACGCATAAATGATGAAGATATTGATTCTCACTATCGATCGAGTACCGTTCGTTGTTCGACCTTAGTCGCTCTTTAGGATATCTACGCTAGATATCGTCCACTTGATTCCTGCCTTCGCGAGGTACTACTCTACGGCACAGACTAGTTAAGAGTACGAAGACGGAAAGAATACAGTTTAGCCTCACAAAGTGAACTGAGGCCAACTCACTTTACTGAGGTCCTATATCAATTTGACCAACCTCCCACCCGGAGTCCTCGCCTCATTAGATATAGTAACCAATTCTTAAGTCTGTTGTATAAGACGTTCTCACAGACCAGGCCGGCTAAGCTCAAGAGTCCCTCTCGTTTTTCCTTACTTTAGGAGAAGCCATCCTTACGTACAACTCCTTTCACCGCGAATCCAACCATCCATCCTTCAACCCCTTCACCAGCCGATCTAAGGCAAAGCCATTTCTCTATCTTCAATCCAGTAAAGGACCTCTGGACACGATTCTTCGCTGCGATTTCAGAGATTCAAGGCTACGATTCTACCCGTGTTGGAGTCCGTAGCCTTCCTCGAATGCCTCTCAGCCGTTGCTTTTGGAGATGGATATCTTGGAATGGCTCTGATGTCGGAGGGAAGGAATTGAGTTGTGTATATAGACATAATGCCATGGTACTGAAGAAGGTAGGAACCATGTGTCCTCGAGCTTGGGAGTCATGGTCGATGGGGTAACTTGCATCCATTGGATCTCAGGACCATAGGGATAACGTAGAGCCGTGCAGAAGAAGGCCTCCGGAACATTCCCCCCAACACCACGCCAAGAGCAGTATAGGCTGTATTCCGAACGTCTTTTCGGCCGAAGGGATGTTGGAACACCTGAATACGGAGAACAGTCCAGGCTTGCCTACCTCGCCGTCACCTCCACCTCCAGTCCACCTCGCAACCACCTCGAACCCACGTCAACCATAACGCTTCTTCTGTCGAGCTTGATTCTTCTACACCAACTCCAGCTCATCTCCACTTAGGCGTTGCTCTTTGCATACGCTTCTTCATCCAGCTCTCCATCATCAAGTTTTTGATCCAGCCTTTGATCCAGCTCTAGGATCTACCACAAATTCCACTTCACTCAAAGGCAACACCTCTCTCCAATCTTACCACCTCCTCCCAATATATACAATGTCTCATCTTGGAAACCAGTCACCCCAGGCTCAGGACGGGCAGTATGAACAGCTTCTGAATCTGCAACTGCTGTCGCTGAACGAGGAGCCCGAACACAACGAGATCCTCCAGTCCGCAGTAGACGAGCGACAGAGTCGTGCACGAGAGCACCACAACTCGGAAGGCCAGCCGGATGATGACACGCAGGCTGAACAGCAGTCCTACCTGTCCGTTTACCATCAGTACCTCTCATGGGCAGAGCCGATGAGCCAGAACAGCTAGCGAGAGGGGCGATTGTCGGAGGACCAGCTGGCAGAAGAGGAGCTCAAGAGCACACCACTGGACGAGCAGTCGTGGTACCAGCAGCTGCTCGAGTTCGCCAACCCGGAAGGGGAGCAGTCGGAGCCAGAATACCAGCAGCCTTGGTACCAGCAGCTGCTCATGGTCGCCTACCCAGCAGCAGAGAAGCCGAGGCCCCAAGGCCAGCAGACGTGGTACCAGCAGTTACTGGCCCAAGGCTTCATGCTGCTACCTCCACCACCGCAACAGCCGCAGCGGCCACAGACCACCCTGCCCCCGCCAGCAACCGGAACCCTCAACACGTCTGCCCAATACCCCGACGGCTCCTTGGTTGAGGTCTTCACCATGACCCGAGGCGTCATCGCTCCGACCTGGCACGGCACCTCTGGCTGCATCTCAGTCGTACACAGCCACCTCATGACCACGGGCGCGATGGCCGGTCGACACATCTACCACCTCAGGGACACCAACAATAGCCGGCGGCGCCGTATACTCAAGTTTCAGGATGCCGACGGGAGGGACTGGTTCGATATGGGGGCTGTTGCGGCGGCATATTGTTGGGGTTACGCAATGAGGGAGGTGAAAGCAGAGAGTGGAGGATATTGATGTAGGAGACACTTTGAGATTTCTTGACGACGATGGTGTGCTGACAGTGCAATAGGCTCTCTCCCTCTAGCTCTTTCGTACGACTGCTTGATACCCCGAACCTTGCTTCTCTGCTCTTGAATGGACTGCAATGAAGATGCATGCGAAAATGAAAAGTCGAGCCAATTCTTACTTGTTACGATACCCGGCGATGCCGCTTTGCTCTTTCAATATCTCATGCACACAGCGACCCACGAAATATATGCTTCATGATTTTAGATGGATGATCGGATGGGTGCATACCTATAGTGAGGTTGAAGACGGTGGTGAGAATAAGGCTGAGAGATGGAAAAAAAGGGGTCGAGTGAGGTGAGGTCTGACTCGAGATGCTTGGCACACACACGGTTACACGAATCAGGCAGTCACTGCAGTCGTGACTCTTATCTTCGAGTCCACGCCGCCATGTTGCAGCAACAGGTACAAACAACAAAGTATTTCTATCATCAATATCCCGCTGACTCTCGTCTCTTGTCTTCTGGCTACTATGCTCATGTACATACCGCAAATTGAGTCCCTATCCCTCGACATATAAATAGCATCTTTTCTCTTTGTCACGTGCATTACTTCCTTCCTACATAGTCTCCATCTTTCAATTGCATCTCGAGTCTTCTAGAACCACAATTAGAAGAGATATTCCAGGATTCTATAGAAAGACTTGGATCAATTCTGCACAAACTCTCTTTCGTTCATGTCACTCTCACTGAAGTCGAGCGATGAGCTCCTCAAAATATTTGACCAGCTCGTGAAGGAAGATGAAATCATATACGCTCCCTCAACACTAGTCAAGCAGACCACAGATGAAGGATTCAATGTAATGGCATTCCACTTCTACCCAAACATCTCTCTCTTATTCCTTCCACATTAACACCCCACCAGTTAGAATTCCGCGTCTGCCCAGCTCTCGCCCACAAACCCATGCGTCCCTCTTCGCCCCCAGCAGGAGAGAAATCCAAGTCCTCTTCGAAAATCACATCATCCTACGACCCAAACGCCACCTTCGGCCCCGGTAGCGACCTCAAGCGCGGCCCACCCGAGTTCACCATCGCAACGGTCCACTCGTCGCACTACCTCGTCTTCAACAAGTTCTGCGTCTACCGCCCGCAGTACATGCTGCTGACCGTCGATTCGTACCTACGGCAAGCCTCGCTCTTGACCATCGAGGATTTTGCCGCTGCGTGGACGACTCTTGAAGCGCTGAATGCTTTGGGGAAACAGCACTATCTTTTCTACAACTGCGGCCAAGACAGCGGGAACTCGCGCCAGCATAAACACATGCAGTTGTTTGAGCGGCCAGAGACGACGGAGCCGGGGTTCGCCATGTTTCCTGATACGATGGGAGAAGTACCGAAGACGCCCTTCAAGCACTTCCTTCGACGGTTCCCTGCTGGCAGTGACGTTACCCCGGAGCTTCTTCTCGAGCTGTACCTGGAGAACATAGCAAAGACGAAGAAGGCGTTGGGACTGCTGGAGTCAGTAGAGACGTGTTCGCACAACTTCGTTCTGACCATGGCCTGGATGGTGTGTATTCCGCGCAGGAAAGCTTGTGGTGAAGGGATGCGTGTGGCTCCCAACTCGGCGGGGATGCTGGGGATGGTATGGTCGACTGGGGAGGAAGGAGTGCAGGAATGGTTGGACGTTGGGCCTGCCAATGTCCTGAAAGAGTGCGGTGTACCCTCTTCGGAGACTTGAATAAGTCGGAGAGGGATGGTGGTTGTACAGCGAGTTTGATGAATGTATAGATGTAGAGACTGGGGAACGGGAGGACGGTAATTACCTCGCTCAATGCTAATATAGAAAGGCACAGGGATGACCACACTCAACGAGAATATAGAGAGGTGCTACGGAGAATTGGAGCTCCACAACATATTTAGCTACATAGGCGCTTGATATTCGAAAGGATCTCCACTCTTCTAGTTTTGTGCTTGTGCTTGGTTGCACGCAGGCTTGGAAATGGAGTACAGAATGACTCGTGACTGCAGATTTGCTTTTGCAGGTGGCTTGGGCATAAGAACTAGAAGATGAGATTCATGGATAGATTCACAATAAAGACGGAAAAAGCGTTCAGGGTTAAGGGAGACGGAAAAGATAGTGGTCGCTCTATACCAACCCCATTATAGAATGCTACTCCCGTTCATTGGCCAAATTGGTCCAAAGAACCATCGTTCGGCTGAGCGTCTCGAAACGCTGTTGCATGCGCGCCATGCGACTCGCCCAAAAAACAGCATCGTTATTTGAAAGTGCGTAGGTCGTGCGCGGGTGCATCTGTGGTCAGCATCATCATCGGTCAGGTGCATCATCTCCGCAGGCTACTCACAGCACTCTACCCCAGATATACATTATATCCTCGCCCACCGTTATATTATGTACCTACCCGCCCAAACCGCCTGCATCATCGAGTCTTCTCTCCCCCGTGTCTTATCGTCGGCCGTCCACGTGAACGAATCCACAAATCCCATGCTCGGAACGACTTTCCCATTCCCAACTTTCCCTGTTCCCAGCTAGCCGCACCGCAACCGCACCCGCATCAACCACACCTAAACCCAACCCATCAACCCTACCCTACCGCTACCGCTACCGCTCCGAACCCACGCCAACCCCAAACTCCCTTCGCCCCCGCCTTGCACAAGACCGCCTCGAGCAACATCACGATTCACGACCGACCGACCGCACCACTCCAGGACTCGCAGCTTGGAGGAATACTACTCGGACGACGGCACAATTGAACTGAATTGAGATACGAGGATACTCGAGCAGCCATGACGCGACGGATTGTGTACGGCATTGGGCTGTGGATTACGCTTGGAGGTGAGAGAGGGTTTTCGCTCTTGAGAGACAATGGCTGATGTACCACGGAGCGACGGCTATGACGATTGCGAGTGTGGTGATGCCGAGGTGGTTACGGTGGGAAGTGGTGAGTTAGGCTTTTAAATTCTTCGTCGTCGTCGCTTTGAGACGGAGCCGAGGAGGATGGGGTAGGATGGAGGTGAAAACATCACGATGCTACCTCCATCTACCCTATGCCCTCCACGACATCACGCCCCAACCTCCTCCTCCACTCCATTCCCAAGTCCAATCAATATCACCAATATCACCAATGCCACCAGACCCCCACTGACACGCCTCTTCAGCCCAAATCTGGCATCCACTACACCTACGGCCTCCACGAGCGCTGCTCTTCCCTCCCCGGTCAAGAAGGCTGTACCTCGTTCCCGGCCTACGAAGACTGCCACGGTGATGACCGCTCCTTCTGCTCGCTCTGGCGCAGCGTCGGCTTCCTCATGTCTTTCGCAGTGATCCTCGAGCTCGCCTGCGTCGTCGGCTTCGCTGTCGTCCTCCTTGGTGGCAAGCAGCAGCGTGATTACGGTTGGAAGGTTCTTTGCGGACTGCTTGCTGTGTGTGGCGTAGTTGAGTGTATTGGTATGGGTATTGTGGTGAGTGAAAATAGTTTATTGAGGAAGGAAAGATATACAGTTCTACAACAATGGTGGACAAGAACAAGGCCGAAAAGTGAAAGAAAAAAAAACGAACCATAGCTAACACAATCTTTCCCACAGGCCGGCCTCTTCAACAACGACACCCGTTTCTTCGCCGGCTGGGCCCTCGACACCTCCTGGATCCTCTGCACCGTCAGCTGGACCCTCCTCCTCGCCACCGGCACTGGCATCCTCATGTCGGCCATCTTCCTCCCCGAAGAAGGCGGCTACGAGCTCATCCCCCAGGAGCGGTTAGAGCATGCCGCCGGCGAGACCCTGGGTGGGTGACTATATGGTCTGCAACAGGCGGAAGCCGAAGAGGCGGGGAATGGGGACGAGACGGGATATCAGAGGCATGAGTGAGGATGAGAAGAGTGAAGGCGATGAAGAGATGAGGGGAGATGGGCATAATGGGTTGCGTTGTGTTGTGTCGGGGAGTAGCAGTGGTGGTGATGGCTCGAAAAAACGACGAGAACAGCGTAGGGCGGTGTTGATGATGGCGTGGATGCTGATGATGAGGAAATACGCATCTCCGTGCCTATTGCCGGGCGATAATAATGGTGTGGGACTCGACCTACCGAGTCGACTCCCTGAGCGGAAGAGCTGTTGTGAATGATATCCCCCATATTGATTTCCTTTCCTCGAGTTCCCCCTCTCCATTGTCTCCCTTTATTATTCCCGACATGTTGATGTTGCTCTGGTCGGGTCGAGTCGAGTCTCTTCAGCTTCTACAAACATTCTGCCTTTTCAGCTCTGAGTATTCTGCATTTTCCCGACCCTTTGGACTGTTTTCCGTCTCTCTTCTTGGCTTTCAGCGGGTGGCTAAGTACGTTGATATCCTCCGCGTGTCCCATACCCCGTCAGCATGGGCGGATCTGATTGGGGACTGGCTTGTAGTATAGGTTCTGATGATGGGTTGATGTCTCATACTTCTCTCTTGCCCGCCTATTTGCGGATATGCACTACGGATGGATGGTTGCGTGCTTTAATTGTTTTATGCTTGGACTCGATGATCGAGGGTTTCCTGCGCCATTTTGATGTAGCAAAGTTAATACCAATGTGTTCATATTGTTATGACTTGTTGAAGACCTGCCTTGAGTATGGCTATGATCGAGTCCATACGCAGTAGCAATGTGGTAATTTCCGCCGAGTAACTTAGAGCTCGGAAGAGTATTGCTTTCAAGGTGTATGGTTCCCTGGGTGAGCGCGGTGCACATACGTAGGTTTGGTTTCACCGTCCACGCCACGTATCACATTCGGTGCTTGAGTCCCTCACGGTTGTATGACACATTCGCCTTTTGACTTCCAAGCTGAGGTCCAGAAACCTCGCTTTTGCTTTTCTATTTGTACAATGGAAACCCCACTCCGAATCCCCAAAAGCCGAGAGAACCGAAAAGTGATGATACAAATCCCCCTTCCTCGCTCCGCCGGCCCAGAAGCTGGCAAGTCTGAAAGCACACAATTTTGGAGACTGAAGTGGGAGTACCGTCTCTTTCTTGGTGTACTTTTCCAATACGAGCGGTCCAGCCAGTGCGATCCGAGCCACAATCAATTCTCGCCGTCCCTGTGGGGCCATTCCCTGTTCCTTGAGTCGCCTTTTCTGTTTCGGCGGCTGACAGCGAGTGCTTGGCATACCTCCGCCAGTACCGTTCTTCTGCAGCATCGAATGGCATGCTCGTTACATCAACTCGTCTCACAATTGCCGAAGTTTTATCAACGGTTCGTTTCACAAGTGGACCAACTGTATGTCTTATCAACTTCGGTGGCATCTTTTCCAAGATTGCACCCAAGGTTCCCGTTCTCAAAAGTAGCTTGCCATTCGCTTCCGGTGTAGCTTGGGTGTCTGTCTGGCCTTGCGTCTCTTTCTGAAAGTTGTCCTGTAGTGTTTTTGGTTTCTTCTGCAGAATGCGGCTGCTTGTCCTCCTCTTTCTTTGCAGCCTTGGCGATTCCTTCAGTATATGTGACGTTTCCGTTTCTGAAGGCTGGTTGGTCTGCGGGTCCATTGCATCCTCAGCTTGAGTGCTGACTGAGAGTTGCGCCTCATTCTGGAAGCCAGTCTGAGTATACAGATCTATTGATGAAATATTTGGGTCCATCTGTGTAGATTCCTGGTTTGACAATAGCTTACGATCAAGCTTTGGTTCCGACCGGAGCCTCAGCTTGGTGATGACAGCAGAAGGAGCGCTAGGAGTATTATCAGACAATCTGGCGAGCGTTCTCTTCCCTCTCTCACGATGATGCCGCGAGCTGTGCGGTCTAAGTCTCGGAGTAGCTTTGCGAGGACCATCATTTGCGGTTTGAACATCCTCTTGATGAATCCTTTTTCCAGGTGCCCAAATTGCATTTCCAAGACGGGAGAGAGCAACAAAATCCCGTTTTCCGTCTGTCTCGAAAGCTTCTGCCTGGGGGCCTTCAGTAATTCGAGGAAACACGGACCGATCAGTGTCGAGGACGCCAAATGCAGGTGGTGGAGTTTGACCATGCTCAAGAGACTTGCTTTTCACATTCGGGCCCCAGAATGCAGTGGCAGTACGAAAATGAGCAAAAAAGTCATGTCTTTTGTTAGGCATGAGAATGCATGAGACTTTCTGTCTCGAGGCCTTCATGGGCGGAGGAGACAGTTGACCCGATACTACCGAGGAGGCCAGGTGAAGCAGGTTGATTTTGAGCATGCTCAAGAGACTTGCTTTTCATTTTCATATTTGGGCCCAGTGTGTCCATCAAGCAAGCAAGCTGCTTGCTTGATGGAGGCTTGATGGAGGCTTGACTAATCACGCGGCTTGCTTGCTTGGGCTTGACC
This sequence comes from Aulographum hederae CBS 113979, assembly GCA_010015705.1. NCBI lineage: Eukaryota > Fungi > Ascomycota > Dothideomycetes > Aulographales > Aulographaceae > Aulographum > Aulographum hederae. Next base: position 15,404 of record ML977201.1, read on the forward strand.
AATCAGAAGGCTTGCTTGCTTGGGCTTGACCAATCAAGAGGCTTGCTTGCTTGGGCTTGATTGCTTGATCAGATTAGATTACGCTATAAAATAGGTTCCCAGCTTGATATCACGTGATATCAAGGCCAAAAATTATAGATTACTAAGCAAAATGAGCTACAAAGGCCGACCCAACCCTCAATACTTAGGAGCAACCACCAAGCTATCAAGCCATCAAGCCGGCTTGATCAAGTGATCGGCTTGCTTGATAGATATCTAATTAATCAAGCCGCTTGCTTGATGAAGGCTTGAGAGGGTTCTAGGCTTGCTTGCTTGAAAAAAATTGCGGCTTGCTTGACTAGTCAAGCAAGCCGCTTGCTTGATGGACACACTGTTTGGGCCCCAGAATGCAGTGGCGGTACGGAAATGAGCAATAAAATCATGTCTTTTGTTAGGGAAGAGACTTTCTGTCTCGAGGCCTTCATCGGCGGAGGAGACGGTTGACCCAATACTGCCGAGGATGCCAGGTGAAGGAATTGACTTTTGACCATGCTCTGGGGAAGCATTTTTGTTTTGTGGAACCGAGACCATGGTCTCGGTACGTCTGAAGAAACAGAGGCTCGTCTTCCGTTTGCATTGTGAATTTGTTCCTCAGAGCCTTCATTGGCGTGGGAAACAATCGATTTGATACTCCCAAGCGCGCCAGATGAAGGAGCTAGACTTTCAACTTGCTCCATTGAAGCATTGTTTTTCGCCGACGTCCGCGGTGCAGATTCCGTACGCGGAACGGAAACAGGCGATGACCTGCCGTTCAGTTTGGTTCCATCACGTCTAGGAACAGCCGAGATGACACTTTTAGAAGAGCCATGCCAAAAAGGTTTCTGTGGGAGCTTGTCGGTGCGCTTCGGTAGAGTCTCCGCGTGGATCGAAAGTTCATCAAGCCTGGGATCTCGCAGCCTTGAAAGCTGATGCAGGCGTACATGCGACGCTGTACGATTGCCCGCCCGAACAGGACTGGCACCGTAGATTGGAGTTTGTACGATATCTCTCAGAGATTGTTTTCGCTCAACTAGATTTCGCTTCAAGACTGGTGCTGCTTTTGGTTTGACCGGCATGCCCGCCTGCTCCGAGGACCCCAAAAGTGCTCTTGCCCTTTCCATCGAGAAGCCTTCGTGTACATGTCCACTCAAAACCCGTCTCGATTTGAAGGATTGGTTTTTCACCGACTCTGACTTTTCCATCAATAACGGAGACCACGGGAAATCCCAGGGTGTTGGAGGTTTGTGAGCAACTTCTGTTTGAGGGGCATGCAATGTGCCATTGATATGGTGGCCCTTGAATTTCATCGTCATCAGTTCGAATCGTGCCAAAATTGATTTGAGAGCTCGGTGAGATATTTTGCGCAACGGAACACTGACAGTCATCCATCGCGAAGCATACCTGTAGCCTGCGAATGGATTGTCAGATTGACTGAATATGTGGAAATTTTCCAACGTCCATTCGTCATCCAAATCAGCGTTCCTGTGCAGTACACTAACAGTCATGTGCGGATATGCAATTTCTGTCACGACTGACTCGTGGTGGTGAGCTCTGTATATGGCTTAGCAAGGCCATCCATAGAAGATGAAGTGCCAGCTAGAGCTGGCTACCGGCTACACGACATGATAATACTTACTGGACAGTGATGACGGAGATTGTCGAATCTGACTTCTTCATGCAGAAACCGTGAAGGACGGAAAGTTCGGCCTCGAGTCGACTACGGTCGGGCTCGTCCGTCAGAAAGCCGACAAATACCGATTGTGATTCGACGGCCAGCTAAGCAAAGCAACCAACAGTCCTGACATTTGACAAGGGCCCTAGATCGACGGGCACCGTTCTAAATCGTCTTGCGGGTGCGTCTCTAGGCCACGCACGGATTGGCGGCATGTGGTCTGGTCGCTCCGAAACACTTTTAGTGGACGCGACATTGGCATCCCTATCTGCGACTACAGGCCCCAGCCTGAGCTTTTCGATTGCTGTCGATTCAGTGCGGGCTCTATCTGCCCCGGAAAAGTGTACGCCCGTGTCTGTGGAGACGAGTGGTATCACATCTGGCGTTGCCTGGTCATGCAACTTACCATTGATGAACGTGCAGTGCACACCTCGGTCCCAGTTCTGCCGTGAAATGTATCCCGGGGTCCAAGTAATTTTGAACTCTTTCCACAGAGAAACGCCTCTAAAGCCTGACACACATCTCAGTGAAATGCGGTTTTCAGGTGCTGAAACTCATCGTACCTTGAGAGGGAATATTATTGCGGGTCCAAACTCCCCAAGATGTCGTGAGGTACTCTCCCTTTTCCAGGGTAGGCGAAAGGGACTCGCAAGATATTCGCGCGTCGTTCTCGTAGTGAGAATTGGCACTCTTTTTATTATGAAGGTGTGACTCCCTATCCGAGTCAGCATGAAATCTTCTCTTGCAAACGATTCTATATCCTACCTGACAAACACTGCAGCGTTTTGAGGCAACCGGACATGCCGGCAGAATTCCTCGATGACGCTCAATTCTGATTGAAGACAGTCGACGCCGAAAACAGGGCGGTAGTCTCTTCTATAGACAACCACCATTTGAGGAGGCAGAGTTACATAGAGAAACGCATCATGCACGCGTGAGTACAGATTGCCAAGATTGACCATTGGAACGTCCTTACGGACCCACTTTCGCACGGCGCTGGCGGTGCGGTAGAGGGGGCTTGGGAAAGTGTGAGTGTGAGTGCGATTCCGCAGATGAAGTCGCCGGCATGTCAAGGTGACGTTGGACTGCAGCAAGGCAGCCCTTGGGCGGGACATTAATGGCGGAAGGGAGTTGCAGAGTCTCGATGTTGACTTTGGAGATGCCAATGCTACCTAAGAGACTCCCATCTGCAGTGGTACACCAAGGAGATGCACGTGACTAGCGCGATATCACGTGGTCTGGTGCGCGACGCGTCCCGATCTCAGGAGCACGGCCCTAAGCGCGTAAAGTGCTTGGGCCAGCGCGCGCCAGCTTCCCGAGTCCCGACCTCTCCAAGAACAGTGGCCCTCGCCCTCCCTTCTCCCAAACAACAATCATCGGGACATCTTCTCTCTCCGTTATCACCATCACCATTTCAGACTCCCAATCATACCAAGTATCACTTTCTCACCCTCCCCCTGCTTCTCTCTGAAGCGATACCCAACCGTGATGCCTCGCTCCTCACAGACGGATTTGCACCTCTTCGCGCGCGTGTCGAAGCCCAATACACTCAATTGCAAGAAGCGAAAGGCCGCCGACGATGCCTTTTCCGAAGCGCTCGCTGGTCCTGCACCTGCAAACAAGAAGAAGCGACGCGCTGTCCCCCGAATGAGTGTCCCCATGTCAATACCCTTCGAGGATACACCTCCAACCAGTCCCGGCTCGTCCCAGGACGTCGCCATGGAAGATGCGCTACCCGACATGCCACCCGATCTACACCACCTAATGCATCTCAACGCTGCCTTCTTGAGCGCATACGCTCTTCATATCGCGCATCATGGCTCCGTTGCCCCCGTCGACCTCCGCCAATTGCTCCCTTCAGTCGCAAAAGCCTGGGGGCGCCGAGCTGTCCAAGTGCACGACATCAGACTGTGCCTCGGTGTTGCGCATCTGAAAGCCAGCGTCGGGAGGACCTGTTCCTCGCCCTTTCAACTCACAGACTATGGCAATGCGAAGATATGTCTTGAAGTTGTGCCACAACGGCGAGACGAGATGTCAACAAGCCCGGTCGATGAAGACTCCCTGAACTCCATTTTCGAGGAGCGGCTGGCCAAAGCGTGGGAGGACTATTGCACTTCCTGCACAGGAGGCTATTCAGTGTCTCTGTTCATCGACCAAATCCCGTTGGCGCCGATCACACCGTCATCCTCTCTCGCAAAAGCCGGTCCATCTCTCACCAAGGGCCATCGCCGCCTTGAAGCTATTCTCGGTCCTCGAGACCGGAACCCAGACGCCGAGCACACACTACAAACTAGTAGTTCCACGTCTAGTCTAGGGATAACCCCCCAGGGCACGAAGATTGAAACTCCGCCCTCGAGCTCCTCTCCTGCGACGGCTGCGCCATCCTCTCGTGCCTCGTCCCTCCTCTCCCGCATTCTCGCCAAGCAATCCCATGCTGCAACTCTTCCTTCCCCCCCGACCAAAGCCGAACTCGCTCGACTCGCGGCACTTCATCGATGCGAAGAAGTTCTTCGAATCTTGGATCTCGTTGCCGCCAATAAAGTCGGCGGGGTACAACGTGCGAGCTTTTCGGTGGATGGTTTGATACAGTCGGTCCAAGGGAGCATGCGGAGTCAATTGAGCAAAGAGGAAGTACTGCAGGTGCTGGAGGTTCTTGATAGGGAGATTGCCGTTGGGTTTGTGAAGATGGTGAAAGTGGGGGCAGTCAGCGGGGTTGTCGTCGATAGGAGTATGAGGCCGAAGGAAGGTGTGGTGAGGGAGAGACTTGCTTTGAAAGGCGCGGTTGTTGCATGAGAGAACCGTTCAGAGGCGATATTTGAATATGATGATCATGTTACGGCGCCAACGTTGGATGTTTCGTCGAAGCACGGGTTCCTTTGCTGTGTCGCCTTTTCTAGCCCTTTCCTGGGTCTTTCAAAGTGGAATACAACAAATAGTAATACAAGGAGAATCCGACAAAAAAAATTACGTGCCATGTTCCTTTCTCTGCACTCAGACTGAATGCTTCCTCAGATGTAACCGGAGTTTGAAGCTCGAGTCATCTTCCGGCTTTAATAATTTCTTGCGACAAGGTCCCGAACAAGCATTCCTGCTTGGCAGATACGAGGTTATCCTTGAAATTACGAAGATACAAATACGTCAAGCTTGAAGGCGCGGACCATACTCAATTGTCACGTGCTATCGCGAGACCCTAAAATTTACCACTGATCAACGTCAACCCGTTTCAACGACTCAACTGCCCAGGCCTTAAATCTGATTACCTAGATCGACGTCCAATTCTCCGTCCAACTCCACTTCCCGTCCATACCGACCGACAACGCAGATCATAATAGTCCTGTGTCGGAACAACGAACAATTCCGCGCCCAAAGGTCTACGTTGAATCACAGTCACAATGCCCATCTCAATTCTCCCACCAGCGCCAGCGCCAGCGCCAGCGCCGCTCGCGCGCTCCAATCCCGCCAACAAGAACGAGCACCCCTCAAGCCTCTACCTCTCCGACGACGACGATGACATGGACATCGACTCGGACCGGCCCCCCAAAAAGCGCCGCACAACAGCAACCCACCTCGTCACGCCCGGCGAGACCATAACCTCAGACCCGCAATGGATGCGCGGCCACGGCACCACAACGCACCCTTCCGACCCCTCGACCATCTTCTCCACCCTCGCAGGCCACATTCAAAAGACGAACAAACTCATCTCCATCGCGCCCATTCGCGCACGCTACACGCCTGAGATTGGCGACCTGGTCATCGGCCGTGTCATCGAGGTGCAGGCGCGGCGGTGGAAAGTCGATATCAACGCCTCGCTGCTTGCTAGCCTCCCGCTCAGCAGCATCAATTTGCCCGGTGGTACGTTGCGGAAGCGCACGGCGGTCGATGAGTTGAATATCCGGAGTTTCTTCACCGAAGGCGAGCTGGTCGTTGCGGAGGTGCAGCAGCTGTTTCAGGATGGAGCGGCGAGCTTGCACACAAGGAGTCTGAAGTACGGGAAGTTGAGGAATGGGTTCTTCCTTCAGGTTTCAGGGGCTGGGGGAGGAGTTGGGAAGAAAGGAGGTGTGGTGAGGTCGCGGAGACAGGTTTTCACACTGCCGACGAGGCATGGGGGTGGAGAGGTGGATGTTATTCTCGGGGTCGATGGATTCATTTGGGTAGCGAAACACGTGGATCCTATGGCTGCTATGGAGGGGAAAGACGTCAGTTTCACGAGGTTGGAGGAAAGTGTGAGCTTGAGCATCTATTCGAGTCAGAACGAAGATATTGGGGTGGATACGAGGAGAGAAATTGCGAGGGTCACGGGGGTGATTAGGGCGTTGGTGGAAGCTGGCGAGAGAGTGGATGAAGAGATGGTTATCAAAGGCTATGAAGGAGCTGTGGATCAGGAAGATGCTGGAGATGGCGAGGTCTGGGTCGACTTGAGCGGCGAAAAGGGACAAGTCATCGTTGACCTTGCCACGAGTGGGTTATGATGGTATTGACCACAATCAATGGCCGTCAAAGTTGCTTTCTACGCCTGTCTTCCATTCACTGAAGACAGGTCCTCTGAAACATCTCTGCATATCTACACTTGCGAGAATCGCATATGCGCAGTTGTCCAAGAACCAGTCGGACAACAAGTTGACAAGGTATCAAGCTGGCTTGGTATTGAAGAAGTAGAGTATGATCCATAGCACCTTGCGTGTCCCACAAACAATTACCCTCTGACCGAAGTATTCGTCTCTCGTTGGGTCTCATTCCTCGTCTTCCAAGGCCAAGATGCGCTCGCCTTGAATAGACCGATTTACTTCCCGCCAAACCAGCTTCCGGCCCAGCTCTTGCTCTTCGCTGCACCCTCCTCAACAGTCTTGTCAAACTTGTCAATGGCAGCGGTCACGTCCTTTCCAGTCTCCTTCTTGTACTGCTCGAGGATCTTGCCGGCGTCTTTCTGGTACCTTGCGGCGGTGGCGTCAACTTCTTGTGTCTTGGCCTTGGCTTGCGCGATCTGGTGGTGGACACTTTGGTCAGTCTCTGCTTACAGTTCAAGATCGGGGGCGAAAGGAGGGACTATCATACCGCATCGTCGACCTTCTGGCCAGCTTGCTCTGCGTAGACCTTTGCGCTAGTCTTGACCTCCTTTTCTCGGCCTGGAAGCTGGTCTTTTATGGAGGTGGAGAAGCGGGAAGCATCGTCTGGAGGGGTTGTCAGTCTCCTCGACGTCAAACTGGGGTCTGGTCTTTTCTCAAGTCTTCGGAATAGAAACCTCAACTTGAGTAGACATCCTCGAATAGACATCCTCGAATAGACATCCTCGAGTGTACAAAAGAAAACAACTCACGCTCCATCTGCTTCTCCGCAACTCTGGGGCTGCCACCAGCACTGTAGAGGTAGTAGCCAGCTCCGGCGGCGGCGACACCAGCACCAACTTTGAGGATTCTACCAGACATAATGTGTTTGATGAGAGGTAGTGAGAGCTTTGGTACGGGTGGTGAGAATGTCGGTACTTCAAAGGGGAACAATCCGGTTTATATTGTCGATGTTGTGTTTATGGCTTTCAAGGGCTCCATGGCGGCGATGACGTCGAGCGAACGTTTCTCGAGCTTCCCCCGCAAATCATTTCAGCACAAGCCACACTCCCGCCTGTTGCGACTCAGTCGAGCTTCATCTTTCCTCTTTTTTGGTGCCGTTTCTTCTTTCCTTGCAAGCTTCATCCCATCCCCTCCTCACCTGACGTTCCTTTCCCTGTTGTTGTCTCCATTACTTATGTGTTTCTGCATCTCGTAGCACTCCTCCAACCCCTAATCATAGGCGCCGAGACCAGTCCCGCCCAGCGGCGTCTCTCCTGAAGCTCCACCTCGTTCTCTATCTTCCCCGGAGATGAGTCGCAGCTCCAGTGCCGAGCGAAAACAGGACCATCGCATTGTTCTCGTCGACCGCACTGCCGACAAAGATGACGAACGGACCGATGCCGCTCCGGCAACTCCCCAGAACGAGAACTTTTCCCCTCTGACCCCGAGATTTACTCGAGACTCGCTGCAACGAGAGATTACCAAGCGGAAATACAAGAAATATCAAGAGAGTCGATACTCAGACAATGATGAGCCAGTAACCAAGACCAAAACTCAAGGCAATAGCGACGACCCACGCTCTTCGTCTTCGAAGATAAGCTTGGGCGACACTGTCCAAACGGATACACCTTCGGACGGTAATCTCCCGCGTCGAGTCACTACGCAAACCACTCTCGAAAGAGGCCGCAGGCGTGTAAAGAACAAGCTGCTCGGGACCAAGAAGCATCATCGAGTCAAGGAAGACGAGCACGATGCGATCGACATCCTCTATGAGAATCAGAGAGGAGCTTTCTTTTTAGGCATACCCCTTTTCTCTTCCGCGAGTCTGCTAAACTTCGATCCGACCCCGTGGGAGACTCCAGTGATCACGCACGCCGCAGATCCGAACGGTCGATCCAACGAAGACAACAATGAGAGCGACCAATCAGTACAACCCAGCGGTGGAGGCAACGACAATGGACCTTCCCCTACCGCCCCCGGCACCGACGCAAAGGCCAAAAAGAAGGACAATCCAAATACCCCCAAGAAATGGCAAAAGCGGCTTTCTCCTCCGAAAACAACCGCCACCCTCCACCCCTCTGCCGTCAACATTACCAATGCCCAACTACCCTCACCTCTCTGGGAATGGGCATGGCCACGTTGGTACGTCGATATGACTGGCGATGTTGATGAAGAAGGCTGGTCGTATTCCTTCGCCTTTTGGAAAAAGGGAGACAGCTGGCACGGCACTCATCCGTGGCTTCACAGCTTCGTGCGACGGCGGAGGTGGTTGCGGAAGCGGCTCAGGAAGCATCATACCGTGCTCGGTGGAACAGAGAAGGAAGGCAAAGCTATGAGGGAGGCGCATAGGTTGACAAGCGAGTATTTCACAATTCACCCTGGGCGAGATCGAGCTCGGAGTCCGGATGGAAGTATGGGAAGTAGCAGCTTTGCTGGAACGGGTCTTGGGAGGGCCTGGGGAGATGAAGACGAAGAGGAGGAAAATGTGGGTGAAATCAAGGATTTAGGAACACTAATGGCGAAGTTGAGGAAGGGAAAGATCGATCGTGAGAAGATTGCTTGCGTGAGGTCTTTCGTCGACAAGGGGGATGTCGGGGAGCTCGAGGGGTTGAAGGACTGGGTATGGAGATTCTACTTCATTTTCTTTTCGTCTTGTGTCAAACTAACCCGATTCTACCATTGCAGATGCCGCAAATTACCTCCCTGTTCATCTTCCAAACCTCGCGCCGCCAGCTCCTCGCTTTGCTCACCCGGACCTTCGACGCTCTCCCATCTCCCTCCCCAGCCCAGAACGGCAAGAAGCCCGAAGACGACAAGTCCAACGACGAATGGCGTCGCAGAGAAGCATTGGAAAAGGCAGTCAGGGCAGCAGATGAAGAATGTAAGCAGCTCGAATATTGGAGCGATATCAGAGATGTGGTTAGGAAAGGAGATACGATAGGGGAAGGCTGGGGGAAGCAGTGGGCCGGGCTGGACGGGAGCGGTGCTGGTAAGTCGGTCGATGAGGGGTCGAGGCAGACATTGAAGGGCGAGACTGAGGATCACAATTGTGAGGGTGGAGATCCATTGCATTTCTTGAAGCATGCTGGGGAGGATGATGGTGGTCAGGAAGAGGGATCTGAGAAGAACGGCCGGCGTAAGGATGATGACAAGAAGAATGAAAGGGCAGATGGTGAAGGAAAGGACAGGGATAATGAGAACAGGAAGATTGAGACGGAAAGCAGCCAAGGTAATGAGGGAAAGAAAGCAGAGGACACTGCTACCACCGACGGTTCAGCGAAAGCTGAGGGGTCTGAAGGTGATGAACCGGAGAAGGGTGACGAAGACAAAGGTACGGACACTACCAGCTCTCAAAAAGATACCCAGGATCAGGATGAAGGGGATGGTGGTGATGACTCCCTCGGTGTGAAGGACACGGTAGCGGCGTTCCTGTCGCCTCTGTGAGGAGAAGTTGAAAAATCGTGGAAGATTGATGTTCTACTTCTGGATACTCCATACCCTTACCTACATAATGTATACATTTTTGTTCTCTAGTACATTTGATTCCAGAGCACGGGTAGAGTGATATTCTGTGTGCTGTGGCTGACTGTTGAATCCTAGATACGGGAACAGGGGCGCTGCGTGCTGGTCATGATCGGCCCAGGGATGAAACCAGGCGCGAGGAGCCGGCAGAGCCGATGGTAAGGAGCTGGATTGAAGTCGCGTTTATGTGAGAGAGATGTAAGTAGGTACCTTTGAAACGATATGTCGAAAGGGGGAATTAATCATCGAAGGAGTTGGGGAGAAGCTCTGCAAGTTGGCCCTGCTGGACAGGGAAAAATTACTGCTGGCCACTTTTTTCGGACGAGTTGATCATGGCGAAAATTTGAGCGCCACGTGAGTGAATAGTAGAGTAGAAACGGCTTGTGCCTGTCCTATCTCACCACAGGTTGGTGGAGTGGACGAGAGGAGTCCGATGAAGGTTTAGACCACGATATTTGTGCAAAGCTCTACAAAAAGAAGAATTACATCTATAGCTATCTTCAGCATAATTAGATGGGATACTTCGTCCTTGCGAAGAAAACGGAGTCTATTTTCAAACGTGTCGACGTTAAGATCGTTTGTTCGAATCAACCAGAAATAGCCGAAGTCCCAGCACTATCATAATATGCACAAACGCCACAATATCAGAAACTATCCGATATGGTGTATCGGCTAGCATCGCCCGCTTTCATTTCGTGAATTGCGCCGGGCAGAGCCGGGTTCGACTCCCGGTATCGGAATTCTTTTTGGCTATTTGAACGATTTTTGTTTTTTAAGTTCAGGGGATTGGGAGGAGGCTTTGAGTGGCAGGTGGTTAAGCGTTCTTGGAAGGCTGGTTTTTGTGTTTCAGGTGCTGTGGGTGGGAGCTTGGCGGGGAGGAGCGACTGAGGCAACATGGACGATTCTGTTTCGTGATTGAGAACAACCTCCAGATTCAATAATGCGTTTTGGTGACTACTAAGCTACCTTATCGTGTAGATCTTCCATTATTATTGTAGAGCTCTGCCATGTTCTTTATCGGTAGCCTAGAATGTTTCTTCTGATTATCACACCTCTGAGACAACTCCAACTTGTTTTCAAAGAAGAAGAGATGAAGGACGAATTCTCATCATGCAGTTTTACAGTCACATGTCCAGAATCGCCTCGCATTGTCACAATACACACCTGTCTTCTTTCATCCCTTGTTTCTCGGACGCGTGTTGAACATCAAGTTTCAGCCGTCCAATGTTCTGGTTCGGAGAGCGACAGGATGCTGAAGTCATCCCGAGCTATGTATTCGATATCGCGTTCCTTTCCAAAAGATTTAGCAAAGACTGAATGACGACTGCTACTCTAGCACATGTTTCTACGCCATTGACTTTGGCCGATTACTGACTGAGCTTTTGCAAGTTTTCCTTTCTGTCACGTGGACAAGAACCTAGAAGCTTTATATTGGCTTGTTTACTAGAAACAGCCTCTCCAATCGAGGTCAGCTGTTCCCCGCGGAAACGATCGAAGAATCTGCTCTACATTCCCTCCAAACGTGTTCAAGCTGCGAGTATTGCAGCGTCCCAGGAAGGCCATTGGTGCAAGTTTTGCAAATTTTCCACCAACCTCTGAGTTATAACGAGCCCGATCTCAGGAAACCAATCTCAAGAGCCCTGACGGGGAGAGTGTCTGGAAAGATTGTCAGGGCTTCGGCTGTATCTGATTACGCAAACCCCATGAAAAGATGCACCGGACATCTGGTCCGCAATCTATACCACGAAGCTTGATGAAGCTTGATCAATCTTGGCTCTTTCTTAAGTTTCGGCGTCCCTCATGCATTCCTCGATCTTTTTCATTCCATTCGCTCATTCTGTCGCTTCGAACCTGTCGGTCTAGCTTGGCTTTTCTTATTTTCTACAACAGTCCAAGATCTCCTTCATCATGCGTTCGTCTCTTTTCATCCTCCCAACGCTCTCTGCTCTCGAGCTCGCGGCGGGATACAGCATCCAGCCCCGAGATACCGAGAGTAGTGACTCCAATGCCTTCACTGGCAATGTCTTTTCCTCTGCGGCGGATCCCGGCTGTACTTTCACCAGTGCTGCTGGGCTTGCCAAAGCCGGTGCTTGCAAGTCAATCGTCCTGAGTAGCATCGCCGTCCCGGCTGGTCAGAATCTGTCTCTCGAAAAGCTTCAGCCAGGCACGCAGGTAAGTAGTATGCGAGAGTCACACTGAATATCAACCCTAACTCTTCGACTTCCCCTAGGTCACGTTCGAAAGCCACACAACATTCGGCCACAAGAACTGGGCCGGCCCCCTCATCTCCATCAGCGGCAAAGGCGTGACCGTCACCGGCGCCCCCGGGCACCTCATCGACGGCGGCGGCCCTGCCTACTGGGACGGCGTCGGCGGCAACGGCGGCAGCGCAAAGCCCAAGTTCTTCTACGCCCACGGCCTCGACGACTCCACCATCACAGGCCTCAGCGTCAAAAAAACCCGTTCAAGGCTTCTCCATCCAAGCCAACAACCTCCGCCTCGAACACATCACCATCGACAACTCTGCCGGTGACGCGCAACCAGGACGACTGTCTCGCCATCAATAGTGGAACGAACATCACCTTCTCCAACGGCCTGTGCAGCGGAGGTCATGGCATGTCCATCGGATCCGTCGGCGGTCGCTCTAGCAACGTCGTGGAGAATATCCACATCCATGATTCCACGGTCGAGAGGTCGCAGAACGGTATCCGCATCAAGACCATCGCGGGCGCCACGGGCAGTGTTTCTAACGTTGTCTACGAGAATATCATGTTGAATGGGATCACCAAGTACGGTATTGATGTTCAGCAGGACTACAGGAATGGCGGTGCGACGGGGAAGCCGAGTGGAGGCGTGCCAGTTACTGGGCTGGCCATCAGGGGCGTGAAGGGGACGGTTGCGAGCTCCGGCCAGAGGTTCTATATTCTGTGTGCTGCGTGTAAGGGTTGGAGCTTTGAGGGCATTGCGCTGACGGGTGGGAAAGCGAAGGGGAAGGGCTGTATGGGGATTCCTACGGGTTTGGGGGCTGACGTTACCTGTTGAGGTGTTGTGATGGTGATGTAGGCCCGTAGTGGGCGGTATGGGAAGGAACTGCAGAGGATTCAAGGTCCCTGAGAATAGCACAGTCAGTATGCCGTAGAAAACCGACGGATTTATAACTCACGACTGTCCTCTCCAACTTTGCTGTAAGAAGACTCCCAGGTCGGAACCGTAGTACTAACAGCAGACTTCTTGCTCCCTGCGTTGTGTCCAGCCACGCACTCAATCGTAGCAAGCTGTACTCATTTTCCATCATCAAAACTAAGTCATGACGAGTAATACGACGAGACAGGGAAGAGTAGTCTCATCACTGTGTAATTACGCGGAGCAGTTATCTTAGCAAATACCGATGGTGGAGTCCTCTACCATTCAAAAGAAATGACGATGCTCAGCAAAAATTTGCAACGATGGTGACGGGAACTTGAGTTCGACAACTCGACGGGAAAGGACAGGGAGGGCGCGTGGAAGACACGGCGAAAAATCCCAGATTTGATAAGCGACTTCTTCCCCTCTGCTTGTAACTTCGAGGAAGCACAATCTGGGCTCTTTTTTGCATTTCCGTAGGTAGAGGAGGGATTGCATCACGTGACCTGGTTTGCCATTTGAAGATTTTGACTATGTTGATGGCTCGTCAAGGTCGGGTTTAGCTGGGGTCGTTTTTTGATAGCAAGGCCAGGGACAAGTCTCTTGGGTGTAATTTATAAAAGTTTCCATGAGACGAGATTATACTACCACCGTGTGTAAGCGCTGCGCGCTCTGGCAACAGTGGAGTCATGGCGGGTTCCTTATGCGGGCTTCAAGCTACTCGAAGTATTTGAAAATACGGAGGGACTTCAAGAGTGCCGGCCACTGGTTCCAGTCGAGGGTTCAGTGGAAAGAGCACTCATTGGTACACGAGCTCGACTTGAGAAGCAATGATGGGTAAACCCACGTCGTGCCCTCGGCGTGATTTCAACTAACCTGATCTCACTTCTGTTAGCACTGTTAGCACGCCTCACCTCGTGAGGTTTGCAGGACCGGTAACCGAGATACGAAGTGAGGCCGAAGAATCTCTGTTGGTGATAACCATGCATTGATTCCCCACCTTGATAGCTACTCTTTTCCAATCCACTCCCTCCCACCCATCCACGGTCTCAGGCACTCAGGCACACACACCTCTTTCCTCCCCTCGTCCCACCCGTTCTCAAGCAGCGCAGCCAACACCCTAGGTACGGCGACAGCGGTCCCATTGAGGGTATATGGGAACCCCACAGGCTCCCCTCCCTTAACCTTCCCCTTTCCTCCATCTGTCCCGCCGGCTTTTAACCGCGTCCCCAGCCGTCTGCTTTGGTAGTCCCCACACGCACTCAGACTAGTCACCTCACCCCATCCAGCAGCATGCGGGCGCGAAGGGAAGAAAGCTTCAATGTCGATTTTGCGGGTTGCGGAAGCGCCGAGGTCGTGGGTGGGTTGTTCGAGGATGCGGCAGTGAAGGTTGAGGGAGGTGAGGTAGTCGCGTTGGAGGGCAAGCATGTCCATGAATATCGATGCTGACGAAGACGTCGGAGCTGATTCGGTGGGATCCGTGGAGAAGAAGCCGTAGGTGGATGACGAGGAATTTGAGCTTGAGTTCGGTTCGGGAGTTGAGTCCGGCATTGTCCAGGCAAACATCTCAACCTTGCTGAACTCATGCACTCGGTATAGCCCCTTCGTGTCTACTCCCCGTGCCCCAGCTTCTGCTCGATAGCACCGACTCACCCCGACTACCTTCAATGGCAGCTCTTCCGCCCTCAACGTTTGCTCCGCCTTCCAACTTGCAAGCGGTATTTCTGCTGTTCCCGCCAAAACATGCTTTGGCTTCTTTTCATCTTTATCTGGCTGGTCAAGTCCGTAGATCTGCTGCTCGCCATTTGCGTCCCGCGGTTGGAAGCCGCACGCTGCTGCCATGTGCGCATAGACCATGCTGGGTGGGGAGACAACTTTCCAACCGCGCTGCATTGCAAGAGCAAGCGCGTACTGGATGAGAGCTTGCTCGAGAAGCGCGGCGGCATTCGTGAGGTAGTAGAACCCCCATCCGGACGTCGAGGCCGCAGCGGCGAAATCGAGAATATCAAGCTCGGCTCCTATTTCTGTGTGCGACCGCCATATCCTGTCTTTCGCGTCTGGAGCTTCGCGCGGGTCGGGATTGATATATGAGAGGACGGTTGGTTCAGCGCCGACGGGTGTGATGTTGCTACTGAGGTTCGGGAGGGACAGGGCAAGATGCTCGATTTCGAGGTCGATTTCTTTTTCTTCCGCTTCTATACGATTGAGCTGCTCTTTCAGGTGCCGCGCCTCGTCTAGCAAGGCCTGTTTTTCGTACCCACGCGCGATGCTGCCCTCTGCATCGCCGCTGATTGAGGCTGCTTCGGCGAGCGCGCGGCGGAGCTCATTATTGCGAGTGCGAAACCCGAGGGCATCTTTCTGGATCAATTGACGAGTATTGTGAAGTTCGAGTATTTTCCATGAGTTTTCGGCTTGAGAGGGATAGTTTCGGTCGAGACAATTCTGCTTGTACAGCCCAGGGTTTTGGCGGATGTGCTTGGTGTCGATCAAGGCTTTGGGCGCGTTTGCGGGACGTGTATAGCTGCGAGAGGAATTTGGCGTGAGGAGGGAGACTATCTTCTGTCGACAGGAGGGACAGGATAGCTGGGAGAGTGGACGTCGTGCCATTGTTACCGCATTGAAGAGCAACCGGAAAACAATTGAGGTCGGAAAATAGCCGCGCGTTTCCGGCCGAGCTCAAGCTCCTCCTGTAACCTCACCTCACTCTCCCACCTCAATATACCAACCAACCTACCATCTTTTCAGGCTGCCACGTGAGCCATCTACTCGAGAACCATCATTGACTTCTCAGAGGCTAACTATCAGTCACCTATTTCGGGTTGCAACTGCCCAACCAAGAAGACTACTCTCCTATCTTTTATACTTTAGAAAGCTTCCCAAGTAAACATGATCGCCTTATTCATCAATCTTGTGGATATTTTCATCTCTTTTCCTGTTGTTTTTAGTATTCATTTACATACTAACGCTACCGTTAATTCGCTGATGTCACTGATTTCAAACGGCTACGCACACTTTGCTTCGAGTCCAATTCCCACTTCTTCAGTCCTCAACATTGCATTCAACTCCAAGCTTTCCGTGCTGCATAATAGCCACGAGGCATGAATAAATGCAATATGCAGCTTCAGCCGTTCCTTTGCATGCTTAATCTTTGAATACAAGTATAACACACTACTCTACTTAACTCCAAACACTCCAACTTTGAACAAGACATATTGAACAAAAATCAAACACGGTACCTAGGTACTCAACTCGATGTAGTACACCCAAGCTATCTTAGACCCAATACCAAACACATTACTAAACTCCAAGCATCTCAATCGTATACGAGAGCAATGAACCAAAAGAAAAAAGGTTCGACACCAATCTACCACCGAACCGTTCCGCGGTCATACAAGTGCGAAGGCAACTGGGCATGGTGACCATGCTGCCGCCAAAACTTTTCCCTTTCTTGGTCGAGCTGGTTCAGCTGGACAAGTTGTCCGCGCTGGAGCACCTGGCGGACTTGGTTCGCTTTGTACTCCCTCTTGGCCTCCTTCTTCAATCCGAATCCGAAACACATCTTGTGTGTGTTTTTTTAAGAGATTGGGGAAGAGATTGGGATGGAGATGCTATAGCTAATGTTAGGTCTGTTTTCCCGGGCAACTATGACTTGGAAACATACAGAAGATACTGCTGCGAGGCTGTTTAGGAGTGATGCCTTCCGGGCAGAGAGGAATATTGGGAGAGGATGAGGGTTGTGTTTGTTGGCGGACGGGGAAAGAGTCCAGAGGAGATAAGGTTGGTGTTTGTGGCTGGCTAATAGCGTGGTTCGAAGACCGAGGCGATGATGGCTTTTGAAGATGGTACCTAGCAGTTGCTTGTATGAAGAGCTTCGTGGATCTTTGGGTTGGTCAACAAGATTGGCGTGACGGATCCAGGTAAGTGAGCAGTGCTGGCCAGGTCAAAAGAAGGGGCAACAGGGCATGTATTTATACTTCAAAAAGCAAGCAATTTCCAGCCATTTTTCACGTTTGTTCGAAGTCAGAGCGAGAACCGTTATCCGGGGCGACCACCGTTATTTCGATTCATAGCAATCACCGTTTTTCAGAGCGAGTACCTTTTCTACCTATTCTGCAACCGTTCCTCTGCCACGGATTAACAAAAAAACAGCCATGCGAACTTCACATGGACGGTTGGATTTGGTTAGTTCGGGCAGAAAGCTGTCATTCCGACCCTGGCTGTCAAGCTGGACGGGCAGCGATCCCGGATATCCAAGCCAGCTTTTTCAGACGATTCTCCCGAATCCTGTCGAGCTAGTGCAGCCCTCTCGATGGGATCTCGGGAATATACTCGCCAGGAAGCATCACATTGTTATTCCTCCCCTTTGTGCGGAATTGTTGCTCATCAAATTTTCAAGAAAAGTCGGGAATCTTCGAGATTTTTGTTGTAGTCGTTGCTACGATAACGGTATTTGAGGCTGCCATCCCTTTGTAGGGCTTTAAAGGCATCTCAACGGCTTTTTAACAGCAGTGTCTGATGGTTTCCAGTCACGTTCACAACATGTTGTCCAACCAAAGTGAGAACTTAGCTTCCACCACCTTCGATGGTGGGAACAGGAAATCATGATACTAGTTGTCGGCGAACCAACACCTACCATCATAGAATAGAGTCATTGAAACTACTCTTGTAACTAGTGTAAGGGCAGGATCGAGGATCAGTCGCAGAGAGTAATCGGGCGATGCTCAAAACTTTATCACGTGCTCAACTCATTTGAAAAGGAGTACTGCCGCGCGAGAGTCTGTTTCTCATTTGATTCCTAGCATCTGAGTTGCCTCGAGACTTCTACTCTCCGAAACAGTGAGTCTCCTGAAGCCTCGAACAAAATGGAGATTTACATGGTCTAAAATGTAGCCAACAGCGTGGCGGGAAGTGGTACTTATTGGATCGTTACAACTCTAGTTACTACAAGTCTCCTATATCAAACCTCTGAAGAATAAGATCTGCTCTTAGATCAGAGACATTGACAGGAGACGGTCGGTTGGGTGGCTCGCTTCGTGCAGTTGGACGCCCTAGGTCGCTGAAAAATTGCACATCTAACTGGCTCGGCGTATGTGGTCTCCTCGAATTCCTGAAAATGGAAAGGACATCTTTCCGAGAAGGCGACTGGATCACCGAGATCGTCAAGTTATGCGCGTCCAACCAACTCGGCGTATGTATATACCCCGATATCGAACTCACGGGCAATGTCCGCACCATTTTCAATACTGCAGTACCTGGGCTCAGTCAACGATGCTTCATTGGAAATCTTTCCCACAAGTTCAGCACTTCGATATATAGGTCGTCTGCGCTACGATATTCTGCAGTCCAGCATTTCTTAATAGCTTGTTGGAAGAGGAGCCCATCTAAATCAGGGAGATCTTTGAGCGCAGGCCGCTGCAGCTCATGCTCGAAGAGATTACATTCGTACACTATCCACGCTACAATGGAGTAGATGATACATCCGAGGTGGAAAAGGTCGACCAGAATAGTTAGGCCATTGGCGTTCGCCGTCGTAATATCAATGTTCAACGGAAACACCGTGCTTTGCCCGAAATCAATCGTCTTAACTGAGAAATCGTCGGCGATGAGAAAGTTCCTGAGTGCGATATCGTCGATCAACACATTCGAGCGGTGGATGTGACAGATGGCCTTGATGATTGTCATAATCCACTTCGTTTTCTCTGGTATGCTGAGCTCTGCATTGTTATCCATATATGCCGCGATGTCCCCCTTCTTGAGGCATTCGAGCAGAATGCCTTGCTCGGATATGTCGATGACCTTGACGATTCCTTCCGCATGACCCAGTCGATGATACACATATTTCTCCCTTTCCAGCAATACACGATTGACTTGGTTGACGTATTCTGAATCTCCGCGGCCCTGGGCGGAGAATTTGGACGTGTCTGTCAGCTTCGCAACCTTCAAGGCGTGTTCGCCACGTTGTATGACCAATCCTGTCGTTCCACTTCCGAGATACTCTTCCATGCAATATGTCAATGACGTTCCGTCGGAAGCCAGGTGAGCCATTGGGATGCTGAAACAGCAGTTTGGTCGGCGGAACCGCTCATAGTACCAATCCGAATGATGTATACCAGGTCTGTTCTGCGAAATGAATACCTCCAGGAATACTTCTGGCGATAGAGTGCAGGGTGTTGCTGGAGGCAGGAGAGCAGAATCGTGAGGCCTCAGGGTAATCAGGTAGGTAGACGAGCTGAAAAGGCGAGGACGAAGCGGTGACAGGATGGCAAAGGGGAAGCAAAAGAACTTTTGAAGTTGAAAATTAAAACGAGCGCTCCAAAGCAAATAGGAAAAGACAAGAAGCAACAGCTAGATTCTCAACTGGAAAAGAGACACCATCTCACTGACTGGTGAGGAGGGATAAGGTATGTTTCGGCTCAGAAAGGAAAGCCAGCTGCAGCCTGCCCAGGTGCAGTGAAGGTTGAGCGCACGTGCTTGAGATTCAGGAGGATCACGTGTGACCAGAACTAGCGCCAACGAGGGCTTGGCGTGCCTATAAGAGCCTCCCCACGGCCGCTCTCCTCCATCTTCTTTTCTCCTCATACTTACCTTGTTGGAGTGACTTTGATCAAGCAGAAAGCTCACTTGCTGGAACATCCTGCATTGCACAGCGCGGAGATGGGCTAGTATGGGTGTCCTTCGGGGCCCTCACTGGCGGAATTTTTGATGGCAAACATACCTGAATGGTATCTTCTTTTCATTGCGGTCTTCTCCTTGTGAGAGGCTTCGAGGAAAGGTCAACCACGCCATCAGTATCATTCACGTAGCCAGGCCCGATGCTCCTCTGTCCACAGCTCCGTAGATAATAGTCTCACCGTCCTGCTCTTCATCCTCGTATGCGCTGTGTCTCCATGCTGAGTGTCCGCCTGCCGCTGCTTAGAGTGAACGTGAACGTGAATCTCTCGCTTGGCGCGGACCCTGGTGGTTCGACGCGAAGCTTGCTCAACGGACGTCACCCACGCGATGAAGACACAGGAGATCAAGCTCTTATGACAGTATTCATCCTCCTCTTCCTCCGGTCTCCCTCTTGTTCCCTACAGCAAGAACCTCGCTTCCCCCAACGAGCATGACTTGACTTTCCCCTTACCGTCCACCACCAGCACTCGCTCTCATGCGAGCGATCCTCCCCGGCAAACCCCAGGCAAAGCTCCAAGCTGTTACTACTGGGTGTTGGGAGCACAAGCAGATAATCGTCAGTACAAAACGCGCCATCGCCACCTCGGGGAAGAGCTAATCATCAATAGGCCTACGTCTCTGGCAACGCGCTCGTCATCCTCGATAGCCCCCACCACCTCCTGCAAACCACATATGAAGAGGAGGGCAATACGTTGAATGCGGTAGCTTTGGATGAGACCTCAGGCAAGATCGCAACATGTTACGGAGCCACAGTCCTCGTCTACCAGCCTTACGGGCACGAGGAGGGAGCAGTCCAGTGGGCGCTGCAATGCCAGCTACCCCTCGATAACGACGACAACGTAGAAACACTATCATGGGGCCAAGATCAAGAACTCCTTGTCGGAAGCGCTGTCCTGAGCTTGTTCGCAACACACAATGGCCCAGAACGGCTTTGGACGCGGCCCCTAGCGAACCCGGCCAAGTTCGCGAGCTTCTCCTACGACGCGAGTATGATTGCGTCTTCTGGCACCTATGACCGGCTGGTCAAGATCTGGTGGAGGCTGAGCTATGAAGGCCAAAGTTTCGACTACTCCTACCTGTCCCATCCCGCTCTTGTGACTGGCCTTCACTGGAGAAGACCATTTCATCGGGAACAAATAATTGACAATGTACTCTACACGATATGCGCAGACAGCAAAGTCCGCATATGGTCACCATCGCACGACCACGGAATGCACATTCTCACCCTCTGGGCAGACATTGACATGCTAGAATCGATACAACCTCGGTCCACGGCAGTTGAAGCACGCTCCAAAAGGCGATATGCGTTTATCATCGACAGCCGAGATTTCACAGTGGCTACAGAACGAGCAGTGCAGCAAGCTTCCAACAGCGAACAAGAGCAAATGGCGATAGGACACCTGGTTGAGGTTGCAAATTGCAGCCCAGAAGTATGTGTGGTTCTCGATGATCGAGGTAACATGTCAGCGTGGGGTCTCGAGAGCATCGGTTGCAAACATCGGAAGACCACAGATGTATTCAATATCGCGCATGTGGATGGGTTGCCCTTTCGCGCGGCGATAAACGAGAATGCTATGGAAGACAATGTCCAATTCCTCAACTTCTGTAGCGATCAGCAAAGTGGTGGCTTCACTCTTCTAGCTCATCATTTTGACGGGCGTCTTGAATGGTATGAAGCCAGAGTCGATCAGCTCTTTGACCTCTCACCGCAGCAAACTCAACGCCTGACACAGAAGGCCTTGTGGACAGGCCACTCGCAGGCGATCAAGAAGGTTGTCCGTACTGCAAAAGGAGGCGCTCTCATTTCCCGCTCGGAGAACAACGAGTGCATCATTTGGACGCAGGGTAGTTCTGGTAAAGAGCTATCACTGCTTCGCAAGAGTCGAGCCTCTGTTTCAGACCATATCCACCGCATGGTAGTTCTACGTGGCGGGGATTTTGTC
Source organism: Aulographum hederae CBS 113979 (assembly GCA_010015705.1). Classification (NCBI taxonomy): domain Eukaryota; kingdom Fungi; phylum Ascomycota; class Dothideomycetes; order Aulographales; family Aulographaceae; genus Aulographum; species Aulographum hederae. Next base: position 36,898 of record ML977201.1, read on the forward strand.
GTTCTCCTTCATCATGACCGCCTCTCTATATGGGACTCCAGATTCTCACAAGCCAAAGAAGTCGGAAGTATTGCTTACGAGATTGACGGGAAACCCCTATGTCTCATCATAGTGCCGGAGACTGAAGCTGGTGGCAGCACAGTCCACCTGGCTACAGTCAGCTCCTCCATGAAAGGAATCGCTTGGGAGGTTCAACTGCCTGATCGAGGCTCGAAAAAGGGGCATAAAAAGGGGCATATGTCCTCCGTGTCAGTGGATCAGTTTGATACATTTGAGCTCGGTACCGGAGACGATCTTGCCTACGTGTTGCCTGTCGACCCTGCTGGAACACTGCCCGCTATATCTGGCTTCTTGGACACCTTTGCTCGAGATATCGCTATCTCATACACGAAGCAGGGCGAGCTGAAGAGCTGGACCGCGAAAGTTGATTCGCAAGCCCATCGCTTGAAATGGCTGCTCACCTCGACCGTTGAAACTGGTATTGTCGAACCTTCTCTTGCCAGTGCAACCTCTATACGGAAAGCAGCTCTAGTCAATACTGATCGAAATCTTCTCACGATTTGGAATACCAGAAATTCGCTCCTCGAATACGAAGAACGGTTCGAAGGTCAAGGAGACATTCAAGATCTGGACTGGTCTTCCACGCCAGATAATCAATCAATCTTGGCCGCTGGCTTCCCACACCGAGTCATAATCTATACACAACTTCGATACGACTACTTCAATGCCGGTACTGCTTGGGCGGCAATCAGAGAAATCCGCATCCGAGATCTCACACCGCACCCGATCGGGGACTCCGTTTGGCTAGGAAATGGTCAAATGGTCATTGGTGCAGGCAATCAGCTTTTCGTTCAGGACAGCAATGTTGAATTCGACCGTGGTCGATTCTCAGATGTTCACTTTCCAGCCCGGAAAGCGGGAGATCTTGATCTCTTCACGCTCGTCAGCACCCTGAACGGCCCTTTGCCGATATATCACCCCCAAGCCCTCACGCAGTGCATATTGGCGGGGAAGATGCCGCTCGTGCAGCGCATTCTTACGAAATTGCACAAAATCCTGAAATTTTACTCTGATGGAGATGAAGTGGACAGCCTGCTTGGACTTTCATCGGAAGAATTCTGGACAGACCTCGAGGTGAGCCAAGATAATGACGTATTCCAGCCAAAGCTAACCTGCGAAGATTCCCTACAATGCGACCAGAAAGGAAATGCATTCGTCGTACGCAGACTTCTCTGACGAAGAAGACGCCGAAGTTGTAACAGAAGAGGTTGCCTCGTCTTTGAACGAACTGCTGACTCGAGTTAGTGTTCCTCGGTTGTCAAGCCGAGAACAGTTCAACTTGGTCGACGTGATCGAGTGCGTTGGTACTGTCGAAAAGCACCGTCGTTCGATCGATGGCAATGGCTCGCGCTTTCTCCTGTTCTTCCGAGAGCACAACCTCCGTGCCAGTCAGCACAGCAGTGGGCCTTCTCCGCTGTCATGGCGAGACATTGTCTGGGCTTATCACAGTGGCAGCCAAGATATCCTTGCTGATCTTGTAACCCGTCATTACAATGGTAAAATGCTTTGGCAGCATGCTAAAGAAAGCGGCGTGTTCATGTGGATGTCTGACATTAATGCGCTGGTAAGCAGCTACAGCCACCATGGCTTTTCAGATGGCACTGACTTTACTTTAGAGAGCCCAATTTGAAGTTGTCGCCCGTAATGAATACACCAAGACTGATGAGAAGAATCCTGTGGACTGCAGCTTGTACTATCTGGCTCTAAAGAAAAAGGCTGTCCTCGTCGGCCTATGGCGTATGGCTACCTGGAGCCGAGAACATGGCGCGACATCGAGGCTGCTAGCGAACAACTTCCAGGAGGCTCGTTGGCGCACGGCGGCACTCAAGAATGCCTACGCGCTCATGGGCAAGCGACGGTTCGGTATGTTGAAACAGTGCTAACATCAAGTTCACTTGCTAATTCACTAAGAATACGCTGCTGCTTTCTTCCTTTTGGCGGGAGAGCTGAAAGATGCCGTCGGTATTCTCGCAAACAAGATGCAAGACATGCAACTCGCCATTGCTGTAGCTCGAGTGTACGAAGGAGATGACGGGCCAGTTTTGCGCGAGTTTTTGGATGAAAGAGTCTTGCCCCAAGCAGTCATGGACGGCAACAGATGGCTTGCGACATGGGCGCTCTGGATGCTGGGCAGACGAGACAAGGCCATAAAGGCCCTCATTGTAGGTGTCGGAAGCCCTTTCTTCTGACTTGTAATACTGACGGTCCACGAGACGCCTCTCTCTGAACTTCTCAGCCCGCCACAGTCGCCCGGCCTGCAATCCAAGCTCTACTTGGCCGATGATCCGGCACTTGTGGTGCTCTACAAACAGCTGCGCGAAAAGTCGCTTCAGACTTTGAAGGGAGCGCTGTCTGTCTCGCCCCGCGCAGAATGGGAATTCGTGCTCCGGACAGCGGAGCTGTATGGCAGAATGGGTTGTGACCTGCTTGCTGTTGATCTAGGTAAGACTCAAAAGTACCGCAGAACATGTGTGACGAATGAAAACTAAATCAAAGGAATCAGTGCGAAACTGGGAGTTCTTTAATCCCCCACCCGGTTCCCCACAAATGTTCTCGGCTCTTCCGACCAGCTTTCCACAACACTCCCAACACCCCCCAGCTGCTCACATGCCTTCTGCGCTCGATGGCTTCGATATCGATCCTCATAAGGTCATGAGGCGGAGAAGTTCGCTGGTGGTGGCAGACTTGCCATCGCGCGATGCAATCAAGACGTCGCTTGGTGGCACGGATGGAGCGAACGAGAAAGCTGAGGCGAAGAAAGATGAAAAGAAGAACGGGGCTGTGCAAGAGAAAAGGAATCCCACGCAGTTCCAGGAGCCCGATGCTAACAGCTTGCTTGATTCTTTTGGCTTCTAATGTGGGGTCCATGTATTGCATATATTGGGTCGAAACTTGGAGAGCCAATGTTGGGCCAAGCAAGGCGTTTGTGGTCTGGTTTGTGAGTGTAATATGTAGCCTCTGTTTTGATATCTTACATGCCCAGATGGACGAATCTCGGGCGGAATGTCGAAACTTCAACGAAAAGCTGGAGTCGAGCTGGGGATAGCCGTTGTTCCCAGCTCGGACGCTAAGCCTGTTTGGGCGGCGGATATCCGGCAGCTTGACGGGCACTAGCAGGACTAACCCCACAGTGCACAGCGGAGAGAACTGCGAACTTCTTTTCTGCCGTGCGTCACCTGTAGTTCGCGCCGACATGCGTCATCTGTCGTTCATTGATAAGTTTGGAGCTTCCCTTGAGCCTCCTCCGCAATGTGCCTTTTCTGTCCAGTCCCAGTCCCAACTGCTTCGCCCCTTGACTTTTACTGTGCGCAAGGCATCGGGTACACCCCCATATGGGCCCGATCTTCTCTCATGTACATACAAATCACCTGTCTATTTCTTTCTGAACCCCTCTACTGCGCATTTTCGTCTCTCCGGCTCGTCCTGCCTATGAACTCAAACACAACAGAGTCAAAACATGTCTAGTCCATCGTCCGGCCCAGCGTCCGGTCCAACATCCCATGCCAGCACCGAACCTTTGAATCAACCCATGAACCAGGTCTTGGCCCATCACCATCTCGCAACCATCAGCACCCAGCAGGAGGAAGATTTCCCCCACCAGGACAACCCACACAGCCACATCCCGGAAGCAACCAGCATCGCCCATGACGAGAAGCCATGGCGGAAAAGAACCTCTTCGCGTCTACAAGGAGCCCGTACGAGACTAGGTCTACATCCAACAGCCCCAATAGAAGAAGAACATGACAGTGCAGAGCATCAAGAGCTACTCTGGTCCAAAATCCGTCTCATCCTCCGAGAACCCCTCGCCGAATTCTTCGGCGTCTTCATCCTCGTCCTCTTCGGTGACGGCTCCGTCGCCCAGGTCCAACTCAGCGTCGGCCAAACCACCGCGCCTGGCGGCAATGGCTTTGGCAACTACCAATCCATATCCTGGGGTTGGGGGCTCGGCACCATGTTGGGTATTTACGTTGCGGGTGATTCTGGCGCCTATCTGAATCCAGCCATTACGTTTGCAAACTGTTATTTCCGCCAGCTACCATGGAGAAGGTTCCCCATGTATTTTGCGGCGCAGTTCTTGGGTGGATTTGCGGCTTCTGGGGTGGTTTATGCGAATTATATCAATGCTATCGATAATGTTGAAGGGTATGGCGTTCGGACTGTGCCGCCGGCTCCTAATGCTACGGCAGGTATGTTCGACGTTTTCGTCATATTTTCTGGTTTCTTTGGTGGTATGCTAACTTACACAAGGCATTTTCTGCACTTACCCACAGCCGTTCCTCACCAAGGCTTCACAGTGCATGTCTGAATTTATCACAAGTACTATCCTGATGTTTGTCATTTTTGCATTGAAAGATGAAGGCCACAACGGCGTCAGTAAGGTACGTGCAAGAATGGAATAGCTCTATTCCCGCATATCTAACCGTGAGCTCTAGGGAGGTGGAAATTGGTTCCCCCTGGCCCTCTTCTTTCTCATCTTTGGACTGGGAGCCTGCTTTGGTTGGGAGACTGGCTATGCCATCAATACCGCTCGAGACTTTGGTCCGCGCCTCATGAGCTACATTGTCGGCTACGGAACGGAGGTATGGTCTGCCGGTGGCTATTACTTTTGGGTAAGTATTCTATGGCGCTCTCGGAAACACCGCGCCCGCCTAACAAACTAGATCCCCATCGCAATGTCCTTTGCAGGCTGCTTCTTCGGGGCCTTCTTGTACGACCTCGCCATATATACGGGCCCTTCTCCAGTCAACACGCCTTGGATGGGACTCAAACAAATCTTTCGGCCGGATCTAGCGGTGAAAGCGAGAGTCAAGCGGAACCGAGAGTTTTCGGACCCTGATCGCATGGTTTGAAGATTGGCGATCATTGTATATTACTATCATGAAAGGTCTGTAACGATGTCGTCCAATTTTGCATGTGCAGAACGCAAAATCTGCATGGCTGGATCCCCAGAATCTTGCTTCGAGGAGCCTCAGGATTGAGTAGGGGCGATTTATATGCTTCGTTTTGGACATAATCAGGTGAAGTTTCAGTTCCAATGTGCATGCTTAAAACCGTGGAGCATCCCCAGGTTCTCATTCAAGATACTTCACATTCTATTCTCTAGCGTTTCCAAGATCTATCTGCTTCTGAATCTCCGATGTCCTTCCAGCCCCCAGTGCTATGCCAATTACGGCACGGAGGAGTTTGGAATTCAAGAGTGGGCATCGTCTGCTAAGTCAGTCGTACGACCACAAGAAGCAAACTACAACAAACGCGACTCCAACGAGCGACTTCGAACAGACGAACGGCGCGACTAGAGGCGAAGGGAGTCGTGGCGCGGCAAACAATGGCAACAAACCGAGTATTTGGAGTATATCTCTCCAGCCCGAGACTCTTTTACTGATGCGAGCAATCGTTATGAGCCAGAAGAAGTCGCGACAGGACAGGTATCCGATGCCGGGAGAATGGTCTGTCGAGGATTTCGATCTAGATGCTACGGAAGTCGGGTCGAGTTATTCTCCGTCCGACTATTCCAACTACGCGGGATTGGATGCCGGTATTCAAAACAGGAGTCAAGGACAAAGAAACAGCCAGTCCGAGCGAGAGCTAATCTGGGAGAGCGCACCTTCCCCACTGCCTGCTGACAGAGTCGACGAGAAAAATGTGTCTTCAACAAACGGACCGCCCCCTACAGTACCGCCTAGATGCTCTGCAAGACCCAGTGGCGTTGGAATTCGAGATCCCGAAAATCAACCTTCGAATGATGCATCCCCTTTTCAGAACCCACAAGCCACGTATCCTTACCTTGGACGCTCAATCGGACCACTTCCGTTCAGACTCAGGTACCCCAGCGTTCCGGAAAGCAATATCAGCGATGATCCTACAACGACTCGCCCGAATACATCGACGCACTTACCACTGCCAAACATTGCCGAAGAGGGAACGACGACATCCGATGCGACTCGTAACTTTCCCCCATCAATACGAAGGCCTCGCAGACCCGTCCCTCTAAATCTAAACAAACCTCTCCCTCTCCTCCCCACCATCCCATCATCAAACCTACTCTCCCCCCTCCGCGAACCCTACCCAGGCATGCAACGGCGTCGGAGCCCATTAGACGCGATTCCCGGCCGGAGCACTAATGACTATCGTACACAACTCAATTACGTCATTGTGAATCGTCACGGGAAGGTGGAGGATCCTTCACGGCCTCCTCCGCAAGTCGATGGGGCTGATGAGTCGTGGATCCAGCATCGGGGAAGGGACTCGGAGGATGAGGAGAAGGTTAGAGAGCCACTGCTGGGACCGAAGCCAAAGCCAGAAGGGAAAGAAAATTACTCGTGGGATCCGTTTGGGAATTTACCGGAGGCGATGGCGGGGATGCCTTTTCATCCTACACCACCGGTGCGGCGTTACCACCCCGAGCAAGGGTACGATAGAGGCGTGGCCCAGCAGCATGTTCAAAATGAGAATAGGGAAGTAACTGAAACCTCCAGCCCGAGGAATGGATATTTCGAAGATGTTCTCGCTGGCCGTGACCGACGGTTCAATGGCGAGGGATCTACTGGTGCTGGTGGGTCTGCTAGGTGGTCTACTATAGCTATCAGCGACTTTGATATGCATGGGAGTAGTAGCACTTCAAGAGGAGGCACAAGGACAGGAGGGCTTTCAAGACGTGCAAAAGAGGAGGACCCTGATCGTATCAGTGTTGCTAGGAGGAGCCCTGAGCAAGATACTGAGTCTGGAGATAGTGTGGGTGGTACAGTTGGACATGCTGGTGGTGTGGATGCTGGGAGGGTATCTGGAAATGGCGGTGGGCTTGAAGGTGGTTCGCACACTGTGGTAGATGGAAGTGTTAGTCGAGTTCGCAAAAGGGATAGGTTGAGTAATAAGGTGAAAAGTCTTTGGGATAAGCTTTCAGGACGAGAGAAGTCTAACTGAATGAGCGCCTTGGGAGGCATGATGATTGATTGGATCTGGTGGAGAGATTTGAGGGGGAGAAGGATAAGTAAGATATATGGACTTTTGAACCGATTCTAGAATATATTCAAGGGAGAGTTTGATTCAGCGGCTGTAGGTGGTTGCAGAAGAGGAATAGATGAAGGCTCGTCGCAAGTTATCACAGCTACCATCTTGCGGGTGAGCGAGACTTCAGTTGCTTCTCAACTCTGAATACTGCATTTTCTGGATGTACTATTCTAATCACAACAATCAAGGCTCTTCGGGAGAAAACGCGCGGCCGCAGCAATTCGAATCTCAACTTGATCCGCCAAGTTCGTTTGCAGCCAAAAACGGACGAAAGCCGCGTAAGACTCCCCAAGACCCCAGGCAGCAAACAAACATATCAGCAATGAGATCCCCTTTTAAAGGCCAATTGGATGTTTGTGTTTGACTCAGCCTCAAAATCTTAAGAACGAAGTAAACATGGTCGTCATCGACGTCACAATCGTTTCCGATCCCAGTTGTGCTCTGGGTAACGTGACCTTCCCCCTTTCCTCCCTTTCCAACGAAACTAACAATTCCCCAGTGCTACATCGGCTCCCGTCGCCTCCAGAAAGCCATCTCCCTCTACCAAAAGACCTACCCCGGCGGCTCCAAAGACACCTTCAACATCTCCTACAAACCCTACATCCTCCGCCCCGATGCGCCCACAGAAGGAGTCCAGCATGGGGTCAGTATCCATCATCCCACCCCCGTGACCTCCCATGCCAAACCTCAAACCTAAGTACCACCACTCCAGACAGCATGATCGCCCGCATGGGTCTCGAGCGCGCAACGAGCGTCAAAGCCCACATGCACAGCATCGGCGCCAGCGAGGGCATCGCCTTCAAGTACGGCGGTTGAATCGGCTCTTCGCGTCTCGCGCACGAGCTGCTCGAACTCGCCAAGGAGAAGAGCCTGGAAGTGCAGTGGGAGGTTGCGCAGGAGCTTTTTCGGCTGCAGTTTGAGGAGGATGGGGATGTTACGAGTATGGAGACGCTTGTTGCGACGGGGAAGGTAGGCGGGTTGGCGGAGGAGGAGGTGCAGAGATGGTTGGGGGAGGGGAGGGCGAGAGAGGTTGTGGAGAGGGAGAGTGCGGAGGTGAAGGGGATGGGGATTACGAGTGTTCCGATGTTTCTTTTTGGCAATGGGGCGGTTACGGTTGATGGGGCGGCGGATGTGGGGGAGTTCTTTGAGACGATTGTCAAGACCAAAAGGGCAGCCAGTGAGGGTTTTGAAAATTGAATAAGTGGTAGAGGTTAGGGGGTATGTGCCTTGTCTGTCTTATCCGTCTCGAAGTTAGATTCCATAAACAGCCCGCAAACCCAACAGTGTAGTCTCTCTAACAGCCTATATAAGCCGTCCTCCATACTAGTTGCCCACCCGTCTACAAGCCGCAGAGCACCAACGTGTGAAATTTTCTACCCAGACCGTATGGGGGCAATTCCCGGAGGCCCACGGGTCACGCGCCCTCGATGGACATTCTTCCCAGCCGTTGTCGCCGACTGTGGCCTTGCAAACTTTGCATTTGTAGAGGATGATTTTACACATGGTTGAGAGTTTAACGGTGGGATTGTTGGTGAAGCTTGATCGATGTTGAGGAAGTTTGGAGCTTGTGCTTCCCGTGCTTGGTGAATGTTGACAGAGAGCAATGCTATCAGGCTCCTTTATAGACGTCGCGAGGCTGAACTGGTAACGGATTCTGTCATTGTGTGACAAGGAGGCTCACAAGGTCTCCCAATTCGTCATCACAGGAAGTATATCAAGGTTAATTGTCAAGGACTTTCCGCTCACTCTTCTTGTCCCACTATCACACTTGACATATTGAAACTGCACTTCTTGTGCCATACTAATTCTCATCTGCCTATCCACAGTACTGTTCTATCGTCCCGTGAGCGCTTTCAACCACGGAAAGATAACAGTGCTGGCTACAGGCTCCCCTGAGTGGTGCGCTCCACGGACCCATCTCGCCGTCTTGGGAGTCCCATACTCCAGCATCACCATGCTATCCTCAATCGGAAATATAGTATCTTCCATGCCATTGACAATGAGCAGCGGACCACTCGTCATATTGACGATCCCGCCGTCGACAAGTGAAAAGCGGTTTTGAGCGTCTCGGTAGAGCTGTTCGGTGGAATTGTACCGGAACTTCCACGCCAGTGTCTTCGAGAGAATGGTCGGGTACTCGCCCACGTCAGCAATATCCAGCCAGGTCTTATTGACCGCGCAATGGGACCAGGCTCCTTGAGCAACAGCCCCCTTGATTCGCGTAGCGTGCGTGTAGGCCACACGCAGCCCATAGTACCCACCAGTACTGACGCCCCAGAAAACGATATTAGAGCTATCGACCTCTGGCTGTTCCTCGATCCAGTCAATGATGGACGACCACAGACGATCAGGGCTTTCAGGGTCAAGAGGAAGAGCAGGAGAAGCTCCCGTGCCGGGTATCTCAACCACGATCGACGCATATCCCGCGTTATAGGTGGCTGTTGCAACCTGCCCAGGCTGATCGGGACGGAAGCCATCCACGCCCGTCATGCGTACTATGACGCCGAGGGGACGAGAGAAGTTCCTCGGTGCGGAGCGGTAAAAGACGGGGATCGTTGAGCCTTCACCGTCGACTCTGTGCGTGTGCGGGACGAGGACCTCAATGAATGGATCTTGCCAGAAAGATGTGCCGTTCAAGAAAGCCGCAATCTGAGTCTCGTAGATGGAGTACCGAAGCGGGGTGTTCAGGGCTGGGTAGTGCGCTATATGACCGAGAGCGTTGGCGCGGAGGTATAGCTCTGAAGCTTTGCTGGAGTTGGCATATCGCTGTCGGTTCGCTTCTGCCACGAGGTTGTTGAGGGTAGGAAGAAATTCCGTGGGCCAGCGCTCGTCCCACTGATCGCTGATGTTTTTCTGCTCTCTGTCAGTCTTTCCATCTGTACGCCTTATGTTAGTACACTTTCTCTAATCAAGGATTCGAATATAGGCTCGAAGTCGGCGATATCTGCCCCGGTGTTGATAGGATATGCTGGACCGCGCGAGAATGCTGGCTTCCAGAGACCATACCACAACGCCGAGACATTGCCATGGTGGTGATATTTCGCGGCAACAGTAGCCTTGTCGCCCACATGGAAAGAATCACATGGCACTTCAAAAAATTGCTGGCCATTGGCAATATGGACAATCAAGGAAAATAGGAGAAGAAAAGGCATGGTGGTAGAACGGAGCCAGACGCGAAGAAACACGATGAAATAATGAACGATTTACAGAAATGTATGAGAGAAGATAACGAACAAAGGTCGAAGTGTCTCAATATACTCCACTCCACTATGCCGCGAGCCTAATGCATGCGATCCGTCATGAATGCAAGCCACTACAACCATCGGGATCTTCGGTGGTAGGCTAGAGACAGGACGCGCCAATATTTCTTCCGCTCTTTGAGTAACCCAAGGCGTTGACTGCAGCGAATACGATGCTTTCAATCTCCCAAGTCATCCCATCTCTGTACGTGGCATCAGAGGTCGCGGATACCGTTTCAAATTCGCGAGTCGCTGAAGGTGGTTCTACGGCTGGTTACGCCGCCTCATACACAAATGGCATCAAACAGAGGCTCAATACGGGAACACAGTGAGCAGGGCAATGCGCGCTGTACGCGCAAATAGAGGAGCAATTGAGTATTTCTACCTCATCCTCCTTTCTCGAATCAATCTCTTCGTGTTTCTGCTATCACGAGTCCATGCCATGCACTTGCTTAGTCGAACAGACCGAAGCCCATGTCTTCATCCGACTCCTCAGCATCACCTTCATCAGCTGCAGCCTCCGCAGCAGCGGGCGCATCTCCACCTGACGTAGCCGCAGCCGCAGCAGGAGCAGAGCCAGCGTACTTGTCTGGGTTGGCAATCTTGTCCTTGAGCTCCTCGATAGCGTCCCAGCTATACTCTGTTCCAAGCGCAACCGAGACCACGTTCTTGTACGAGTTGACGAAGGAGTGCATGACCGAGGGAAGGGTGGGGTACTTGACGGCGAGGGAGATGGTGGCAATCGTGTTGATGGCGGTCGAGAAAGCCTTCAGGAGCTGCGCCTCCTCAATGTCGAGAACGGAGGAGTCGAAGGTCTGGCCGTTGTCGTAGATTTGCGTGATACCCATGCCGAAGGTGAAGGGAGAGATTCCCAACATGTTGAGCAGGGTGGCTTCGGACGGACCGACTTTGGTGCCAGCCTCGACGATCTTCAGGTCGGCCGTGATTTCAATGGTACCACGAGCAATCTTGGTGGGGACACCGAGGGCCTGGAAGAAGGAGGTCTTGCCGGGTTCCATACTGAAGGTTGATTAGTCCTTGTCCCAGCAACATCCACACACAACCAGCACTCACCCAGTGTTACCGGCGGGAATGAAGACGTCATCGGGAGCAATGGCACCAGCACGAGCAGGAGCAGCGACACTGCAGTTGTTAGCATTTGTCTCCCGTCAACTGTGCTTTTGCGGCGCACCGATTGGCAAGAATCTTGGTCCTGGTCTCCTTCAAGTCTGCGTTGGTGAAGACGAAGCCGACGTTGCCTGATATCAACATTAACACAGTTCCCACCTCACTTGCTTGTGATATATCGTACCCTTGACGTGGGGAAGAAGGCGTTCGTAGTCGGGGTACTCGGGAATGAGGCCCTTGAGCGCGCGGCGCACCATGGTGTTCTTGCCCATCAGAACCACACCCTCACCGCGGAGGGAGATGCGGATTTCGTGCATCTGCTGGGAGGAGACATTGTCGACGCCGACAATGAAGATGGACTTGTAGTCTTCGAGAAGTTTTGCGAGCTTGTCGAAGTAAGCCGCCTTGTTTCCGGACTTGCCCCCCATATCTTCGGTCTGAGCGCGAAATTAGCTGGAGTTGAATTGAAAGCGCGCCGTAGTACGTACGAGAATATAGGATGTTTAAGGTCAAGTCTAATTGTTTTCGTGGTGTGGTTTGTGTCTGAATTGACTGCAGAGAGATTTGACGTGGTGGTGGTCAGAATGTGTGCGAAACGGCGCCAAGGTTTTGCCGAACCGAAAGGATCACGTGCGCTCCGACTTGGAACTGCAAGCTATCCTGATCAAATATTTCGACTCCTATGAGAGACGATGGGCCGGTCGTTACTCAGATTCTCCAAGTTCCACCGTCCCCCACCGACTTCCACCATTGCAATGAAACTGTCTCATCCATTCCAATGCATGGAAACCTGCCAGCCAAGTGAAAATGCTGGACAATCATATTTGCTCGCTGCTCGTGGGCCCAAAATTCTCACAATTCGGACAGCGGATGGAAAAGTAACCTCGTCCTGGCCACAACTTCCAAAACCAGTAGCTGTAAGTGTCTTCTCATATTGTGTTCACACCCAATATGTCTTCAATTGACATGGTGTCAAGATCGTGATTCTATTGGAGCAAAGACTAAGGTCTTCAGACGAAAGAACACGAAACTGAGGGTGAAAACTCCAAAGGCCCTCCTGGCAAGAAGAGAAAGCTTTCTACGCCGGAAACAAAATTTCCGAATATCACTAAGCTGCTAGTTACTAAAAGCCAGCGTCATGTGATTGCAGTTACTGGTGAGGACAAATGCTTGCGTGTATTCAGATTACACTCGGCTGGCAGACTGGAAGAATCTAGTCAAAGGTATGATGGCCTCGAAGTTTTCATCCATGAAACGTCTAACCAGTTCAGACTCATGCCAAAGCGTCCATGTGCTATAGTTCTGACCGAAGACGAATCTACCATCCTGAGTGCTGATAAATTTGGAGATGTGTATGCGTTGCCACTCATCCCTTCGGAGAAGATTGAAACTCCTTCCGCCACTGCGATATCGAAAGAATTCACCCCAACAAAGCCAGCTGCCACTACGCTGACGGTCCACTCAAAGGCCAACCGGAGAGCCCTGGAAGAACAAATGAAGCGAGCAAACAACAAATCAAATCCCGACCAAGCAAAGAAAGAGCTTGAATTCGAGCACAAGATTCTCCTCGGCCATGTTTCCATGTTGACCGACCTCGCGATTGTGACTCTGGGCGAAGCCCAAGGCTTCTCGAAACCCCGAACCTACATCTTGACTGCTGACCGGGACGAGCATATTCGAGTCTCCAGAGGGCCTCCACAAGCGCACATTATTGAGAACTACTGTCTTGGCCATACCGAGTTTGTCAGCAAAATATGCCTACCGAAACCCAACTTGCTGGTGTCTGGTAGTGGAGATGACTTTTTGCTCGTCTGGGACTGGGTGAACAGCCGCATCTTGCAAAGGATCGACCTCAAGCAGGCGGTTCTTGATGCGCTAGGCCCAGATGCTGAAGATCAGAAGGAGGATTTGAAGATAGCAGTGTCTGGAATATGGACGCTACCTTCAGAAGATGGCAGTGGGGCTCAGGCAAGTCAGATCGTCGGCGGTACTGAGCTACGGATACTAACGTAGCTCCAGGTGTTAGTCGCTTGTGAAGGAGTCGCAAGTCTTTTTTATGCTTCAGTGGCGAATATCGAGGATCCGTCAGCTTCAGTCACTCTTGGAGTGATAGCGTTGGAAGGCAATCCTTTGGATGTGACGCTCTATGATCAATCATTCGTAGTCTCCATCGACAGTATGCACCGACCAAACAGCACCACCTCAGTGGTTGAAGACAAGGTAAGAAGCATGCTATTTCTGAAGCTCAAAGACCTGCACGCTTACTGGCATGGCAGGAAAACAAGACCATGATACAGGCCTTCAAATTCGACCCAATTGGGTCATTCACCGAGAATAAGGATCTTGCATCTCAGTTGGAGAAGAGCTGTCGGGATCACTCAGTGGATTGCGAAGAGGAAACGTTGCGAAATTTGCTTTACAGCACCGAGAACCTGAGAAAGCGAGCAGGAGCCGAAGAAAATGGCGAATAATGTAGAGAACCAGAAAATGCTCACAGATAGTTGCCCAACGAATAGCTCCCGTGTGGACGTTCGTCCTTACCAGCCTGTTGCTGATCGAGTCGAAGCTTTTGTATATGAATCTCCAGCAGGGCAGCACACTTTGAAATGAAACAAAAGGCACGGGCACCAATATCTGACATGAACCAGTGTAGACAGATTGAGATATCAGATGATATTCGTCTGTTATATAGAATCAACCACATACTGTTCAGAAAATGTGCCTAGGAGATGTAGGCTGCATTTTCCCCTGTGGATGACCCGGGTACTTTTGGATCAATGGAAACCAACGCTCCATGCCCTAAACGCCCCATAGTTGTACAGTCATCAGTCAAGAAGAAGCTCGACTACCTAGTTGATGAAATTGATGCAGAAAAAGTGAAGAATCAGGCTGCCGAAAACGTAGTCCGCGAAAGCTCTGCACGAATCATTAGTCTCGTGGCAGCGAGTAGAAGAATTTGAGGAGGACTATACTGACCGCTCATGAGAAATGGTCTTGAACTCCGCCGCGTTTTCCGTGTTGGTCTGGATGCGCAAGCTGGCTGTGAGGACGAATTGGCCGACAGTCGCGCTGAAACCGGAGAGGAAGGCATTGAATGGCTGTGGAAGAAGATGGCGTCAGCACCTGTTGTTTGTATAGTCACAATTTTCAGGACTGCGTTTTCTCCGTCCCATGATGATTTCTTTCCCCTTCCTCCCCTTTCATGTCGTATTTCATTGTCTCAATCCCACTTCCCCCATCTCCTCATGGATCAGATCCAATGTGTATCTCCACAATTCCAAACCAAAAGTATACTCACGAAATTGCCAACAATCACACAGTAAACAAACTGCAGCGCGCCCACGACGACCAAAAACGCCATGAACACATCTACCAACTTCGTCCGCTGCGGAGTCCGCTGTACATAGTTCTGCCACACGCCCGTCAGGATCTGTTGCGCTTCGCTCACGTCAGCATTCCCGCTGCCAGATTTGCTGAAGGAGGAGGACGAGGTTGTGGGAGTGGATTTGGGGGTCGAGGACGCGGCGGCGGGCGAAGGAGCGGAGGCAGGTTTTCTCGGCATTGTGGTTGGTGAGGGGTTTGAAGCCTTAGAGTGCGTGCGAATTGGGTCCGTAGGTCGAGGGTTCGTGGTGGATGGGAGTGAAAAGGGATATGGGGGACGGGGGGGCTGTCAGATGGACGTTCAGTTGAAGCCAGAAATCGTTCCGATGCGCTGAAGCTGTGATCCCTGCATCTCGAGTCTTGGCAGGGCGGTCGGTGCACTTGGTGCTCGGGCGCTTGTTGTTCCCGCTCCGAAGCCCTGACGTGACAGCGTCGTGAGACTCCGCGGGACTTGGAGCTTTCCCCACAGTTTAGAGCTTATTCTTCAACTTAAACACCAACAAGACCACCTTTGCTTGAACTCAAGTTCTCTTCTCAACCTCCAATTACAAGATCAATATGGTAAGTCCCAAATTGCTACCAGAAATCAATGTACTCCGCAACATACATCCCCAAAACGCTCCTTAGCTTCGTCTCTCACCCTTCCTCGCAACCCTGCAACGTAAGCCAGAGGCATCTAACGATCTGCACAGTCTCTTGACCAAATCGCCTTCTTCCTCGGCCTCCTCACTGCCGGAGGTGGTATCACGGGCTATGTCCGTACCGGGTCGATGCCTTCCGTTATTGCGGGCGTGACAGTTGGATCCCTCGTATGTGTTACCATCTTTCGTCTTCTTTTTCCAACTCTTTCAAGACACATTCCCTCCATACCCTTCCTTCTCCATCTTGTCATCATCCCTTCAGAATATCTGCATATTTTTCCTTTTCTCCCTTCCCCCCCTCGTCTTGCACGCCCCTTACCTTCTCATTCGTTCTCCCTACCTTTCTTACACCGTTTCCACATACTAACCCCGCTCGCCCACATCTAGTACGCCGCAGGAGGCTACCGCATTCAAAACAAGCAACCTTACGGTGTCGAGCTCGCGCTCTTCGCCTCCATTGTTTTGGCCGGCTCCTCTATCCCCCGCGCGATCAGGAGTGGAAAGCCACTTCCCATTGGTCTCAGTGTTCTGGCAGCATATGGTCTGTGGAACTTTGGAGGTGCCTGGCAGCAACGCGTGAGATGAGCGAAGAGGAGGGAAGTCGAGCATCGGCGAATCACGGGGAAGGAAAAGCATGGCTCGTGTATATCCGAAATTGAGCGACTCAGTATCAGCCATGATTTTCCTGTGTGCAGCGTGTCGTCAGTGATATGAAAATTGCAAATCGCGAGTTCTTTCTTACTGAGTCGCCGAGACTAGGCAGAGCCTACACAATCCTCAGCACCGTCACATACAGATGTCTGTCTTCATCACCGTCATAGTCACTCCTACAAGGCTTGACATGCGACATTTGCTCGACAAATATATTCATGCTAAGATATGTCTACCTGGCTAGCGAAATGCATAACAGAAGCTCCCGAAGTCAACAACGTCCACCCGATGCAGCGAGATAAACAGAGGAATTGATGAAAGTTCGCTATGCGATGCGGTGTGCTTTGATGAAAGCGTGCTTTTGCCACCCGTACGCCTCCGCCATGGGGTTTGAAAAAGAGATGAGGTGCCCCTGGATAATGGAAATGGTGCCATACGCCTCCGCCATGGGGGTTGAAAAAGAAATGAGGTGCCCCTGTACAATGGAAATGGTGCCGTACGCCTTTGCGTGCCGAATGACGCTTCGCCGCGTGACCGTGTATCTTCTCTTCAAATTCGACAAAACGACAAGTCATAAAGAAAAAGGAGAAAGGAAAAAGGAAAAAGGAAAAAGGAAATGGTATCGCAATGCAACGCAATAATTCCCAATCACCCCATACATGCTTGGAATCTTCACCGTGTTCAATGCTTCGGACTCTCTTCACTCTGTTCTTCTGATGAGAAATGGGACCTTCAGCGCCTAGCGCTTGCCCTTGTGACCCTCCGACCAGGACTACTATTTGCTGTCAGTAAGAGTCGTGACTTGTGACGTTGGCAGATTCATTACAGACTTCACATCGCCACCGAAGGCGCTTCGAATGTCGCCGTTCTTCTGCTCCGGCTTTGCCTTTTTCTTGGCATTCTTCCCCTCTGGCTGCGCTTCCGCAACGGCCTTCGTCTTCTTCTTCTTTTCAGCAGCGGTTTGCTGGACGTTGATCCTGAGCCGGGCGCCGGCGGCCGGCTTCTTCGTGGTGCTGGTGTCGATGGGCTCGTCGTCGTCCTCGGCTTTGCGCTTCTTGCCGCGCTTGCTGTCGTTGGCAAGGCCCTCTGCTGCTTGCGCCTGGCTGCCGTATGTCGAGCTTTGCCGGAGGGATTCAGCAGTGTCGGCTTTGCGTTTCTTTGCGGCCGCGACAGTCTCGGAATTCTCGTCGTCGGCCTTGCGCTTCTTGCTTCCGCGGCTGTTTGCCGCTTGAGTGTCGCCGTGGTCGCTTGAGTGTCCCGAGTTGGACTCGACGGTCTGTTCTTGGGATTTGCGCTTCTTTGTAGTAACGACATCAACATGCTCTTCCTCAGTTTTCCTCTTCTTGCTGCCATTGTTCGTCGCACTTTCGCAGGTAGACTCAGCGGCCTGGTCTTCGGCTTTGGACTTTTGGGCGGCTTCCTCAGCTTCTCGCTTCTTCTCAGCGTCCCTCTCGAGAGAGCGCTTGACCTCGGCATCCATCAATCGCTTGACAACATCGCTGCCGCTCGTTTCCGCATTTTCGGTCCCTGCAACCATCTCGTCCAGTGCCAGCTTCGCATTCCCCAAGCTGAAAATGTGCTCCTCGATCGTATGCTTGGAGACGAGCCGAATGACCTCTACGTCTTTCGTTTGTCCGACACGGTGCGCACGGTTCTCCGCTTGGAGGTCATCTTGAGGGTTGAAAGACATGTCGAAAATGATAACTTTGTTGGCCGACTGCAGGTTAATGCCCGTTCCACCGGCTTTAGTAGACAACATAAAGACGGGGATGGATGGATCGGTGTTGAACTGGTCAATGAGGGTGTGTCGTTCGTCGACCGGGGTGCTTCCATCCAATCGGTAATATTCCAGGCCAATCTGCGCAAGGACTTCTTCCAAGATATCCAGTGTGATATTGAATTGAGAGAAGATCAAAGTACGATCTCCACTGGCTTTGTGCTTCTCCAAAAACGCAACCAGAGTTTGAACCTTTCCGGAGTTGAAGCATTCACTAGGATCAAGTGCGTATTTTTGAACCTTGCTCTTCTCGCTCTCTTGGCAAAAGCTGCTCAATTCAAAGTCGCTCCTAAGGTAGAGGTCGTTCTCGATCATCTCAAGATCACCCTTCTTCTTCGCCATTCGGGTGTCTGCAATACTTCGCTGGGCAATATCCTGGACGATGACATCTGTAAAAAGGTTGCGGTGCAGCAGAGGGTGCATGGCAGCTTTCCTGAACTCCATCAGGAAGTTAACACCATCGGCAGGACCATTGGTGGCGCCCGAATGCTTCAAGAGTAGATTTTCCTTCTGCTCTTCAATAAGCGAGTTGTAAATCTCCTTCTGCCTCTCATTCATATCGCAGTATTCCACTCGGCATGTCTTTGCGGGCAAGTCGACAACTTGAGCCTTTTTCCGGCGTAAGATGAACGGACGAAGCATGCCCCTAGCCCTCTGGGCACGCTCGATGGAGAGGAGGGCGCCATGGTCCGAACTCGTCGTCTTGGCACGGGTCTTGAAGATCTTGCCAAACTCGTCGTCGAGACCTTGGAACAAGTTCGGCATGATGAATGACAGAATTGCGATGAGTTCCGAGAGATTGTTTTGGAGTGGGGTCCCCGTGAGAAGCAAACGCATATTTGACTTGATGCTCATGAGATTCTGGTATTTCGCCGTGTTCGGGTTCTTGAGAGCGTGGCCCTCGTCAAAAACGACAACATCTGCATTCAAACCGCTGAGGAACTTCTTGTCCCTGCCGCTGGTCAAATTATATGTAGTGATGACAACATCGACCTTTCCCTCGCGGAGATTACGTTTGATCTCGTCCTGGAGGTCGGCACGGGCTGACTCAGAGCCATAGTACGCCCAAGTAGTGACTTCGGGAGAGAACTTGCTGAACTCGTTGCACCAATTCTCTACAACGGAGGCGGGGCAGATGATGAGGTGGGGGCCTTTGATCCCGAGCTCTTTCAGGTGGGAAATGAATGAGATGACCTGGCAAGTCTTGCCGAGACCCATATCGTCGGCAAGTATGCAAGACAAGCCCTTCGAATACAGAAGATAGAGCCAGTTCAGGCCGGCCAGCTGGTAGTCCTTCATGGTGATATTCGATGCCATGATCGATGGCTGCGCCAGAAACTTGCGGCTTTCCAAGGCGGAGGGTCCGAGTGGCGAAGAACCAATGCCGGAGTCATTGTTGCCAACCGCCATGATCTCAAGCTCGTCTCCCTTGCTGCCGTAGACGCTAACACCCCACTTCTTCATCGCTTTCACGATTGGCTCTCCAAGTCGCTTGCACTCGGCGACCATCTTGTCGACTGCTTGGAAGCCCTGCATCATAGCCTCGCAGTTTGCCACCAGATTGCTGCCAACCTTGATCGTGACTTCACCGGTCTGACCCTTCTTCTTGCCTTTCTCGATTACTCGCGTGTCCTTCATGACGATAGAACTGATCTGATCGAGGTTGCTGAAAGGACGCTGATTTAGCACATATGCAGCTTCCTTCTGCGATTGATTGGTGAGTTCGGCAAGGTCCTTCGCCGTCGTGACATTGAAATATTTGAGAAGATCCAAGGAGCGGTCGGCCTTCGACTCGTCGTCGGAAATGTAGATGGCTTCATCTACGGCTTCTTCTTCCGTCTCATCTTCGACCACCCTAGCCGATCGCGATGCTTTGGCCTTGGACACAACTTTGCTGGAATGAGGGGGGCCATGGATGGCAAGCTCATCAATATCGCTGCTTTCAACGCGATCGGGGCGGCGCTGTTGCAGCTTGCGACGACGTGCTGGCGGTGCCTGGTCAGATGTGGTAGATTCAGACTGCTGGCCGCGGAACTTTTCCTGGATCGTCTGCTTGACATTGACTTCTCGGCGAGTAGTCTTGGTTTTCTCTTGGACGACTTTGCGGATTCGATTCGTAGACGTGCCCACATGACGGAAGAAGGGATAGCTGTCGGAGATGCTCGCACGCCGGGCCTGGTCAACAGAAGCGCTGGAAGATGGCATAGAGGTGGAAGTGTTATCGGTGTCCGAGCCGGTCAAGTCAATTGCCTTGGCTGGTGGAGCGAACTCCGCCTTCATGGATTTCAGCACGCTCATGGTCGTGTTCTCGTCGGAGCCGTACATGCGGAACGTGTTGTAAACCGTGCGGAGAGGGATTGCAGGCATTGCTTTGGCAATCCGTTGACAAATCATGCGGATAGTAACGTCTCGAATGTGGAGCGGAGAAAACCCGTCACGGTCAGTCAAGTTGGCAGGGCGCGATCTCTTCGATACATCATCTCTTGAGGTATCGCCGACTTTGCGCTCCGCCGGAAAGTTCCTGGGTGGATCCATACTTTCGGCTCGGTAGGCGAATTTGTTCAGATCCAGGCGCAAAGTTTGCGAGCTTTCAGATTGCGAGCGAGATTGCGACTTTTCGCGGGCTCGCTGCGCTTGCGAGCGGCTGGCGTTGGTAAAGGAGGTGTGCTTGATGTCCGAGCGTTTGCTCGATTCGTCTTCTTCACTGGTGAAGTCGACGACTGGTGGGGGGTCGTCAAAGTCCACTTCCACGGAGGAGGCTGGGGACAGTGCGCGGGGTGGACGGAACCTAGTGCCGGGGGGTGCAATTGCAAGTCCGAGTGCAGGGCCGGCCTGATGCGGATTGGAACTTCCGGAGGTGTTAGCCTGTGAGGTTTGGGTGTTGTGTTTGTGTCGGCGGGAGACCACCGGCGGCGATGAAGGGGGCGGTGGAGACGTTGCGGGAACTTGGATTTGGGGCTCCAATTCTGAATATTCTTCCAGAGCCAGAGTCGGTTGCGTGACGTACGAAGGAGGAGACGAGGTTGCAAGATTGACCGGCAAAGTGGGAATGGTCTCGAAGTGGTTGCTGAAGAGATCGTCGCCGCTGTCGTCTTCAGAGTTGTACGCTCGTGGTGGTCCTTCTCTTGACAGCTCGGGTGAATCCACAATAGGATCAGAGTCGATGAATGGATGAATAGCCATTGTTGCTGCGCTCAATAGGCCCGCGTGAATAGAGGTGGTGGGGCGGCGAACAAAGGGACAACAGGACAATAGGACAATAGAAGCGCCACCGAAGACAATGCCACCCAAAGCGGAGGAGAGAGGAGGGGTACGCCTGTGTAGGCGGGGGAGACGGAGGGGAGGAGGGGCGTTGGTGGGGGGTGGTGGGTTGGGAGAGCGAGCAGGGCCGGCGTGGTGGAGGTTCGAACAAGTGAGGTGAGGTCGCGGGCAAGTCTGGATAATTTTGGATTCAACCCTGTCGCGGTCGATGCGCGCCAACGCGTGACGACATGCCCCAAGCTTCGACGGAGCCTGCCTGCAACTCCACAGCCTCGTCTTCCACCGTCCACAACACTACGATTTAATGACAATGGCCACCAAGCGTAACCTCTCGCAGGAGAAGAGCGCCGTAGGACGCGATGATAACGGCCCTTTCTCCCCCAAGGCTGGCGAGAAGTCAATCATCGCTCCCGCCGTGCCCACGTGAGTACATAGCCAGATCTTGTGTCCCCCTGAACTCGGACTGACAGCTACCCCTAGGTCTGTCATCCTCAAGCTACTTGGCTTCACATTTGCCATGTTCGCGCTGCCCATTTCGTCCTACTTTCTTACCGTCAATACCATCTTCAGAGGTACTATCTCTCTGTATCCCTCCCCGCCCGCTGCCCTCATGCTAACCGCCCTCCGCAGGCAATTCCACCTACGCTGGCGGACTCGCCGCAATTCTCGCCAATGTTGTCTTGGTTGGCTACGTCATTGTCGCTATGAAGGAAGATCAATCCGAGCGATTAGAAGCCGAGGAGAAGGCGAAGAAAGGACAATAGCACGTGTATCAGCAAGGCTACGAGAGCGTGGTTCGCTTGAAGGATATCCTAATACCCCATCAGGTCATGAGGGACCACTGATAGACGTATACTCCATGCTCTGATTCCTCCACGCAGCTCTCATTTACGTGACTCCCGCAGGGCAACCCTCAATCGAGGAATGTCGAAGGCAGGTGGCTACGACCCCGAGTGCCCAGGTAAGATTCCTAGGTAGGTAGGTAGCTTCTACGTGGCCCGAGTTCACAGGATCAGCCTCTTCTACGCATTATCACTCATTGCAGACCGCAAGGTGCATCATACGCAAAACGCTTTTGTATTACGTACATGTTGTCTCCTTCTCTGTTCGGATGGGAATCATGATCATGGCTTCGTTAGCCCTATTCCCCAGTAAAGAGAGAGACAACCTCTGCCACCAACGGGCAGGATTCAAAGAGCATCGACGCCATCATATCCGTGTCTCCATTCCATCCCTAGATGAAGTGCTTGACGAATCGCTGCTGACAGAGAAAGAAAGAAATAGTAGCTCGTGCTATTCCAAGACGACATGGTGTAGTGACAAAGGACCCGCCTTCCTATGCTTGCAAAGATGCTCTGGTTGTGAGCCAAAAAGAAAGATCATACACCAAACTCCGCTCCATAAAGTACCAGTTGTCCGTGCCGTGTGCTGTTCGATATGTTCATTACGCTGTGGTTGACCGTACGCCGTTCTCTTCGCTGCATTCGCAATCTTGAAATGATCCAGGATGGACCATGGATAGTCCAAGAGCAGAAAGACTAGCTCCTGACCGCCGAGATTTATCAAATTGTCCAGTTCCGTTTACTGTATTCCTGAGATGTGCTTGGATGGTTCGAGAGCAGAGAGCCTCGTTCCATGACCACCGAGTTTAGTCAATCAATCCCGGCCCCTCTTGCTGAAGGTACGCTTAAACCAACTCTTCCTCTGCTCGCTGGGCACGCGTTGAATATCGGGGCGCGTGGTCACGATGGCGTTGGACTTGTTCGTCGGTTGTGGGCCACCAGCGCCAAGCTTGATGAGGTGGTTGCGTGGCTGGGCGGGGCGGTCGTGGGCAGGAACCGGGGGGCCATTGTTGCCAGGTTGTTGAAGATGCATCGATCGTGGATTCGGACCTCCAACGCCAAAGCCATGGTGGTATCCGCCTTCCTCGTCAATGGGGTTCTGGAAAGAAGAGTTGTAGGCGTGGTCATTCATCATATTCGCATCCTGCCTCATGGCGGCATTTGCTCGGTCAATGGAACTATTCTCGCTGCTGGTAGGATCTGTGTTAATGGCCCAAGGCTCACTTCGGCCGCTGGATATTCCGGTATCGACGGTGTCGCGAGAGCTCTGAAAGCCAGGGCTGGGATAAACCTGCTGTGTCTGGGAAGACTTGTTCAAGACACTCGGATCAGAATGCTGTCGCTGGTTGAATCGGTTGCGAGAAGGGGGGGATATTGGCATATTGTTGCCGTACCCATCTGCGTAGCTGTCGCGCTGTCGTCCGCCGAAGTATCCGCCAGGTCCAACCTGCGAGTGTCGCACATTGGCTTGGTCGTAACCTGA
This sequence comes from Aulographum hederae CBS 113979, assembly GCA_010015705.1. NCBI lineage: Eukaryota > Fungi > Ascomycota > Dothideomycetes > Aulographales > Aulographaceae > Aulographum > Aulographum hederae. Next base: position 60,369 of record ML977201.1, read on the forward strand.
TGCCTCGTTAGCGGACTATTCGTTTGGGGTGGAGTGTGTCATGCTGGGGGTTGGGCTGAACGTGCAGAGGGAAAGTGCAGTCTAAAGAGATGTTGAACCAGGAAAAGACACCATGAAGGACAAAAAAGAAGCACTCGTTTGAATGAAGAGACATTTGCTTACCTCCACTGTAGTAGCTGCTGCTACGTTGGCTTGCAAAAGCGGGGTTGATCACAGATTCTGTCCAAGGCGTGTTAGCGAGTTGGGGGTTGTGCTTGTTGGCATCTGCCGTACCCGGTCGCGTTGTCCTCCTCTTGTATCCACGGTCGATGTCATCCTCGAACGAGCGGATCGTGTCCAATGGACGCTCCCATCGCTGTCGGGTCGGGTTTGAGAGATCTGGCTCCGCTGGCGGTTTGTTAGAGTCGTTGGGGTTGACGGTGGGAGAGTGAGACATGCCAATCACATTTCCGTTGACGTCGGTGTGAGCGGTCTCGCGAAGAGAGGCAAGCGTTGAGGGTGCGAGAGCGGCGGCAACTGTCAATCTGTTAGTTTTCGGACTCAATTGCGGTGCAGACCTAAGGGTCCGGGTGGAGTGCAACATACCTGGCTGAGCTTCGTTCATGGCCGCGTTGGGATTGTTCTTGCTCTTGACACTAAAATGAGCCTTTGATTTCTCTTGAGCGGTTTCTGTGAAGTCTTCTTTGGGGAGCTTAGCAGCTTTGTCGGAGCCGCTGCGGTCGCTTCTGAAGCTGAAGGTCGACTTGGAGCGAGGGCGCGCTTGCGGCGCAGGCTGCTGCTGGTTCATGGCGGCGGAGATTGAGAAACCCTGGCAATGAGAATGTGGGGGGCGGGTCTTCGGAGTCGGAGGCGTGGGGCCTTGATGATCTCCCAACGGCACCAGGATATAATTATCGTGCGAAGCACAGACACGGTGCGGAAGAGGCGTGGCTGGTGTTGACGCGAGACGGCGAGAGAGGGCTCGAGCTAGCGTCGCTGGAGGTGACGGTGGTCGGTGACAGGGCAGATGGAACGAGTGGACGTCTCAAGCCCGCGATGTTGATCGAGCTGGCGCGACAAGCCGGCGGTGGTGTTTTTGAAGAACAAAGTGGGTAGCAATGGAGGGGGGAAGTAAGCGGCGAGGGAGAGGAGGGGATTCAGAAAAGTCCACGCAATCGGCCTGGCGATAGTGTGGACGTATCCTCGCTGCAAGCTATCGAAAGCTGGTCGAGCGGCGTGCAGGTCTGGAGGGCCCCAGAAGAAGTGCTGGGGTGAAGAGGATGGAGGAGATGGAGGATAGCGGGGACAACAAACAGCTAGCGCGCCCAACGTCATGGGCCACGCCAGCCGCGTGAGGCAGTGCGCTAGCCGCATCGACACATAGTGTCTTGCCTTGGCAGCTTTACAGGCTCTTGGCAGCTACTACTCTCGAAATCTACTCCAACAACGGCCTCCGTTTGAACACGGCCCGGGGGCTCCGTAGGGAGACTACGATCGCCTCGACTCCCTGCAGGGCGATTGCGGGCAAGCTCCATCGTGACGCATGCAAGCCAAGTAATTCTCGATGAATGGCGAGCCAGACAGCCAGTCCATCACCACGCCAGACGTTAGAAACAGAGGAACACCCCCGCGGCCAGCCATCCTCGCACCTCTGCCGCGATACACCACTGCACCGCTGCAGCAGCGTAGCCCACGCACCACGCTCCGGCCGTCGAGATGCCGTGTTGGCGACAGCGTTGGGAGGTTGGAGGCGGCAGGCAGGCAGGCGAGCCGCTTGAACGTCGAGACTTGAGAAGATGCTGAAGTGGAGGAGCCTGAAGCAGATCGCCGGCCGCAGCGTCTCCAATATACTCGCCCCGGCCTCAAGTTTGAACAGACGCCGGGGGGTGGCCTTGGTGTTGTTGCAAACTGGTAAATATCAGCAGATCCTCTGCACACAAAATCTTCTCCGGCAAGGGTTTCTCAACTATCATAACTTGTCCATACGAGTACTCCAGTGCACACCCTTTTCCGTTGCACTGCGAGCCCAGGACGATACCTTATATCGCATCTCGCATCCCATCGTACCCCAGCCCACCCTATCGGGCCATTTTCCTACCCGTCCTGGAGTTGGATCTGGATCACGCCGACTGGATGAATCATGATTCACGAGCCACACCCGGTCGGCTTTGCCCTTGTCATTGCCTGGGACCGACCTGTTTCAAGTTCGCTTGACGTACAACACCAACGTTGCCGCAGTCGCACGTAACTCGACCCGTTCCTTCACTCTTCGCCGTTGTGGGCTTGGCTTGGGGCTGTGGAGTGAGGGGGGACCTCCAGCTAGTGGGGAGGTTCAAGGGAACCAAGTCCATCATCCATGAGCAGTGCAGTGCAGCGAAGGACTGCACCCTGAATCCTGATGCATCCCACCCCATCCCATCCTAGCACTCCCCCAATGCTTTGGGTCTGATGATTTCTATCTTTGAAACGCGCAGACGACTCCATCGTCGGAGCCTGGAACCGCTCGTATAAAAATTCCCGGCTCGCAGTGTCCGGAAACAATCCGACGCATGGCAGCAGGACACAGGACTAGGATTCAGACCAGCTAACGTCACGCCCATCTTTCTGTACCTAGGTATGTTTTTCCTTTACCAAGAGAGGTTCTATCTATGTCATGAATCTCATGATTCTCGTCACAACTCTCTGTTTGAAATATGACATATTGCCTGCACCCTATGAACCGGGTTTCGGGGACGAGCTGTAGTTTGATCCACATTGGGATTTGGGACCGGCAACCCGCCTGCTCTGATGCCCTCCAGCTCTTACCGCTTTGCCTTTGCCGTGGAAAACCCATCAAAATGTATCTCTACCTTGAAACGGAGCTGCAGTTTCCAATGTTCTACACGACTTCGATGCGCTCGGTCTGACCTGCCAGGCTTGTTGAAGAGCCGCATTCACATGCGTATGGCACAATAGTCCCAGGGACCAGAACATTCCCCTTCGAACACTCATAAGTAAGCTCAGAGCCCCTGCTTTCTAGCCTCTACCTTCTGGAAGTCTACCATCCACGCCATCCAACTGTTGTCAAATTACCGCCGTCCCCATCACCATGCTTTGAAGCCAGATCACTATATTCTTCGTTGCCGCGCAGCATAGCTCCCTCGCAGCATCCAAGCTCCACGAGTGGCGAGTGTCCAGTGTCCGGGGATTATCTCGGATCTTTGTAGGGGTTGATAATGTCTAACCTGGCGGGATAACCACCTACCGCCACGCTTCGCTATTTCGACCTGGCCATGAATTGCAGATTTGCAGGCAACAGTGTCCCAAGAAAGCCTTACCTCGGATTCAACTGCTCCACTGGTCGGGTGCGGGAACCTTTTCAATGTACAAAACGTACAAGACGATACAGCGCATGGCCTCCAATATTCTTGGTCTTGTTTTATCCAGTTTGCCTAGCTTTTTCGACTCCCCCAACGTTGTGGAATTTGTAATGTTTGGTCTCCTCCTACCTTACATTCATAGCTCCACGTGGCAATGCGCTACTAGGAGGTAGGTAGGTTGGGATGACTGCCAGCCATTTCTCCAAGCGGCAGGTACGCATTTTTGGCATACTTGATGAGCTCGCTGGTGCGCTCTCCAGGACACGGGATAGTACTAATGGTGGGAGGAAGAATTCGCAACGCCAACGTTGCTACTTGTGTAGTATGTTAGGTACCTGGTAGCCAAGTCTATTCCTGTAACCATATCTTCTCTCTCTAGAAGCTACCTACATAGCGAAGGAAGATGGAGTTCACTATTAGGAAGCGTTGATGTTTGTTCAGCGATCGAACAGACAGAGAAGGTTTTTGATGCGCGAAAGCAAACAAGCTTTACCCTTGTAGTTCCCATCGAAAGAAGGGGGAGACAGTGGACTTGTAGCTATATCGACAATACTATGGTTCATTTCGCTTGCACACGAGTCTTGAAAATGAGGCTGGGAACGAAACGTGGCCTTTCATGGGGCACCGAGTACAGGTTAGGTACCTGCCTGGAAATGTAGATAGGACCGCGTCAATGCTCGAGCAGCTTTGATGTCTTGTGTCTGAAGTGTGCATGCAACAGTACCCCGTAGCCAATAGCCACCTGGCTGTAGGTACTCGATCGAGCTGAGCAGAAGGACACAAGTTGGCGGCACCGTGATGTCCTGTGCCGCCGTTGTTCTGCGGCAAACACACGTTGGTCCGTTGGAGGAGAGTTGGCTCCTTTCAGAGCTGTAACCTGCAACAAAATACACTCCAATCCTAGGAGCTCAGCCATGTAGTCGAACCAGTCCAGATGTCCAGTCTATATACAGTTTTTGAAGGTGAAACACTTCACAGATGAAGTCCAGCTTCTAGAAGGGCACGTGCGCCAGGAAGACCGGCAAAACCCCGGCAGTACCTGCATTCGAATGGAAGCTCCACCGTGTCCTCTGCTCCATACAAACTTTTAAAGCTCGCCCTACAACTGGAACTTCACCTCGAGCTAATCCTTCAGACATCTGGCAGGCGAACTTTTGCCTAATTCAATTCCACCCTCTGCCCTCATTGAAGCCTCTTCATCATGCGCTTCAACGTTGTTGCTGCTGCTCTCCTCTCCGCTGCGGCGGTGCGAGCAGACGTTGTGGACGACGCCAAAGATGCCGCCTCCTCTGTCGTCGAGTCCGCGACTTCTTCCTCCGCTGAAAGGCCCACATTCACTGTATGTCAATTCCAAAACGGAGGCGGTGCAGAGCCTCATCGAGTTTGCTCGCGTGCCACCAGACCAATCTCAAGACTAACCCTTTCCCAGCCCACCGCTTTGAAAGCGCCATTCTTCGAGCAATTCACAGACGACTGGGAGTCTCGATGGAAGCCTTCTCATGCCAAGAAAGCGAACGACAAGTCATCTGAGGAGGAATGGGCATACGTTGGCAATTGGGCAGTCGAGGAGCCTTCTGTATACCCAGGCATCGTGGGGGATAAGGGCCTTGTCATCAAGGACAAGGCGGCACATCACGCCATCTCAGCCAAATTCCCCAAGGCCATCGATAACAAGAAGAAGACTCTCGTTGTCCAATACGAAGTCAAACTTCAAGGTGAGCTCCTTGAAAATGCCCTGTTCGGACGATGTGCTTACGCCAGTAGATGGCCTCGAGTGCGGTGGTGCGTACATGAAGCTCCTTCAGGACAACAAGGCTCTCCACCAGGAAGAGTTCTCCAACGCCTCTCCCTACATCATCATGTTCGGTCCTGACAAGTGCGGATCCACCAACAAGGTGTGTATTAATGGCTGGATTCCGCCCCGACTGCGTGCTGATCGATTCTAGGTTCACTTCATCTTCCGTCACAAGAACCCCAAGTCTGGCGAGTATGAGGAGAAGCACTTGACCAGCCCTCCCATGGCCCGCATTACCAAGACTACCTCCCTCTACACCTTGATCGTCAAGCCCGATCAAACGTACGAGATCAGGGTTGATGGTGAATCACTCCGCAACGGCTCCATCTTCGACGATTTTTCGCCATCCATCAACCCACCCAAGGAGATTGATGACCCCAAGGACAGCAAGCCTGATACCTGGGTTGACGAGGCCCGTATCGCTGACCCTGAGGCTACCAAGCCCGAGGACTGGGACGAGGATGCGCCGTTCGAGATCGTCGACGAGGAGGCTACCAAGCCTGAAGATTGGCTCGATGATGAACCCCTTATGATCCCTGACCCCGAGGCCGAGAAGCCTGAGGACTGGGACGATGAGGAGGACGGTGACTGGGCCGCGCCTCAAGTCTCTAACCCCAAATGTGATGAAGTTTCTGGCTGTGGCAAGTGGGAGCCACCGATGAAGAAGAACCCCGACTACAAGGGCAAGTGGACGGCACCGTACATCGACAACCCTGCCTACAAGGGTGTCTGGGCTCCCAGGAAGATCAAGAACCCCGACTATTTCGAGGACAAGACTCCCGCCAACTTTGAGCCTATGGGTGCTGTAAGTTAAACCGCGCCGTGAATGCTAAATTAATTCCTAACGCAACATAGATCGGTTTCGAAATCTGGACCATGCAAAACAACATCCTTTTTGACAACATCTACATTGGCCACTCCATTGAGGACGCTGAGAAGCTCAAGCAGGAGACCTTCGACGTCAAGCTCCCTGTCGAGAGGTCTGCAGAGGATGCCGCCAAGCCAAAAGAAGCCGAGAAGCCCAAGTCCCCATCTGACCTAGTCTTTATGGACGACCCGGTTACCTACGTCCGCGAGAAGCTCGACCTCTTCTACACCATCGCTAAGAAGGACCCAGTCAACGCCGTCAAGTTCATGCCTGAGGTCGCTGGAGCTCTCGGTGGGATCGCTTTCCTCATCATCTCTCTGTTCGCCACTGTCTTGCTCAGTGGCAGCGCTCCCTCGAAGGAGCAGGTCAAGAGTGCTGCGGCGAAGGCCAAGACATCGGCTTCTGATGCGAAAGACAAGGCTGCGGAAGCGGTTTCCAGCGGCGCTGAGAAGGCACAGGCCGAAGTGAACAAGAGGACCACGAGGTCAGCTGCTGCGAGCGAGTAGAGGCGATGGCGGGACAAAATGCGAATGCGAGTGCAATAAAGCAGGTGAAGGCTTCACCACCTCAAGTACGATAGGTCGAGTCTATGAATATAGGAAGAATCAAAGGCGACACGAGTTGAGAGAGAGCGATGAGCGTTAGGAATGCAACCCAACTGATCGGCATGCACAGGGGTTATGGAGCAACGGCTAGGCATTTGGTTGTTACAAAAGTGTATATCGTAGAAGACGATCAATCATGCTTCCAATCGACAATAGTAGTCTCATCATGTGTGCAAGTTCCAAGGACAGAAAGTCGGGACTCGGTGGAAATGTGGAATTGGCTCGGGCTTATCGCAACTCGTCAGCCAGTCCTTCGGGCTTCACGAATCCGATCTGAAAGGTTAAGGTTGATGGGCCATGCCATGACAGCCACTAGATCATGTGACCACGTGGCTAGCGACCCAGTGCGGAGAACGACTTCCTAACGTTGGCCTGGGACCCTGTTTGGCTTCCAGAATTATTGTAGCTTCGCCATTTGTCGCCACAGCCTCCAACTTCTCTGTTTCCGGTCGTGCTATGTTATATACTTCCAGGTGCCCCTGACCCATCGCTTCCTGCTACCAGATCGCCTCTCGCCTATATACGCCGTCCAGCGTACTCTTCGTTCTTCCCCACATCCTTGTTCCTAATTGCCCCTCTTCACAATGGCTGCCCGCCGAGTTGTATCCCGCAACCTTACTGCGCTCACGAACCGCTCCACCCCTCGAGCTTCACTCTTCGTCTCCAGAATGCCGTCTTCTCCGGCTTCCGCAAGCAAGATTGCTACGCGACGACTCCACGCAACCGCACGCCACCTCAATGCCGCCGCCACCAGCACAGCGCAGTCCTACCCCACCACCCACGACGCCATTGACTCCCCCGCCGACACGCAAAACTTCCTCGACAATCAATTTGTCGCCTCGAAAGCGAGTCAATGGATTGACCTCCACGACCCCGCCACGAACAACCTCGTAACACGCGTTCCACAGTCCACAGATGCAGAGCTCGTTGCGGCGGTCGACAGCGCCGAAAAGGCCTTCAAGACATGGCGCGAAACGTCGCTGCTACACCGCCAGCAGATCATGTTCAAGTTCGTAGCCCTCATTCGAGAGAACTGGGACAGGCTGGCGGCAAGCATCACGCTTGAGCAGGGCAAGACGTTCGCGGATGCTAAGGGCGATGTTCTGAGGGGCCTGCAGGTCGCCGAGACAGCGTGCGGTATCCCTACTCAAATGACCGGGGAGGTTCTGGAGGTTGCAAAGGACATGGAGACCAGGAGCTATAGAGAGCCATTGGGCGTTGTGGCAGCGATTTGCCCATTCAGTAAGTGGAGTCCCGGTGTCTGCAATCAAACACGATGAGTGCTCACATAAGATTTCCAGACTTTCCTGCTATGATTCCACTTTGGTCCATCCCAATTGCGACGGTCGTCGGCAACACTCTTGTCATCAAACCCTCTGAACGCGATCCTGGTGCTTGCATGATTCTTGCTGAACTCTGCGAGAAGGCGGGCTTCCCGCCTGGAGTTGTCAATATCATCCACGGCGCCGCGAAGACGGTAGATTTCATCATCGACGAACCCCGCATCAAGGCCATCTCATTCGTCGGATCCAACAAAGCTGGCGAGTACATCTTCACTCGCGGAAGCGCCAATGGTAAGCGAGTCCAGGCCAACCTGGGTGCTAAGAACCATGCCGCCATCCTGCCAGACTGCAACAAGAACCATGCACTGAACGCGATTGCGGGTGCGGCATTTGGAGCAGCCGGGCAAAGGTGCATGGCTCTGAGCACATGTGTAATGGTTGGCGAAACAAAAGAGTGGGTGGCCGATATTGCGGAGCGAGCGAAGAGCCTGAGCGTCAATGGTGGCTTTGAAGAAGGTGCAGACTTGGGCCCAGTCATCTCGCCCGAAGCCAAAAAGAGGATCGAGGATGTCATTGCTAGTGCTGAGAAGGAGGGTGCGACTATACTCTTGGATGGCCGCGGTGTAAAACCGGAAAAGTACCCCAATGGCAACTTTGTAAGTGCTCATCTTCTCAGAAAATAGGGGCTATGTCACGTGATATGGTTCTGACTCGCTCTCTAGGTCGGCCCTACCATCATCGCAAATGTCAAGCCACACATGCGCTGCTATCGCGAAGAGATCTTCGGCCCCGTGCTTGTCTGTTTGAACGTCGATACTGTCGACGAAGCCATCGACCTCATCAACGCGAACGAGTATGGCAACGGCACCGCAATCTTCACGCGCAGCGGCGCCACGGCTGGCATGTTCCAAAAGAATATCGAAGCCGGACAGGTTGGTATCAACGTCCCAATCCCGGTGCCCCTCCCAATGTTCTCGTTCACTGGTAACAAGAAGAGTGTGGCCGGCGGAGGAGCCAATACGTTCTATGGAAAGCCCGGGTTGGCGTTCTATACTCAGCAAAAGACTGTGACGAGTCTATGGAGGAGTGAGGACGCGGTGGCAAGCAAGGCGAGTGTCAACATGCCAACCCACAGTTAAGGAAGGCTAGGTGGATAGCATGGTGTGATTTTCTAGTATTCTGGTCGAAAAGTGGTTGGGTTTTTGTTTTGCATATCAGCAAATTGGAAGCATTCTGCCTTCGGCGTCATCTAATGACATTCTTTAGTTAGGGTGATAGGCAGAATCGAGATTATACGAAACGAGTTGCGTTCTATCCTGGCATCTTTGCTGTGAGACCAGGTCGGTGAGTCTTGAAAGTCCATGTACATATGCTTACGATTGCTATGCATACTGATCGTCACCCCAGGCTCGAACAGGTCTTCGAGAGAGTCATGGTCGGATGTAAATCCTGGGGGAGCGCATTCCGCTCGCCCGAGATCCGAACTTCGACCGGTCACCTAGGTTCGGTATTCCAGCCTCCGCAAGCCCTCCCAGCCCTACTGAGCTGGACGAGGAATGACTTCTGGTCATGTCTGCGGCTATATGGGGTGCGTTACTTCTAGCAGCTTGGGGGCGTTGTGCTGAGAGTAGAAGGGAGAAGCAGATCGTGGTGAGCTTAGTTAAGGCTAACTCTCTGAATTCAAGATCCGATCCGATGGTACCTAGTTCTGTACAAACATACTCGAAATGCCATGGAAGTGGATCGAGGACTCGATGAGAGGCTTGGAGACTTCACGCTTGGAACTGTACAGAATAGCACTCGCAAGCGCCCAGTATCACCCTGAGGACGGAATGTCTGGATAAGACTTGTCGGGATGTTCGGGTCACTGAAAGAAGAGAGTCTCAAACACTTCAACAGAACTTCGAGAGCTTCTGATGAGACGGGAATGCTTTGGTATCCATTTCACTTCAAGTTGAGCCAACCTATTGTTTTACTATTCTCTGGGAAGAGCCATCTCTGCATTTCCCACGCCTCATGGTCTTTCTTCCCGCCCTTTTGCTCTTCAGACTTTCCATTCTGATTTCTTCAAGACAAGCTGCCTGGATCTTCGGAGGGCTTCATAGTGAAAGGCAACTTGAAGAATGTCGTTTCTGTGTGTCCAGGTGACACGGCTGCGTTGATTGAATGGATCGAGGCTGCTTTATGGTCTCTGCGTACGCACACTCTCTCCATGAGTCTCCGGGACGTTTAAGGTGGAAGCATGGTACTTGGTGAGGATTCCCTTTCCCTTTTTGCTTCCGCGGGCTGCTGCTATTGACTTCAGGACGGCAACACCTTCTCACGCGTATCAGAACGTGACTCTTAACACCCCAACACCCACAATTGTCCAAGGCACGTGCCGCCACGAACACCCAAAAGCCGATACATTTGGGGACAATGCCAATTGTGTTGATCATTTCACGCGTCCCCATTCTCTGTCTGTCGCCGTTCCATCCTCCTCCACCAAGTCTCCTCCACACTCTCCAAACTACCAAACTACCACTCGAACCGTGTATCCTTCGAGTCTCCCCCTTTTCCTTGCTCGTGTTCAATTCCTACACGCTCTCTGCATCATGGCGTTCCCTTGCTGTCCGGCGTTTCCAGACCCATCGATAAACGCTTTCAAAGAAACGCATACTTTCCTTCAACTCATCTCCGAGCACGGCACAAACGCTGTCGTCGAATGCTGGCGACACAATGGCACAGGAAAGCTTGTGGCGGCTAAGATTTACAACCGAGAAACAACGAAAGGTTCGCCATTCTCTTGCTGCGTCGTTATCCCAAAACGCTGCTGATTTCGAGATAGGAAAATCCAATGCGGAGGGCGGACGGCAGTATGCCCACCTCTTCCTCGAAAGCAACCCGGACTTGCCAAACCCTCAAAAATGCTATTGGGAGCTCACCGTTCTTGCGCGCGAAATCCCTCCCCACCCTTCCATCGTGGCGTTCCTAGACTATTACCACGCACTTCCCTCTGTCGAATGTGGTAGACACACCTTGCGAGAGGTCTTATGCCTCGAAGTGTGCGACCTCGGCCCTCTGCATGACGGTCCCCTCCTTGACGCTTTCTATGAATACAACATGCCTATCCCGGAGCTTCTCCTATGGCATTTAATCCAGGGCCTGGTTGACGGTTTGGCATGGATTTCGGCTACCGGATATGCCCACCTCGATCTGTACCACAATGTGCTCTTGAAGTGGGACTCGGAGGAGGGCAATCTTGTGCCAAACGTCAAGATCGCAGATTTCGACTGCGCGCGTCACGATGACACCGATGGCTGGAGTCTGCGGACTTGGGACGTCTGGGATGCGGGAGAGATATTCGTTGGACTGGTGATCATGGACCCGGGCAGGATGGCCAGGGATATGGTCCTTTTGCAATTCGAGAAATTCGAGGGGGAACGTCCGGGGATCTACAGTCAGGAGCTGAGGGATACTGTGAAGGAGTTGGTATCTGTTGCCAAAGACTATGGCAAAACTGCACTGGCATTCAAGGAACAGATCACGACCATTGTGGAGAAGAAGAGGGCTGAGTTGGAACTGACCAGTGACGAGAGGATGGTACTTTCGGAATTGAAGCAGCGGACGATGCTCATTTGATGTTTCTAGGGCTTGGAGCTGGGTCTTGATGTTGGATCAGTCAAAGCCTCTGAGGAGATGAATCGAAAGTATTTGACCCTGAAATCATCTAAATCAAGCGGTCATGTTGGTGGGAATCGGAGGTTCTTACTATAGATAAGAGGCTCCATTGAGGTAGCCAGCACGCTGTTTCTATCTACTAATATCATCAATACCATTCTTAAGCCGATAGCCCTCTGCATTCCGGTACCAGTGCTGATTGCCATTTCACCGTTGCATGATCGTGCTCGCAACGATGTAACGCTTTCATACTGCAAGAATCTCACTAATGGGAGAGTGTCAGCTTGCAATAAATATTGCCCAGGGAAGAGCGCAAGGAAGGGCAAGCAAGAGAGTGAGAGTTTGAGGGAGCAAATCGACCTTTGTATGCGCTCATGGGGTCTGCAAACCTGGACTACCGCCCAGTAGGCTTCTCGAACGATGCGAACGATGGGAACAATGCAGTTGAGAAAACCGCCCAGAGTTAGAAATGATAGGTACTAAGTTGGGGGCCATACTCCCAATCCATGGCCTAAAATCCCTAGACCTCATGGCTATTTGGAGTAACTTGGAATCCACAACCTACCTAACTCAGTGGAACCTTTATCTTAGGACTGTTCTCTCCTTTTCATGGACACCCGGCAGTGCTCCCTATATGTGGTTTCTTGTAACACAGGCTCACGGTGGAGTCGTGGAACTACAGAGGTCAGAATGAACAACTTACAAAGAAGTTCTGAGAGAGTGACTTACTCTATTAACGCAAGGTCCAGCAATGGTTAAAAAATGCTAGGAGGGAAATCGAAACTCCGTGAAGACGCACAAGCAAAAACGCGAGGCGAAATGAATTGTTTGAACTTGCTAAATAAGAAATAGGCTTCTAGCCGGATATCGTTACCAAACTTACCAAGCGCCTCGACCAGCATCGCGGAATCCTCAAATCTTAAGCCAACGCCCCCATGGGATCCCAAAGTTCCAGCATGGTTGGCTCAAGCTCAAGCACCTTCTTAACCTCCTTTGATACAAATTCGGGAGCCACAACCGCCTGGTAGCAGAACTCATCCATCCATTCATCGCTCATGACAAAGTATCCCTTCTCGCCAACCGAGTCACTCCAGCTATTCTCAACCCTCCAGCGGACGCTCTTCCCGTCCTCGACCTGCACTGCCGTCAGCACCATGGCATGGGTCATGGCCGACTCCCCAGTCATCAGTCTCTCCGCCTTGTGCATACCCAGACGAACGTTGAACCCGAGTTCGTAATCATACAGCTCCGTATCCATGATCCCGGCACTCGAGTCCGAGTATTTCCCGACGTCGGAGCCGAAGAAGACGGGGAAGCCAGCGCGCAGCATGGCGATGGCGGCGGACTTCATGGTGGGCATGTCGACGTTGACGTAGGTGATGGGACGCGCATTCCAGACGTTTCCGAGGCGCGAGACGGAGAGGAGGGAGAGGTAGGAGTTGCGTGGATCGTTGACGAGGGAGAAGAGGGTGTGGACGTTCGCGCCGTTGCAGGCGCGGAGGACGTCTTTGTCTGCGAGACTGTCCGAGAATGCCGTCGGAGTTATGGAGAGCGACTTGTAAGCTCCGTCCTTGGTGTAGTATTCCCAGGTGAATTTGTCCTTGGGAGACGGTGGAGGGCCAAGCATCAAGGTGAGGATTAGGTGGATTTCGCGCATCATCTTCTCTTTGGCGGCAGAGAGGGTGGCACGAGTGGTGGCAGAAGGAGAGGTGGCGAGTGCACGAATTTTAAGGCAGTCTTCGCGGAGTTTAGTTGTGATAAGGGAGCCCATGATGGAGGAGTTTTTGGCATTGAAGGAATCTGGGTAGAGAGTCTGTGGGACCAGGCCGTACTTTTCGACCAAGTTGGCGACCATATCCCACTGTCCACCATCGCCGACTGGGCTCTTCATGAGCTCCTGCAGGAGACGTCCATCAAGCGGCTCATCAACTGTATCTAGGACATTCTCCAGGAAATAGTTGGCCTTCTCCAGCTTGTCCCAGAAGAAAAGGTATGCCTGGCTCAGTTCGAACGACTCCAGGTTGTACTTTTTCATGATGGCAATGCGGAAGACATTGGTAGAGGCGAACAGCCAGCATCTCCCGGAGGAGCGCTGGTTGGTGACTGGAGAGCCTTCATGGGGGATCTTGATGTTGAAGGTTTGGGTGTCGGCGATTGCAGCTGTACGGGAGCCAAGGACGGCGCGAGCATTGTTCTCTGAGAGGGCCGACAGAGCCAGGCGGTTCTAGCATTGTGTCAGTACTTTTCTTAGTTGGGTATTGGTAATGCGAGCGAGGCCCAAGGATAGCTTATTGCTAAACAAATTGCACCATGCAACACTCTATCGACATGTTGTACGACAGGTCTTGGAGCAGAATTAGGTGTCCGAAGCATGGAGTTCAGGCTATAGGGGCTGTCCTTGTGACAGTCAGAAACGTGGCCTACCTTGGGGTCTTCCAAGAGCTCTTTTGTCCACTCGTCGGTGGCCTTGACCGAGACGTCGATTTGGTGAGGGGTATACGACGGCGCTGAGGGGTAATATGGAATCAGCATTGAATGCAGCGCGGGGACAGGAAGGACCGTCGACCGTCTTACGTGTATCTGCATCGACAACGACGTATCCCTTCTCGGCATACTCCCGGGTATTGTTTACAGATATGCTGGCCATCCTCTCCTCGATGCGGCGTGTCTCGTCGAGGATGGCACGGCGGACAGCAAGCTCGCGAGCCCGCTGGACACGCTGCTCGGCGATATCGGCGTCCTTGGACTGTTCGGCGCCCATGGTGAGTGAGGTGAGGTGAGTGAAGAGGGTGAGGCGACCGTAGAGGGAGCAAATCGGAACAAGAATAAAGAAGAGCGGAGCAGGGCGGCCGATCTGACTGTAGAGCTAGTCTGCTGTGACACCTTCCTGAAGCTCGTGCTGGCTGAGGTCTGATGGTGGAGTGAAGGGGAGGCCTGGGAGGGGCACTTGAGCCTTGAGCTGGAGATTGCAGGTGGAGTCGTGAGCTTGAAGCGATAAGATAAGGCAATAGGAACAGGTGATCGGCGGGGCTCAGATCGCGTGCCCGCTCCGCTACCCCGTGACCTTGCTTGTCACGCGTCCACGTGCTACTACTGTCGGGTAGCTACAGCAGTTGGAGTCTATTTCGACTACCCATCTCACCACCTCACAATCTCACCATCTCACTATCTTACTATGGCCTATGTCGACAGCATGTCCGGCCACGCGCCGAGCCTATATGCTGCCCTCTCTGACCTCTCTGCCCTGTCCAGCGTTCCAGCATGGGATACGCCATTTGTTTCGAGAGACCCTGCTGTTTCGAAAGCCAAGAGCCCGGGGATTCTCGACGCAGAATGAGAACGAGCAGCGAAGAAGGCTTGGATCTTGCATCTCGTCGAGACTACCCGAATCACCACTCAGCACCGCGCTTACACGCTGACAGCCTCTACTCTACGTCACCCCACACCCACACACACACCCACACACATGTCTTCTTCATCACCTGCAGATGCATTTTCTAGCGCCGAAAGAGCATGGCCGCCACTGAATCGGGACTGATCCAAAGTGTCTTCGCAGACTCGTAGATTCGCTGATTCTCTTGACGATCCCGCCCGGTGCATGCTCGATGAGCAGTCCCGACAAGTCAAGTCATCAGTGGTCAGTCGTCAGCTCATCGAGCGCACACCGTGCAAGACACTCGACATGTTGGCTTCAGAGCCGAGCGAGAAGCGGTCTACCGGCCACGCTACGAGCAGGCGATCCATTCGGACCACATCTTCAATCTATGCGGCGTGGCTCATCTAAGTACATATGTACCGCCTGGGCCGTGTATACACATGAACTTAACTAGCACTGATCGAGCAGCTAGGTCGGATTAAAGTAGCTGTAGTCTTGCGAAAGGGGACATCTCCTTTCATATATCAGAAACGCGTACTCGTACTCGCCAGACACCGCGCAAACGGCCATTCTTCACAACTTCGCAACCTGTTACCTCGCAGCTTCGCACACTCGCACCTCTGATCGTACCTCTTGTTTCAAGAAAAGGAACATCGAAGAGAAACACAGTCCTGCCATAATAGGTCATCACGAGAATGAAACATGGCCACGAGGCATGCACATCTGCTACCTCAATCAACTGTCGTCGGTGTCCGGCCTCTTCCCACCATCGTCTGCGGCGCAGTCTCTTTCCTATTCGCCGTCTCAGTCTACCTTTTCGATATCCTCAAGCCTCTCAAATGCATCCTGCACCATGTTTTCGTCGCCACATCCCGTTCACAAAGTGCCGGGCTTGCTTGCCCCACATACCCATCTACTTGGTGTCTATAATATCCCGCGTGTAGCGGTATCCCTGACCAAAGCTTATCCCCCTGGACTCTGTGCCTAGTGTCGTGTACGCTGGACGCCTGCCCTATTGTGCCCTTCGAATTACTCAGATCTTTGTTTCTAGAAGCCCGCCCTGCCGGCGAAATTACCCTGGTATGTGACAACCTTGACCCATACGTCAGGCAAACAAGCCGTCTTGGCGTCCATACTCTTTATATCCGGCTACACTGCTTTCCTCTGTCGTCGATTGAGCCGCAGTGCATCGACCCTCTTTATAGTCATTCGTTCCTTTGTCGTCTTTTTTCGTCTGACAGTTCCAGCAATGCATTCGCTCTCGCTGCTGCTCGCCGCCGCTGGCCTCGTCTCGGCACAATGCCCTTATATGACCGGCGAGCTTCCCAAGCGCGATGCCACTAATCCCCATGAGAGCCTCGAGGAACGCCAGTTTCCTGTGCCCCAGCCTGACGCCGCCAACATCCTGAGAGAATATACCTTGAACGATACCGACGTATACCTCACGAGCGACGTCGGTGGCCCAATTCCCGACCAAAACAGCCTTCAGGCTGGCGAGCGTGGGCCGACGCTTCTGGAGGACTTTATCTTTCGCCAGAAAATCACGCATTTCGACCACGAACGAGTGCGTTGAACAGAAAAATTGAGGAGCAATGGAGAGTTGACAGTGAACAGGTACCTGAACGTGCTGTCCACGCGCGTGGCGCGGGTAGGTATCACTCGGTTTTTGATGGACTGGGGCATGCTGACATGACTAGGTGCACACGGTGTTTTCGAATCCTACGGCGACTTTTCCAACATAACCGGTGCATCATTCCTCAACAAGCCAGGCAAGAAGACTCCAGTCTTTGTCCGCTTCTCTACCGTCGCTGGAAGCAGGGGTAGCGCGGATACCGCGCGTGATGTCCACGGCTTTGCCACTCGGTTCTACACCGATGAGGGCAACTTCGGTGCGTACTAGACTTTGTACGACTGCAGCGGTTATCCATTGCTAATTCGACATTCAGACATCGTCGGAAACAATATTCCTGTCTTCTTTATCCAGGATGCCATCCTCTTCCCGGATCTCATTCATGCTGTCAAGCCATCTCCTGACAGTGAAATGCCCCAAGCCGCGACTGCTCACGATTCCGCATGGGACTTTTTCAGCCAGCAACCTAGCACCTTGCATACTCTTTTCTGGGCCATGGCCCAGCATGGTATCGTCCGGTCATTCAGGCAGATGGATGGCTTCGGTGTACATACTTTCCGCTTTGTCACCGATGCTGGCGAATCCAAGTTGGTCAAGTTCCACTTCACATCCGTTCAGGGCAAGGCCTCATTGCTCTGGGAAGAAGCTCAGCAAGTCGCCGGCCAGAATGCCGACTTCCTCCGTGAAGATCTTTTCAATGCCATTGCCGCTGGCCGTTTCCCAGAATGGGAGGTGAGTAATTACCATCGCTGCTTGATGTCTTCCATCTTCTAACGCAATGTACAGTTCGGTGTCCAGGTCATGGACGAGAGTGATGCCCTCAAGTTCGGCTTTGACGTTATGGACCCCACCAAAATCGTTCCAGAGGAGCTTGTTCCCATCACCAAGCTCGGCAAGATGACCCTCAACAGGAACCCAACCAACTACTTTGCCGAAACCGAGCAGGTCATGGTACGTCACACAACTTCAATGCAGCGTACATTCCATTCATACTTACATATCTCGTAGTTCCAACCTGGTCATCTTGTCCGCGGTATCGACTTTTCTGAAGATCCCCTCCTCCAAGGCCGTATCTTCTCCTATCTTGACACCCAGCTGAACCGCCACGGAGGACCCAACTTTGAGCAAATTCCTATCAACCGCCCAGTCGCTCCTATCCATAACAACAACCGCGACGGTGCCGGCCAGATGTTCGTCCACGCCAATACTGCCGCTTACTCCCCCAATACGCTCAACAGTGGTGCCCCTAAGCAGCCCTCGCAGCAAGCTGGCCGTGGTTTTTTCACTTCCCCCGCGCGTGAAGTTACCGGCAAACTCACTCGTGGCGTCTCTCCTTCCTTGTCTGCGGACTACTGGTCGCAGCCCCGTCTGTTCTTTAACTCTATCACGAAGGAGGAGCAGCAATTCCTGATCAATGCTATTCGCTTCGAGACTGCGCATCTGAAGTCCGCCACCGTCAAGAAGAACGTCTTGACACAACTCAACAAGATCAGCAATGAGATCGCCAGTCAAGTCGCCGAAGTCCTTGGTATGCCTGCCCCAGCACCGGATCCAAAGTTCTACCACACTCGTACGACAAAGAACGTTTCCGTCTTCAAGACCGGGCTCAAGAAACTCGACGGTCTCAAGGTCGGCCTCCTTTCTACCGTCTCCGGCCTCGACAAAGCTGCGGCAGACAGCCTCCGTAAAGAACTTGCCGCACAGGGAGTCGATCTCACCGTCGTCGCCGAGATCCTCGCAGATGGCGTCGATATGACCTACTCCTCCGCCGATGCCATCGCATTCGACGGCATCATTGTCGCTGACAAGGCCGCGTCTCTGTTCGCGTCTCGTACTGGTGCCCCTGGAAACTCGACCATGCCCGGCATGAAGAGGCAGGCTCCGGGTGCGATGACGTCGCTGTACCCGCCTGGCCGTCCAGCAAAGATCCTGGTCGACGCCTACAACTTCGCGAAGCCCATTGCCGGTATGGGTGGGTCGGGCACCATGTTCCGGTCTCACAGCATTGCTGCGGGGCCGGGTGTATACGGCGTGGACGGAAGGTTCACGGCAGGCGCCTTCCTAGAGGGCCTGAAGCAATTCAAGTTCTTCGACCGGTTTAACTAGATGGGTGAATAGAATTCAAGGGGGCGAGATTTTCCGTTCTTTGTACCATGTTTCTTTACTGGTTTAAATTTTCAGGTGAAAGGTCGATGCATGGAGAGATTGAGCCTTTAGGTAATCGACAGTGAGATACCAAAGCCCTGGCAGGGACTTATATAGATCATTCATGGGACACGATAAACCAAGAGAAGACGGTGCGAATTACTCCTCTGTGCGCCGTGTTGGGGTGGGATTAGCGCTAACGTTACAACACTGGACATGAAAAATCCGAATATTGAGATAATATGAACTTTATTATAACTGAGATTCCGTAACCCTGACCTTTGATGACTCGGGGCCTAGACTAATTCTGTTCAACTGGATCTCTTTGATGTTGGGACTCTCTTCAGCGTGTCAGGGGATCAAGGCACGTGATGCCCCCTTTCGCTAACTCGCTTTCAAAGACATCTTGTCTGTCGCCAGTGCGTACCAAGCCGTCTTTCTCCATTACCTCCCACCAAGAAATCTAAACGCCAGACGATATAAAGACGTTTCTGGATATAGGCTTCGACGGTCTTTCTCGTCTATTGTTGAGTCGTTGACTGATGAGAGTGGGTTAAAAAAGTTAGTGATTTAAGAACTGGCTGCAATAGCGATAAGCATCGACCAAACGCGTTGCCGGATTGTACAGTGTGAGATGGGTGATGCGGGATATGGAAGTCAAAGATCGAGGTATATCATCACCAAGGTTCTTTGGCGGCTTTTGTGTTTCCAGTTCATTTTGAGTTAGTTTCCGACAGTGGAGAGGTGATTGAAGGGAGGAAATCGTCACAGGACGGTCGAGAAATGTGTTGTTGATATTCGAAGGGGAAGTAGCTGCTAGATTTTGAACCGTGTCAGTATCAAAGCAACAGCTCCCATTCCCCTGAGCATACCCGTGTATTTGATTGCCCGGGCCTGCCATTCAGGACATGATCGTAATTGGTAAATGAAAGATGTAAGCAAATGATGAAATTGTTTCTACCTTTGGATGGCGGGCCAGCGATGCGGATGCAAATACCTACTGGCTTCTCGGAAATGACTTCAACAGAGGGCCGCGTGAGGGCATCTCTTGGACGACATGGCGGATCTATATATACGTGGTATCCATCCCTCGGCACTGGCTGAAGCAATGAAAGGTACGAAGCGTCGAGCTAGGATGAAAGCAAAGAATAAAGACGAAGGGCAAAGCAAGATTTGTGATAGATGATAGACCCCGTGACGTGTTCAAGGAGGTTGCCCGAGACTGAAGAGACTGATGTTGAAAATGAGAAGGACTGAGCAAGATGGATTGGCAGATAATAGTCTAACCCCGCAAGATGGTCGACAAAGAGACGTCGAGGGTGTCGCCCAGTGTCGACACGTCTTGCCGAGCGAGTACAGAGTACAGAGTACAGACCAAGGATGCTCCATCCGGTTGATCACGTGCGAGACATTTTAAGCTGAAGGTATTGAGTCGAGTCCAGAACAAGACGGTTGATCGCTTGGTTCCGATCGTCAGGCAAGGTGCATGCTTGAGAGGTGCAACATCGGCTGGACAATTCCTCCCAATCCATCATGCGCTGTGCTCTCTCAGTAGACACAGCATAGGGGAGGTTACCTCAATCATCATGGTCTGGGTACATCATGCCTACTCGTGCTCACCTCTGTCTTGCTCGGTGCTTTTCGAGTCTCTCGAGTCTCCAAGTCTTTTTCGTCTTTCATATCGAGTCCACCTCGCAATGTTTTTCTCTCGGGTGCACGCCAGTGAAGTGATCGCCTGCTGGCAACTGGCTGCAGTTCTCGCTCCCTGCAACGTTGCTTTTGGTCTTCCAACTGGCACTGGACGTGGACGTGGTGGTTCGAGGACTCCTGGTCCTGGTGGAAGGATCCAGGCCCGTCGTCGCACTCGCAATAAATAATACATGATGACCTCGTTCGTGTGACTTTCTGCCCGATTCGGCTGGGGCGGCATGCAGCGGGCCGGCCAGGTGCCTGCAGTCTGCACAGTGCAGCGCGAGCATGAGCGGGCATGAGCATGAGGAATAGGAATAATGAAGAAGAAGAAGAAGAAGAAGAAGAAGAAGAAGAAGAAGATGGATGCTGGAGATGGATGCTGGCGCTGGCCGCAGGAAGCTACCTGCCGTAGCTCAAAGATGAATCCATATCAATATACCTTTACCGTAAGACACCAGACACAATTGTGGCAGTATGGAGTATGGCCGGCCTACTCGTGCCTACAGCCTACGTTGGTGTTTCGCCGTTCGCTTGCTAGACTGCGGTGATTGGAGATGATCAATTGATGGACCTGGAGACCTGGTCAGTGGTCCCCCACCACGGCCACCACGGACCTGTTGCTGGCTGCCCGTGACGATTCGCACATGGCAGAGACCGGGGAGTCTGTGGGCTGAAACGTGACAGGACAGGTAAACCGTCACCGTCACCATCACCGTCACATACAGGAATACGCGAGGCCTGTCAAATACCGCCGACCTGTCAAGCACCGGTACAGACTACAGACTACAGACCGGTACAGACTAGGTACAACTTGGTCCACCGGTTTATATCCGTCTCGTCGCCAACCTGAACCGCCAAGTCTGTAGAAAGTTTTGAAGTTAGAAACCCCGCCATCTCTTGCTTCCAGGTTGATGCTTCTCAGAGTTGCGGAGTAGTCTTCGGAAGACCAAAGACAGGTTGGTGGCGGCTCCAAATGGACTTGGTCAAATGTGTTTGGCCTGTGTGGCCAGCCATTCGATGATGCATCGAGACCAACGCCGGGCAGTTGCAGCATCCCCCCGGCTGCTGATATCTGGCCGCGCAGGCCTGCCCTGCTACTCTCATTTACAAGGCAATCAATACCTCGTGCCCAAGACTGACTGCGCACCCTTTGGTCAAGGAAGAACCTCGAAGCGCAGTCGTGTCGACCGGGCGTGCGGATACCGTAGACGCGTTGGAGTAAATAGCAGATATCCACATCCTCACCGAGTACCTACCTTTGAACAACCTCAAGAGATTGATCATTACTATTGCCGCCGAGCAACCGCGCCCAAGTCACCGAGTCTTATCATTGCCGCAGCCCGCCACAGCCAGACAGCACTCAGCACTCAGCACTCAGCAGACAGCCCGCCCCCCAGCGCGATAACTGCGCCGGACTGGCCTATCTTCCCTTCCACCCTTCCCATCAGCCTTTGCCAAATCAGGGTGCAGCAGCACTGCCCTGCAGAACGCCCGGAATAAGACTCCCCAGCCTCTCGACCTCCATCCCCTCTATCCATAATCCCACCCAGAGACGACTCCCCTCCTCCCATCCTCCCCTCTATCCATAATCCATAATCCATAATCCCACCCAGAGCCATACGACTCCCCTCACGCCCTCGCGACCACCTTCATCAACCCATCTCGCCCTCCCCCGACCGCGCAATCGCCCCCCTCCACCATCGCGTCCACGGCCGGACCCCAAGCCCCCTCGCCAACCACGTCAAGCATGCTTGGAGACGGCCGCTCTTCAACTCCATCACCAGAGTGGCACTTCCAGCAACCGCGGCGTCCCTGTTCGCGCTCTGATTAATTCCCCCCCAAGCCGCCCCTCTTCGGAGGTGGTGCGCCCACCCTCGAGTCGCCATGTTCGTCCACGACATGCACCTCCGCAGCTTGAGCAGCTCCACGCCGCCGGAAGCCCAGACGAAGGCAGAGATGAACCCGACGCTGCTCTTCTCGTGGTGGTGCACCGGCTTCTCCGTCGCTATCATCTTCACGCGCCTCGTCGGTCGCTTGGTTCGGAACGACAAGCTGTTCCGGGAGGACAAGTTGATGGCCCTGAGCCTCATTCCGCTGATGATCCGGATGGGCTTCATCCACGTTGTGCTGATATACGGAACGAACAATGCTATCAACCCGGGCTGGAGCGAGCAGGATATATACCGCAGGGCAATCGGCTCGCGCCTGGTGCTCGCGGCACGGATATTCTACGCCGCCTTGTAAGTTCCGTCCGCATTGACAACGACTTTCCAACGTTCCCGCTAACGCCTTCTTCGCAGCATCTGGATGGCCAAACTGACCGTTTCCGAGTTTCTGAAACGCCTGACGTCGAGTTTCTGGAACAGGCGGTCCGAGTTCGTCCTCCAGTGTATCCGCGTATTCCTGCTCGCTACCTTCGTCGGCGTCGTCATCGCGACCCTCGCCGAATGCCAACCCTTTGATCACTACTGGCAGGTTGTTCCCGATCCAGGGCCGCGCTGCAGGACTGGATATGCGCAGCTGCTCACCATGGGCGTAGCAGACATGATCACGGATGTCCTCCTCGTCGTATTCCCCATACCCATCATAATTAAATCTGCCATGCCAATGAAGCGCAAGTTTTCTCTCCTCCTCCTATTCAGCTTATCTGTCGGCCTCATCGTAATCACGGCCTTCAGGATCCCAAACGTAATTCACCGACACGGACGCCAGCAGTACCGCACCGTATGGGCATCTGCCGAGATTCTCGGAGCCACGGCCGTGTCAAACGCCATCATCATCGGCTCGTTCCTCCGCGACCGCGGGGTGAAAAAGTCCAAATACAGGTTCGGCTCCACCACAGACAGCATGGAGCGAACCGCCAGCAGGAGGCCGACCATCCGCCAATGGGGCAGCGACGAAGATCTCATGCGGGACATTTGCTATCGTCTAGACCCTGAACTCCACGCGCAGTCGCAAAGCACTCCTCGTGCTCCGCCGCAAGCCCTCCCGGCGGTGCAAACCATCCACGGTCGTGGCGACTCGGTCGGCTCCCAGTGGAATTTCCCCAAATCCTTCGACGAAACGCGCGATAGCGAAGAGTCGATATCAGACATCAAATGTCCTCCGAGTGAAGACCCCATGCCCAGTCCGCGCGAGGTGCGCTCCCCGTCCGTCTCGTCGCCGAAACGAAGCGTTTCCTTCTTCGATATCGGGGGCTTGCTAGAGGACGAGCCAATGCGATCGCCGCGGAGTAGCATGCTTGCGCCGAGCCCCACAAGCACCACCAGCGCGCAAGACTTTGCCTCCTCACGGAGAGGGTCCAGGGCGCTGTTGGCAGATCTCGGCGGTTTGCTCCTGTTGTCGAGATCTACGAGGCAGGGCACTGTGCCGGAAGAAGAGGAGGAGAGCCATGAGATGGGTTCGACTGCTTCGTCGCAGACGCTCACGACGAATGGGAATGGGAACGGACAACCGCTCATTGGGGTACCAAGCCCTGCGATCACGCGACAGGAGACCATGCAGTCGCTGCAGGATATTGGTGGGTTGTTGAGTCCGTCGGATCCTGGGGAGGCTTCCCAATCATCACGACCACCACGAGCCTAATGATTCTTGTCCGATTCGTCTCTTCTTCTCGCCGTCCTCTGCCAAAGAAAACTCTCTCCCCCTTCTGACCGTGAGATCAAACACATCTCGATCGAGGCCCACTGATGCTCTTTTCCACCCACGACATGATGCCTCCAATTTTCTCTTTCTTATCCTGTCTTTTACGCAAAACTATATGCAAGATATCCCCCACTGCGCGAACGTTATTTCTTTTCTTATACTATACCATCCAACGACTTTCACGAATGCCTTTTACGATAGAGATGCAGATTCTTCTAAACGTGTACAGGTGGTGCTCTGACGGTCGTAGGCAGGACGGATATATGCCCGGCTTGGTGGAGTTTGGTGATTCGGGACCTCGCTGGGTGGTTGGCTGGTCATACGTATTGCTATGGATATACCTGGTTATGGATGATACTGGAAGTCTGGCCACTGGTTTGTGGTTGTCGGGGCACAGTGTGGATAGTATTTGATTCCCCCCGAGGAGGCTGTCTGGTTTGACGTGTATGTGTAGGGTGCTTGGTGGGCGGAGGAAGACGCCCTGCAAATCATGTAATTACTTGCGAGTAATTGAAATTGTGTTACAAAAGTTCAACCGTTCGAAGTAAACTGATGGAGTGTCCAGCCAAATACCGCCACTGCACCGTGAAGTTTGGAGACACTCGGCTCTCGCTATCATCCAATTTTGTCCACGAAGAATTCTCAGTGGGAAGTAGCTATACCTGAGGAATGTTGAATAGCAGCTAGGTCAAGGCGTGTTCTACTGGTCTCTATGATACCTTATCGACGGACTTCTAATGGCGCCAAAATAGGACATGCTCACTCATATAGTCGAGCAGTCTCCCCCTCCAACCAATCATGTCGAGGCTTCCCTTCTTCATCACTCTCATACCTCAACTCCTCCCACCGCACAGCAGATGCAGTCCTCACCATCCCACCTCTCCACTCCCACCGGCCGAGCCCCTCTCCTCCGACTACTTGCTGCGGCTTTGAGCAGTAAACCAACGCTCGCCCAACCCGACCGTGATCCCCTCAACCTCTGCCCTCGATCGATACTCGCACTCCTACCCCACAACCCGGACGAGGTCACTCGAGTAGCGCACGAGCGGCTCTATGTGTGGCCGTATAAACATGTACCGACCAAATGGATGAGACTCTTCGTCGAGGCATGTCTGTGGAAAATCTACAAGTTGGTCGCCGAAGTTGAGGGACAAGGTCATGGCCAAACAAACTTGAACGTAGAGAAGGGGAATAGCCTGGAAAGTCAGGGGAGGACGGGCAATGAAGAGGAAGAATGGATCGCTGATACTGTCCGCATATTGGACATGGCTATCATCATGGCGGGTGCATTTGGGAGGGAGGGGTTGGTCCAAGAGGCTTTCGGGGTACTGGAGCACATGTTGGCCGAAGAAGAGGCGTCTTCGTTCGTGTCTCAGCAACGAAATGGAACAAACAGCCTCGACAGCCTCAGCCACTATTCTAAAAAGAGAAAGTTGAATGACGACGAAGACGATGGAGAAGGGCGGAGCTTGCGCTTTCGCACATCGGCGCTCTCCGACTTCCCCCACATGTCCCACCCCATCCCACGCCTTCACGATATCTCGTTGGAAGAGTTTCAGCAGCATCTTGATACTCCACCATCTCACCCCACAACCCGTTCCTCTTCTGCCACGCTCGACCCCGACGTCCCTACCCCCATCGTAATAGCAGGCGCACTATCTCACTGGCCCGCGCTTTCCGACCCTTCACGGCGATGGGACAACCCAGACTACCTACTCCGCCGGACCCTGGGCGGGAGGAGGCTCGTGCCTGTGGAGGTGGGGCGGAGTTATGTAGATGAGGGGTGGGGACAAAGAATCATGACTTTTGGAGAGTTTGTGCGGGGTTGGATGGTTGAAGCTCCTGTCGAAAAGGAAGAAGGTGTCTTGGGTGAAGGAGAGCATGGTTTTAAGCGCAGCAGGGAGAACAAGAGTGGGAAGGAATTGGGAAACACGGTCGAAGACAGCAGATCACAAACGGCATACTTGGCCCAACATCCCCTTTTCACACAACTTCCCTCCCTGCGCGCCGACATCCTGACCCCGGACTATTGCTACTCCAAACCTCCCCCGGCGCCCAGTGCTCCAATTCCTTGCGACTCTTCATATTCAGACTCTCCAGACACGCCCGAACCCCTCCTCAACGCCTGGTTCGGCCCCGCCCACACAATCTCCCCTCTCCACACCGACCCACACCACAACATCCTCTGCCAGGTTGTCGGACATAAATACATCCGTCTCTATCCACCATCTGAGACTCCGAGACTGTATCCGCGTGGCAGAGGGGAGGACGGCGTGGATATGAGTAACACGAGTCAAGTCGATTTGGACATTTACGAGGGCCGAGGAGAGGCGGCAGAGGCGGAGAGGTTGAAGAGAGAATTCCCGGAGTTTTGTAAGGCGACATATGCGGATGGAGTATTGGGACCCGGCGAATGTTTGTATATTCCTGTGGGATGGTGGCATTATGTTCGAAGCTTGAGCGCCAGTTTTAGTGTTAGTTTCTGGTTTAATTGAAGTCATGTGACATCGATATTCATGAAGTCCTCTACCACTTGTTGAGGCGAGGGTGGGCTTTTGGACAGATTTCGAGGCGAGTAAAGATTTCTCCTTGTGGTGAATACTGAATGCTGGCTTGGAGAATCAACAATCAGGGATTGGGGATTTGGGAAAAGAGCACGCGCTTGGATTCGACCCGGACCTCTCTTCGGCCGACGACTTTCCTCGAGTAATAGACTTGCGTTGAATACCTCGCATGTCTTGCAAGATATTTAGTATTGGATGGCCTAACTTCTGTATTGGTCCTGAAGTACTTACTCTAGGGTAGTGAAGTCACTCTGATTAAGAGCAGACCTTGAATTGCAATGTCGTTCGTGGGAGTCTGGGTCATGGACACCTCGCTATGGATCAACCTGGGGTTTCGCTGGAGAAGTGGGGGGTTGAGGGGTTGAGGCGATTTATAGTGAGTGGAAGGTCTTAGGTTGACGAGCCACTCCCCGAAGACTGAAAGGCTGTTGATATTCATCATCGAATGGCAAGCGAGGCACCTGGTCTGACCCTTCACATTCATTATACACAAAGATTATCGTGCCACAAGATAACATTCCACTCCATAGAATATAACAATGACAATTATATTACAACAGCACACCCACCACAGCAACTACCACCAACACAAACTACACCCATCATCTACCCCTACTTAAAGGGGTAGTGACTCCCCTCCGCATCCTCCTTCCCCTCATTTCCCAACAGACTCATCAATGATTGCGGGCCAACGCTCCTCTTGTTCCTCAGTGCCTGCTGTTTGGCAGCCGTCATGCTCGGCATTTCCTCTTGGGCCTGCCGACCACCCGAATTCTGGCGCATACTTTTCCAGACCCTCCGTGCTGGATCCGCAGAATCGTCCTCGGGGTCGGCGTCCCCGTTGGTGGACTGGCCCGCCAGCCGCGGCGCGGGAGCAATCTGGGGGCCGGGCGAGAGTTCGCGATTGGCCTTGTTTTTCTGGGGATTGGCATTCGACGGCTCCATGGCTCGCCTCACAGCCTCCGATTGCCGAGATTCAGAGCTATGATCGATCTCATCGGGTGCGAGTGATACGAGCTGGTGGTGAGTCTGCGGGGTTTCCGTTTCGTTGGTGGTTGGAGGAGTTGGCAGTCGGAGGGAAAATAGCTGCTCTTGCCCTGTTTCATAGGAGAATCGAGCGACAGTCGACGACGGCGAGGGAATGGGGGCAACCACTGGATACAGTCGTGGTCCTTGGATCACTCCTTGGTATTCCAATTCTCTCTGGACTGCGGCCAGGTAGCCGGGATTGTAGCACAGGGTCCTCTCGCACTCGAACATCAGGTAGAAGATTTCCAATGCCTTGTATGGCACTTCTTCGATGGCAGTGGTGTATATGAAGCGCTCCTGTACAAGCTTTCCGCAGAGCTCTGGTTTAGCCAGCTCTGCCATCGACGGGCGAGCGTAGCAGGGGGATTTGCGATAGGGTCGTTGGATTTCGCAAGTGTTCTCCACTCGACAGCTAATGGGCCCGGAACCGTCGACGGTATGGTCCATTGCAGATTTGTACTGTACTGTGACTGAGAGGATTTCTTTCTTTGTCTTTGACAAGATCATTTCCAGATCGGCATAGGCATCCTGCTGCTGGATGTCAAAGTGTTCACAGTTGCTGCAGTACAAGCCGCAGCCCTCCATTCTGTTGCAACGATCTGCCCACAACCTGGGCGACTCCGCGAGAGGTGGTATCTCGACTTGCACCAGCGCGGATATTGTTTGGCCAGGAGAAAGCGTCGAGCACTTTGTGGTACCACTGACGCGGCGGATGGTGCAATCCGGGACTGGCGTAAGTTCCATGGAAAGCCGCTTCATGTTATAAACTCGGTGGGTGGTCCTTGCGTTTCGGATGACAGTCTTCATGGCACTACTCAAAGTCTCGGCATCGCCATGGAAGAAGGCCGTTCTGCTGATGGCTTGTTCCCATTGTGGATCGGGGTCCAAGCTGCGCACGGGGAACATTCCAGGACAGACAACGTGAAGCTGAAATTCCACATTGTCGACAAGGGCAGACGCCGCTACAGGATTGGGGGTGATAGCGAAGATATGGGTGCTTCCAACCCTCTGGAAGCGGTCATTTGTTGTGTGTCGCCTGCAACGGTCTACTGCAGAGTCGATAACGTCCTTCAATGAGCTTTGCAGCGCCCACGAAGCATTGACAGGTTTAGCCAGCATCATCAGCTTCTCGCGTGTCTGTGATATGTTGATGCTGTGCAATGCATGTTCTTGGCATCCAACGACAGCACCGTTTGGATGCTCCCTGCATAAGCAGTTCGTCTTGTGGATGGCAACTCGGTCATCAGGGCCATCAATTTGCGCTGCGAGGTCGCCAATCATCTCGGCCGCCCTACGGAGAAAGTCTCTAGATGCAATGCCGCTAAATCAAGGTCAGCCAGACTGCGATAAGGAAAGTGCAAACGGAGCATCTTGCGAATTGTCTAGGACTATAATGACGTCCAATGCATTATGCGGCTGAGGCCCGACTTGCGGCAGCGGAGAATCCGAGCAATTCTCGACATCGACGGCGATCAACATAGTCTTTTCGTGCTCCATGTCGATGATGGGATATTGAGGAGTAACAGTCACCGAAAGTTCTTCGACCGGCACTCGGGTGGAATTTGCACGCGTCCGAAAGGGCTCTCCGGGGAAGGCTGATGCGATGTGGGATGCAACACTAGGTGGACTTGCGGAGGACTCGGCGGCGATGGATGCAGTCGCAATGAATGATGAAGAGTGCTCTGTATAGCGGCTTGCGAAGGATGGGGTTGGTGTAGCTCGAGGATTGAATCCAAGGCGGTGCTCATGTTCCCCTTCCCCCAAGCTTTGAGACCGGGAAGTGGTAGCTTTCGCGCCGAGCTTCAAGCGCTGCATCAAGCCGCCATCGGACTGATGGTCTCTTTTCTTTCGAAACATGTTTGCGGTGCCCTTTTCAAAGCTACCACGGACCTTGTTCAGCGCTTGGCGAGCTTTTTGTGGGGGATCAACACGTGTTTTGGGACGTTTGAAAACAGTGTCCGTGGTTGGTCTTGGGGTCAGTGACAAACAAGGTTCATCAGATGCCGCGTCCAAGGAATCTGCTGAGAAGGAGCCTTGACGAGAACGGCTCGAGGTTGTTGTTGTTGTTGATGATGGTGCTAAGTGATGCAGACGATCTCTCAAAGGGCCTGGTTCACGTGTGCGTGGCGCGTCTGGGTGGAAGATAGACTTGACAATTGAGCTTGTTGACCGCAGGGCAGAGAAAGCGATATCTGCAGTCTCTGCAGCCTGTTCGGAATCTGATGTCCTGCTCCCTCTGAGCTTGCGTACTCTCAATTGCTTCCGGGAAGGCAACGGAGATTTGGCGCGTCCAGGCTTGTTCTCTTCCCAGAGATGGTTACCCAACGCCGCCAAAGGCTCTGTGGAGTCGAAGGATGGGCGCTGAGGTATATGGGATTGCTTTGGTGGGTCGTTCGTCTTAGTTCGATGCTGAGATAATTTCCAATCTTTGTGCAGACCAAAGCCGAAGAGATGTGTTGATGCTTGGGGAAAAGGGTGCGGAGGATGGGAGTGGAGGGAGGTGAGCGACATCGCGTCGCGTATTTTGTGGATGCGCGGACGCGTGAAAACCCGTATCCACGGCAACGGCAACCACCGCACCGCTCGCTGGTGCGTTACTCGTGATGGTACAGCGCCCGAGTAGCCTCTCTGCTATGTAGACTTGTTGATCGCAGCTTTGTGCCAAACCACACCGCGCTTCTGGGAGAGTTTGAGAAAGCCATTTTTCCTCTTGTTGTGCCGCAGACTGACCTGCTCAGTAAAGTACGCTGGAATTTCAAGTAGCTAACCGTGATATATAGTAGACCGTGTCGATCCAATAAGTGGCGAGGAAGAGGAAGAAAACCACCACGATGACGAAGTCGACGAAGCCGAGGAGGACGACGACTAGGGCGACGACGGTGAGGGCAACGACGATCTCCGCTTGCGTTGGAGGATCTTTGGATGGGAAGTATGCCAAATTCTAAGTATCAAGGGCGCGCTGAGATGATTCGAAGCCAGAAGCCAA
Organism: Aulographum hederae CBS 113979; assembly: GCA_010015705.1. Lineage (NCBI taxonomy): Eukaryota > Fungi > Ascomycota > Dothideomycetes > Aulographales > Aulographaceae > Aulographum > Aulographum hederae. Next base: position 90,985 of record ML977201.1, read on the forward strand.
CCAGAAGTATTTGTTTGTTGTTAAACGCCTGGGAACGGGAGGGGAATGGGCCGTCAATGTTGTAAAGGGCTACGAGGAATGACAGATACCAATTGGTTGTCATTGAGGAAGCAGCAACGTGTCTGTTCCGATTATTGATGTGGAAACTGCAACCGCTTGTCTTCGGGCAATTTCTTCTAAGATCTCCTCCCTTGTTTCTGGGTCAATGTCTGCAAATCGGATCTTTGAGATGGTGAGAAAAAGCCACTGGCAGGTCATAGTCTCGGGGGAAATGGACAACATACAGCATCTTCTCCAGCTCCGATTCCACCGAAGAGGACTGGGTCCGACAAGCTGGCCTGGAGTCCTTTCTTGACACGCTCCTCCCAGACGCCTTCCCAATTCCACTGTCCAGGCTTCCTTGCTTTTCCTGCGACCCCGGCATCATAGCTTGCGACCGAGGGCCCGCTACCGAATTCTTGGGAGTTCCTACTGGACGACAGCCCAGAGACTGGTCGCAGAGAAGCCCCTTTATACGCATGCCAGGCATGCCAAGCGCCCGGATTTGCAGCAGATTCCAAGGGAACAGCATCGATGATATCTTCATTACTGAAGGCAGATCTAAGATACTCCAGTACTTCATACACTGACGTGTCTTTGCGAGCTAAAAGCGGAACTTCTCCTGACATTGAAATACCAGTGCTTGGGACCAACGTGGCAACCGAGTCAGAGCCGTGGTGCGACCCGCTTGCCGTTCTGGAGCTAGCAGCACTCCTACGAGCTCTTCCAAACCAATGAGGAAACCCATGACGGAGACTAAATCCTCCTGGGGGTAGCCTCTCTTCATCTGTGGCTGAGACAGGATCCGAATCCGAGGAATTGGTGGTGTATGTATACGTGGTCAATGGTGTGAGCAAAGGATGAAAAATCTCAGTAGAAAAGGTCAGAAGTGGAGGACCTGATGGAAAATCTAGTTGGAAAGAGATATGAAAACGCAGGATGGCTGGAGCATAGGGCCCTGTAAAGGAGACTTGTCAGCTTGCACGCGGGCTCGGCAAACACGGGCATGGAGGCTTCTAGAAAGCAGAAAGGCGTCGTTTACCTCTGCGTACGAACAGTACACCTGCCCACAAGGTTGGGTCACCAGGAGTGAGTGCAACATAGAGCCCCTCGGGACAAGCATATTGCAAGCTTGCACTGGTTTGGCTCATCAGCTTCTCGTCTGTCTCGGCCGTTTGGAGAAAGACATTGTGGCTTACAACTCGGTCAGAAGATTCTGCTTGGCCAGTGAGGAGAGCGTCATGTCGAGTGAAGTAATGAGAGAGGGTGAAGTGTTGTGGTGCAGACGTTGGAGACTCGCGTGTTTCTTTTGGAACAGACTGGATGGGATGGATCCATTGAAGTCAGGACTGCATCACGTGAGCGGTGCGTGACTAAGCTGCTGCCTCGGCCGCGAGGTACCTTAGGAGGTACCTACCTCCTTAGAGGTTCTGTCTCTCTCCAGTCTCCACTCGTGGAGCATTAGCCCAAGCACCACTTGCAATCTTGTCACTTTGACCGAAGCGTGTGCAAGCCTTCCCGTCTGCGCAAAGGCGTTGAAGTCATATTTACAAGCGCTCGAAGAAGGATCCCATCAGATCAAGCTCAAAGGTGACATTCAAGTTACGGAGTTGGAAGGGAGGTACATTTTCCTGTCTACGAAAAATGTTTCTAAACATTGCTTTCTACGAGCCCCGCCTCCAGTCCAAAGAGACCTGGGGTTTAATCATCGAACAGTTGACTATCGGTACTGCTTCAGGTCTCCAGACGATCGGCCATCATCTTGATTCGGACAATATCACTCGTGACATCCCCGAGCTTCGCATGAATACCTCCTTTTGAACCACCTCGAGGGCTTCAAGAAGTTCAAAGGCTTCAAGAATGCTGGCAGATGCATCCGATAATTGCTCACATGGGGACCATGGCGAAGCCCGATATCCTACCCATGACGAAGGTCAGAATGCGAGTACCTCATAATATATAGGTACTTCACCCTTAGTCTCTCGACTGCCTCGTACTGCGGGGATTACAATAACTTAGGTAGGCGTCAATCTCGAGTTTGTCGCCAGCATCGGAACAGACGGGTCATTCGTGAAACTCAGCAAGCCGCTCGAGCCGCGAATATGCGCAGAGAATCGCGGTTCAGAATCAGGAGCGAGAGAGACTTGACCGACGAGCTCGCTGGACTCTGTTCAAGTTAGCCCGGAGAATCCAGAGTTCAGACCCGTCGCATTCGCTGCTCTCGCGCTCTACTGGACTGAGTGGATGAGCTCATGCTGGACTCGGGAGAAGAGGCAAAATATCAATCGCGGCCGTCTTTGGTGGGTGGAGCAAGTGGGTGTTGGGTGTTCGGCCGGGCACTCCTTACAGCAGAAAAGGGATCTGGGGCAGTCCAACAAGTTTTCAAATTGCAAGGCGAGAAGCGACGTCAAAAGATTACGAACATGTGTCTCCCACCGGTCGATGCACGGGCAATATATCCAACGTCGAGGCTCGGCCTGCGCCGTGCTCACCGGACATATAGTTACACATCTCCCTGGATCTGTCGCACAGTCAGCCAACACGCAAAGCGAGACTCGATTGAAAAGTGTATGGAATCGAGCTGGCAGGTGCTACCCGGAGCGCCGTAACACAGGCAGTGCAACTCGGGACATGAAGGGAAAACAAGCGGGACGAGGACGAGGCAGGGAAGGGAAACTCGTGCGTGGCACCATACGACAGACGGCACCACACCACAGGCACCACCATCACCAAGACTCGACTTGAAGTTGGTAGGATTGTACATGATGGCGCGCTGCTCTGGAGGCTGGCTGTTGGTTGTTGGGAGTTCAGTGTTCCCCAAGACACATTACCTAGGTAATGTTCACCTTGGGAGACGACCATGTCGGGATTCAGGATGCACAGAGGATTTGACGCTGTGCTGGAGCCGTCGACCGTCGACCGTCGACGTCTCGATGTCGGACGGTTGGACCCAGAGGAACGGGCGCTTCGTTTGACTTGTACTTGCCAGTTGCCAATAGCATTTGCCACTTGGCCGAGATGCTGGCACTGTCAGTCTGTGCCAGCAGGAGGCTGGTCACCTGGTCAGTATCAAATGCATGCGATTTTAGCGGGCTGCGGTGCTGCTGGGAGTCGGACAAACCACAGCGGTTGGCCATAGTCTTGAAAATGGCAAAGACACGGCTCGTTTGGCAAGTCGAGGAGTCGATTGCATCACTGGGAACGGGGCGTCGACTCTGGGGGTTGAGAATTGAGATATCACAGTTGTGACCAGGTGCGGGCTGCGTGAGCAGCGTGACGAGCACACCTGACTGCGCCATGGGCATTGGGGAGTTGGACTGTTGGACTGTTGGACTGTTGAACCACCTGCAACTGCAAGAAGGCCGCATGGAATCATGGAAGTCGAAGCCTCAGCCTTGCCGCTGTGCAGCCAATGACGGGCTTTGGTTCCACCTCATCCCTCACCGCCACGGGCAAAAGCAGACGGGACGACAAGACTGAGCAGTGAGGACGGCCTCCAGAGTCAGACTCCAGAGGGGGACGAGAAGCGAAGAATCAGATCAGGACTACTCCGTAAGGACTCAGGACTCAGGACTCAGGACTCAGACGTTCGTTTGTGCTCCAAAATTGTACTTCGAGTGTTTGGCCATGCGCTTCGACTTCGAGGGCCGGGAAAAGTTGCTGGTACGGTGGTGCCGCCACTCCTGAGTCCTGGCACGCCCTGTCCCGTTACCTTGCTGGCGGGATCAAGAGTCTGCTGTGCGACCGACTGGAAGAAGCTCAGAACGGACAGTGAGTGGTCATTGGACTCTTGGAGTCATCAGTGGAGTCCAAGTTCAACGGACGTCGCTCCGATTGTCAACCTCTTTCCAAGCACACAAGCTTCCAGAGTTCCAACCAGTTTCCAGTTCCATTGTCGAGCAGACTGGTCACTGGTGAGTGGTGACTGCAATCCAGCAAGGCGCGGCTGCACGCTCACGCTCACGCTCACGCTCACGCTCCCCCTCACGCTCCCCATCACGCTCCCCATCACGCTCATCAGCTGACTGTCGGCCCGGGACTCACGAGTCACGAGTCACGACCTACGGGCGCGGAGTTGCGGACGGCCCCTGGCTAGGCGGGGCGGGAGCCCAGCGACGGCGCTGGTGGAGTCGTGGCGGCGCCTCCAGCTGCCAACCCAAACTTTCGACCGTCGAGCTGGAAGCCAATCTGAATCCCTGCATTGATCGCCCGGCCAGTGCCCAGTGCCCACCAGATGGCAGAAATTCTCCTACATACTCCTTTCGTACGTAACATATGCAAACTGTCAACTGCGAACTTCGAAGTTGAGGCCCAAGGGCACCTATCGCGCAAGGCAAGCAGGAGCAGCGAGAACCTGAGAAGGCGGTGCTGGCAGCTGGACGACCGAGTCCCGGACTCCCGAGAGCTGGATGTTGCTTGCAGCGGCGTGATTACTCTCATCCGACGTGCCGACTCCTTTGCCCAGGAGGAGGAACGGCTGGAAGTTGAACAGACGTGGACAAGCAGGACAGCCCACACCACTTGCCCACCGTCATAGGCGCAATTGTTCTGGGCTTAGCGGAGGAGGGGGGAAGCACTTCACCGCCAGACCGCCTTTTTCTACAGGACCACCTGGGCAGTGTGGAGTGTGGGCACTGTGGACCAAGACCACAGATTTGAGATGGCGCACCAGCCACCACGACGGTTGCAACTTGCAAATGCAAATTGACTTTGCGAAGGACCCAAGCTCCCAGCAGAGTTTAATCAAACGTCGGCTCCCAGGAGTCCCAGGACCCAGGCTGTCCCAGGTTTCAAGAAGCATCTAGCAAGAAGCAACGAGCGTCAACTGACTCTCGGTCTTGATTTGACTTTGACTGCCACAACGTTGGCCCCTTGGGCTGACTCGTTTTATTAGCATTCCGATTTTTCGACATCTCACATCGACATGGCACGTCAAGAGCGCAGCACGCAGGCGGCACACGTTCGTACGGTACGATGCGCGCACGCTGCAGCGGTTCTGTGGTGGCAGCCCAGTAGCCCACCACAGACAGACCGCTTTCACAAGCAGCACAGCACAGCAGAGCACAGCAGAGCACAGCAGAGCACAGCAGAGCACAGCAGAGCAGAGCAGAGCAGGGCAGCAGCATCAGCAAGAGCAGCAAACAGCAGCTCCATCATAGTTATAGCCGGGCCTGGGAGGCGGGCTGCAGCGCGCTGTGCTGGTGCATCTGCGGTGCCGGCGCCGCATGACATCGCGACCCAGGTCCCAGCCGGTGGTTCACGTTTTAAAGGGGCTTCAAGGTTTGGACGCTAACGTTGGCAGGCTGGCACAGTGGACTGTGGCACTGGGCACTGGCACTGGCAGCGCGGGTTGGCGATCAAAAGGGACGAAAAAAGGGAGACGACGGGGGCTCGACGATGGTTTGGCCCAGGGCGAGTCGGCTTCGCTCCTGCCATCGACTCGTGAATCCGGGGAGACGGAAAGGCATGTACTAGTGGCTGTTAGCGGGACAAAGAGCCGGGATCAGACTGCTGGGCTGCTGCTGGGGCTGCTGCTACTGAGCTACTCCAGATGTCATCCATGCCGCGCATCCACATCATCGCCAACACGCTGTGGAGACTGCACTCGGTGGACTGTCCTGTATGGCCGTGCTGGGATGTTCATGTGCAATGGATGTGCATGCATGTCGAAAATCACCGACGCAGCCTCGCAGCCTTCCACAGTTCCACTCCCAAACTCCCAGCCCGCAACCTCCACGCCTCACTCCAGCAGCCAGCTCCAGTCCACCAGGCCTAAGCCTCTTCCTCTTCCTCCTCCTGCTGCTGCTGGAAGAGACTGAGAGTGCCCTCGCCCGGCACATTGCCGACGCTCCCATGGGCCATGACCCTTAGGCTCATAGGCTCATAGGCTATAGCCCACCCGAGTCCCACCCACAGCCCATCAGCATGGCCCGCCCAACCCGGCGCCATCGCTGTTCTCCACGCCTACCTTTGCTGCCAGTGCCAGCTCCCTCCTAGTTCCAGTCTCCCTCCTCGCGGACCGTGTCCTCGACCTGCTGAGCTGAGGAGCTGATGATGAGCTAGACTCGGGAGTCAACTCGGAGTGGAGGGAGGGCCAGAATCAGATATCATTGATACTCCCGCGTGCGCACACAGTCTTGGTCAGGGGTGCCGAGTCCTCGGACAGGTCACAGCTGGAGTAGTCAGATTTTACCCACTCCACACATGGCAGCACAGGCGGTGCCACTACTCGCGCCGCCCCACGAGGAATTGGGTACGACGCCAGCGCGCGGGCACCGCTCCCGTGACGCTTATCGACAAGGCAAACTTCCCAGTGGTCGTTTTCCCCGATCTAAAAGTAGGCCCGTCGTGGCCATCACGGCCCTGCGTGCCCCCTTCCACTTCCGCCAAACCTCCGCCTTTCCTCTGTGTGCGTAACAAAACTTTGTGCTATCAAACTCCCGAAATCCCCGCTGCAAACATCCTTGACCCCAATCGGCCCACGTTGTGCGATCGACCACCTCCCGCCGCCGCTGCTGGAGTGTCCAGCTCCCCTATTGTAACTTTATAACTCTGTTTGCGTCCCGCTGCCTCATGTTTAACCTCGTCCCCATCTCTTCCCCCGTCCAACACTCTTTCCCTCCACCTGGCCTACATTTCTCCGCCAGGCTTCAGCCATCGTGAACCCACCTCAGGCATCGGACGTGACCTTAACCTCGACTTCAGCCTCGACCCCACACTCAATTGCATCTTCCACAGTGGACCATCGTAATGGCCTCTCTGCGGGCACAATGGAGAGACTCAAAAGCACAATCGCAAGAGACATCGCCATTCCCAACGCGGCAGCTCTTTGTTCTAGGTACGTTGTTGAAGCCAGTTGAGACGGCGAACCCTACCTGTAGCTGACTCGGTCGCCAGCACTGTGTCGGATATGCGAGCCGATCGCCTTCATGTCCATCTTCCCCTACATCTACTACATGGTCAAATCCTTCAAACTCACCGATGACGAGACCCAATTGGCCGTGTACGCAGGCATGGTGACGTCGGCCTTCGCGTTTGCTGAGTTTGCTGCGGGCGTTTTCTGGGGACGACTGAGTGACAAGGTTGGACGGAAGCCGATTCTGCTCATGGGCATGGCCGGCACTGGATTGAGCATGCTCATGTTCGGCTTCTCCCGCAACTTGACCACCGCGCTGATCGCGCGCGCATTGGGAGGGCTCCTCAACGGGTGAGTACATGCAATGCCGCATCGACTACCCTCTCATTGACATGGGTCCAGAAATATTGGAGTTCTGCAAACCACTGTCGCCGAGGTCGTTACTGTTGAAGCCCATAAAGGTAGGCATGCTGCGCTCAGTCTTCCTTGCCGGCCACTGACCAATGTACAGCCCGTGGATTCTCAATCATGCCTTTTGTGTGGTGCCTAGGGTATGTCAGCAGCATCAACCAGGTACGCCGTCCGTCTTACTCACAAAACGCAGGTCTATTATTGGATCGGGCCTGGGTGGCACCCTTGCGGAACCTGTCAAAAACTACCCGTCTGCCTTTGCTCCTGGATCCATCTGGGAACAGTATCCCTACCTCCTTCCGAACGTCGTTTGTACCGTTGTTGTCGTTGTTGGGGTTGTTATTGGCGTGCTCTTTCTCGAGGAGACCCACTACGGGAAGAAGAATCAAAGAGACAGGGGCGTGGAACTGGGACATTGGTTACTACAAAAAACGTGCAATTGGAAGACTACAAGCAGTGTTGACGCCAAGGTTGGCTATTTTGAAGAGACGCTCGCTTTTTTGGCCGAAGACGAGCAGCCCGTTCAATACCACTCCACAAGGAGCTCTCCCAGTTTGGATGCGGTCACTGTCCCCAGCGCTCGGCTCGGCTTCCACAGAGCGCTACCTGATCTCAACGCGCTGGATTCGAGCGAAAGGCTGCCTGCGTCAAGCACTCACGACGTAGAATTCCGCCGGTCTGTCGAGAGTGCCGACACCCTTCGCGAAGATAATCCATGCAGCCGGTCAATGTCACCTCTTTCCACTGCGGTGGACTCGTCCTCGAATTCTTTTGATCTGCCGGACCTACCTCTTCCAAGCAAGGAGTCTCAGTTCTTGGACCCTGAGGAAAAGACTTCTCTAAAGGAAGCCTTTTCTCCCCAAGTGATTTTGAACATCGTTGGATATGGCATACTCGCGTTGTGAGTGGTCTTCGCCGGACTTGGTTTTTAATAGCTGCTGACATCAGTCCCAGTCACACAATCTCCATGGAGCAATTGTTGCCGGTTCTCTTCAGCATGCCGGAATCTCACGAAGCGCCAGAATCCGCTTTCAAATTCTCAGGAGGCTTTCAAATGTCGACCAAATCCATCGGTGTCATTCTTTCCATCCAGGGGTTTATGCAAATGATTATCCAAATCTTTCTTTTCCCACTAATCAACAAGCGTTTCGGAAATCTTATCACGTTTAGGGTCACGGTGATGGCGTACCCTTTCCTCTACTTCCTCATTCCCTACCTGGCTCTTCTCCCTGGAAGTCTACGAATGCCAGCCGTGTACCTCGTTCTCCTCTGGAAAGTAACGGCTCAGTCTTCGTCGTACCCTTCTCTGGGCATGATGCTGGCAAACATGGCCCCTTCGACGACTGTTCTTGGAACGCTCAATGGAGCTGCGGCCTCGTCGGCGAGCTTGTGCAGAGCAATCGGGCCCACGACGTCGGGGTTGATTCAATCAGCTGGAAGTGATTTGGGTTACTCTGGCCTTGCTTGGTGGGCATGCTCGGTGATTGCTGTTCTAGGAGCTGCGGAGAGCATTTTCATGAAAGAGCAGAGGTCGAAAGCGAGCACTGGGAGGGATTCGGGAGAGACCAGCGAGGCTGGTCTCTTTGACCCACTTCTGGAGGAGTCGGCTCATGACAGGGGCAGCAGCACGCAGGCTCGTGCGGAGAGGACGAGAAGGGTGTAAAGCAACGACATGGGTTTTTGGCATCGGGGTTCAGACATTCTCAAAAAACGGGCGGGGCTGCATACCACGGAGTTGTGTGTGTCTCGTCCTAGGTTGGTCGGGATGGCCGGGACCACCACCTGGCGTTTTGGCTGCTTGTTGTTTTTCTAAATTCTTTCACAAATACCCTATTCTTCCACGGACAGCATTGCATGGCGCTCGGGGTTACGGAAAGGTTAGATGTATTTTACTCGGCCTGCAGAGGCCAAGGGGGAAGGGTATGAGATGGATCATGGGAGTCGGTGGAGTCGGGACAGCCGGACAAGCACAGCCGTGCGAGGGGCGCTGCTTTCGAGTTACACGTTGGTGCTCCAATGATGCAGTTTTTACATGGCCTTTTGCCCCTGCCGTGAACACGGTGAATGCCTTTCTGCGTTGGATGAGTTCCCATGGGATGGCGAAGGTGAAGGGGATGGATGGAGTAAGGTATAGTTGGCTTGATATGGATAAGGTACCTAACATACCTAAGGTAGAGGCGGCAACGGGAGACTGATATCGCCAAGGCCCAACCTACTAGTTTTTCCCGAGAGGGCCGAGATAAGCATACCTTATTATTATTGCTCAATGCTCGCCCCAGACGCCGTCCAGGATTGTGATTGAAGCCCGGAATGGCATGCAGAAGGGGGTGGTTTTTACACCCCAAGAACAACCATGTGTGTGAGTATCAATGCCACCTCAATCTGCTCTATGGGCCTGTGGGCCGTGGCACGAGCTGGTCAGGAGCGGTGCAGCAGTGCTGAGTGCTGCTGCTGAGTGCTGAGTGCTGACTGTGCACGCTGCGTCGCCATGATTGGTAGAGATAAGGGCGTCGAGTTGCTCACGAAATAGCTGGACAGACGTGTGGAGTGTGGACGCGCTGGAGTCGTGACAGCCTCCATTCGGTCTACCCCCCGCGCCCTTTGCTTTTCGTCCACCATGTCCATGCCGCACTCTGCTCTCTGCAGTCTTTGCCTCCTGCTCGTCAGTGCGCCTACTGAGAGTACTCTGGAGCGTGGGCGGCAGCAGCAGCAGCAGCAGCGACAGCGAAGAGAGGCCGGGCGCCAGTAATCCTAGGTACATACGGCGACGGCATCGCATACTCGAGTGCCTCTCTCTTCTCCCTCTCCCTTCTCCTCCACCTCCTCCTCTACCTCTCCTAGGTGTCTATTTACAACTACTGCCTCCCCCGACTACTAGCCTCTAGGTATCTACCACTATCACCACCTAACCACCACCTAACCACCACCTCCTCCGCCGCCGCCAGACCCTCCCCATGCGCCGCGCCTGCTGCTGTGGCTACCCGTCGGAGTCTCTTCCCTCCAGCAGCCTCACGAGAGATGCGGCGGCACAGTACCAATGACTGCAAAAGCCCCTCTCAAGCGCTCGCGGTCCCATGACGACGACGACGACGACGTCGACGGCCTGCACCACGATGCGCCGCACCACCTGCCCAAGCCCGTTTCCCCAACAGCCTCCTCTGTGAGCTCGTCGTCCGCCTCGTCCTTCCGTAATGTGTCGGCCTGCAACCGCTGCCGACTGCGAAAGAATCGCTGCGACCAGAGATTGCCCGCGTGTGCTTCGTGCGAGAAGGCCCATGTCAAGTGCGTGGGCTACGACCCCATCACCAAGAGGGAGATTCCCCGGAGGTTGGTGACCCCATCCATCAACACCATTGTTGTCCCGGCGCGGGGAGCGTACGGCCCGCCGCAAAAACCCTATACTGACTGGCTTGTGGCAGCTACGTGTACTACCTCGAGAGCCGAGTCTCCTACCTAGAGAACCTCCTGCGAGACAACAGCCTCTCCTTCGTTCCCCCCGAACACTTTGCCCTGAGCTTCAAACCGGACCGTGGCAATGGTCCAGCAGGTGCTGGGAGCCTTGTCAAGGCCCAGCAGAGTGCACGTCTGCCCGATTGCCGAGGAGCACACGAGTCGACCAACAGCGATCAATCCGCCCAGAATGAATCCGACAAGCTTAACAAGCTGGTGTCGAATATCGGCATGGTGTCCGTCCAGGGAACTTCTGACCCTCGTTACTTGGGATCGACATCAGGCATCTCCTTTGCGCGCGTGGTTTTCGCGGCGGTCAAGAGCTCCGTGTCGGGGACGTCATCAGAACGTGGTAGCATTCGGGGCGGAGTCAAGCCTTTGCCCGCAGCCACCACGGCAACCGGAGGCACATCCATGAGAGACTCCTTCTTCGGTCTGCAAACCAAACCCACCATCAAACCAGCCCCTTTCCCAGACCGGGACTTGGCTCTCCGGCTGGTGGACCTGTACTTTGAACATGCGAACCCGCAGATTCCTGTTCTACACCGGGGCGAGTTCATGTCCATGTTCGAACGAGCCTACAAAGCAGACGAACGCAGTAGGACAGCGCGGGAGCTGTACTTGCTCAACATTGTCTTTGCCATCGGCGCAGGGATCATCATGGGAAGTTCTTCAGACTCGGACGACTCCGAAGGGTCTGATAGCCCCAAGAGACGCCCCATGTCGCCCCCTAGCCAGAAGAAACGCAAGATTTCGAGCCACCAGTGCCACCCGGAAGAATACCATGCGTCCGCTATAGTGCACTTGGAGAGCTTTCTTGGCTCTTCTGCTGCCGCGGACCGGCCAGATGGGTTCGGGGGAGGCCTTGAGGAGCTGCAAGCGGTCCTATTACTCGCAGGATTTGCTCTGCTAAGGCCAGTTGCGCCCGGTCTGTGGTACATCATTGGAGTGGCTGTCCGCCTTGCCATCGACCTTGGTCTGCACTACGAGGACGGCGTAGGGATCGATGGTATAGGGGTGGACGACGTGCCACTGGACAAGGTTGGAGACAAAGAGGATGCACCAAACGCCGCTGATGGTGCGCCAAAAATTGACCGCAAGGAGAGAGGCCGCCGCCAATGGGTGCGGGATCTTCGCCGGAGACTTTGGTGGTGCGTCTACTCTCTTGATCGCTTGGTCAGTACGTGTGTGGGCAGGCCTTTTGGCATCACGGATCAAGTGGTCACAACAGAGTTCCCATCGCTGTTGGATGACAAATACATCACCAAGGATGGGTTTGTTTCGCCGCCAGGAGGCATTGGAAAGCCGAGTTACAAGTTCGTCGCTCATCACTACTTCCGTCTCCGGCTACTGCAATCGGAGATTTTGCAAGTACTGCAGCACCGTCAAGCCCAAGCTGCTCGCGCTAGCGGAGCGAATCAGGGAAACGAATTCATGCACACCAAGCTATCGTCTCCTTTCTTGGAGGGTTTCGAGTCGTTTGGGTCGTGGCGAATGGACATTGACCGAAGATTGTGGGAATGGAAAGAGTCGGCCCCCAACCAGGTTGAGACTGGAGTGCAGTTTTCACCACTGTTTCTGGAGCTTAATTATTGGCAGGCGGTCATCATGCTGTATCGCCAGAGCTTGACCGTCCCACCTGTCCTGGCGAATGAGCTCGGGTCGACGAATGAGGATGTGCAAAGCCCGGGCGTAATACATATCGAAGAGAGAGAAGATGAGGAGAGGGTGTTTTTGAAGGTCGCTGAGGCCGGCCAGAAGGTGTTGAAGATATATCGGCAGTTGCATTTGGTGCATCTTGTGAATTACACCTTCTTGGCCACGCACCATTTGTTTATGGCTGGTATGTTGTTTGGCCCCACTGCATTTGACTACGGCTAACAGGAGCAGGCATATCATTTCTCTATGCTATATGGCATTCCACGACGGTCAGGAGCCACCTAGTACGTATCCACCCTATTGCTGTAGATGAGATGCTAACAAGCACCGCAGTCGCTTGACGACGTGGATTTTACCGTCCTAGCCGCAACCTCTGTCCTCGGCGATCTTATTGAGAAATGTCCTCCCGCCGAAGCCTGTCGTGACGCTTTTGACCGCATGAGCAAGGCCACCATCCAGATGTGTCTCTCCACTACGGGGTTCGGCCCTCAAGCCAACAGCCTGAATTCGCATTCCGCCCAGCCGTTCGGATCGCCATCAACCTCCACGTCCTCGCCGTTCGATCCATCCCTGGACAATAAGTCACAGCAAGTGCAGCAGAACTACTTCACGTCTTCCCAGGGATCGCGTATTCCAGTCCCAAGGTTTGATATGAATCTTCGAGATTTGTTCAGCGAAGACCTTGGAGACTTTAGGCCCTCATTCGCCCGGCCACCGCAGCAGGCGCAGCTGCAAAGCTCCTCTTCTGGTGGGATGCCGCCTCCACAGCTACCCCAGCAGCAGGTCAATCCGAGCCCGAATTTTAGCAGCAACAATACGAGCCAAGGTCAGACGTCGCCGGGCGCTGCCGCCGGAGGACAAATCTCCCCTTACCAAATCTCAAATCAACTCCCGTATACGTCTTTCGCGTCGTCGATCTCACAAACATATCCCTCTGCAGGACCGTTTGGCGATCTGGATTTCCTCGACAGCTTTCCCGTAGGTAATGGCAGTTTTGGGAATCAAGGGAACAACGGGATGAGCGGTAATGGTACAAGTGGGGGGAACAACACGGGCGGATTCGGAGGAGGGGGGGAGGCAGGGGATCTGAATCTAGGCTTCGGAATGGGGTGGGAGCTTGGGGGTGGGAACCATGACTGGGCGGATGGTGGGGGTATCGACCTATTTGATGGATTTTTCTTTGGAGGTGGTGGGTAGTGGGGATGGGGATTTAATTTAGTCGCGTTATACCACCACTACGGCCGGCCTTCAATATCGATGGGCTTTTTCATGCACCTTTCAATCTCTCGTTCTGGGAAGCGCCGCCTGGGCCCTGCACTGCAACGTTTGCCTCTGTTAGACACTTGACCTGCGCCGCTAGCGGGAAAAGGGGGGATGTGCTCGGTGCCGATCACGTGCTCTCCTAATATTCTGTCTGACATCGGTCCCTACCTAAGGTACTCGAGAGGTCACCTGATGCAAACAAACACTCTTTGCTGGTAATTCATTTTCTACGCTCACAAACTCATAGTCTCAGTCATCATCTGTTGCTGGTCGTCTTCTTCGGCTTGTCACTTGATCCGCTAGGCATATTTCTTCCGGTCCGAATCGTCTTTCTGGCGTCATATGCATCATCGGAAGCACGCGCAGAAGCGAAACAGCACACACTGAGATAGACGACTCACACGCCTACTTCTCACACCCATTCCCACGTCTCTTGCATGTCTCGCTCTACTTTTAATCTCCGTGTCTACTTTTATAGGTCAGACCTCTCGTCCTGCACCTATCCTGGCAGCGGATCAGTTCCGCGGCAAAAGCCAGGCTCGGCGACGCTGCAGAGTACATATACCCATCATACACCCGTACATGAGACAAAATGCCGACCAACTGAGCGGTGTAGCGGGCAAAGCGAAGAGCTAGAACGAGACACGTCTCCTTCTGGACCCGGGTGCTCTGTTGGTGAAGAGGAGGATTTCGTTGACTAGTATCTACCTAGTGTTCATTCATCGACTCTCTGGCTGTTGACGCAACAGCCCAAAGGTATTTGGCACACGGGAGATCAGATCAGGCGGCTCTTGTCCTTTTAACGTACCGGGGCGGGAATCTCCAAAATATATATCTTACTCATCTAGAAAGAGCTTAGGGCGCGGTGGGTGGCAAGAGACGAAATTCAGAAGGTTCTGGGTGCTTGCCGTCTGAACAAGTACAGGGCGAAGGGTCTCTTTCAGCAACGCCAATCGTCTCCGCTGTCATCATCAACAAGAACAAGAACAACAACATCAACAACAACAACATCATCATCATCATCATCACCACCACCACTATCATTCCCTGCCGCGGCCGAACCCCATCAACAACAAGCTAGTCGTTCTGTCAGAGAGTAACGACATAAATACGGCAAACCTACCTTCGGAAAACACTACATTCGATTACTAGCCCAAAGCATGGCGTCTAACACCCCCGGCCCCTCAGCGCCGTCATCATCCTCATCCTCGTCCGCCGCCGCTGCCGCTGTCCGCCTCTCCCGCGAGCTCAGAACGATGCAGTCAAGCAATGACGGTATAGAAGGGGTAAGCGTTGGATTGGTGGACGATGATGTTTTCAAGTGGGAGGTTATGTTGATGATAAACGATGACTGTGAATTTTATGGGGGTAAGTCGACTTTCGCGATATGCGGTGCGCAGGATTTTCAGGGGAAGTTGGAGCTAACCTTGACCGCAACTCAGGGGGGTTCTTCCGCGCTCGTCTCGTTTTTCCACCAGACTACCCCAGCTCTCCGCCCTCCCTCACTTTCATGACGCCGGTCTTTCATCCCAACATCTATCCCAACGGCGAAGTCTGCATCTCGATCCTGCATCCTGCCAGAGACGATCCCCATGGCTACGAAAGTGCCTCGGAGCGTTGGAACCCAGTACAGACGCCATGGTCTATCCTGCTCAGTGTCATCAGCATGTTAAATGACCCCAATGACGAGAGCCCGGCCAACGTCGAGGCAGCTAAGATGTGGAGGGAGGATCGCAAGGAGTTTGGACGCAGGGTCAGGCGATGCGTACGGGATAGTCAGGAAGGATGAAGAGAATATGATTTTGCATACGAGAGAGCTTCTGTCATTCAAGCAATTAGTTAGCAGCTTGTCTTCTAGCAGTATTATAGTATGTATAAAGAGTGTTTTCAGTTGTCACATGCTACATTGGCATGAGCCACACGCATACGGCACCAGAGATACACCTGCGGCGTTGAATGAACGCGACGCCGACATGTACATGCGACGCGCGGTATTGTCGCGTGCCAAGTCCACCGCCTCTATCGCCTCCATTGCCTTCATTGCCTCCTTCGCCTCCACCGCCTCCTTCGGAACATTCGTGTACAGTGCTGTGCCTTTGCCACATTACGATGGAATCGTATTACTCTCACATGACGATATTTCGGGACTGCAGGATTGGGCATTAATTGCCACAAGCGCGAAGATCTAATCAGCTGGGTTCGCTGTACACAGAGAAGCTAGCGATCAATCTACTCATCTATTTATCTGCTTATCAAATCTATTCATCTTCCAATCTGTGCCACCCATTCAACATCACGTGTTTATGCTCAGACTTTTCATTTCGTACCTCCCACCAGGAATTGTTACATCAGTTTTATTTGGGGATTAACCAATCCTGTCGGGAAACCTTTCTATGCATAGAAGTAGATGTAGCGGATAGACACTCACGAATCACTTGACACAAAGCTCGCCGCTGTCGATGGTGACAGTGGAGCCTCTGTATGTCTTTGGATCGTGTTGGTTGTCTTGTTTATTCAAGGGGGCTATCGAAGTGTATATACGGAGGTGCCCTTCAAAAGTCTTTTCCTGGACCGTGCGCGGTGGCGTTAGGACAAGCCAGACTTGGCATCAAAGAAAGCGCTGCCCCATCAGAACACCTTGATAGGATTTTCATTTGATGTCCTCCCATTCACTGCTGAGCTTCTGGAAGCGTCTAACTTTGTCTAATTTACCCTCTCTGTATTCATTTCCCCCGTCAAGTTCTATAATCTTTTGAATATGCCTCGGAATCCGCTCAATCCAAGCCTGAATCCGCCACTGTTCCAATTCTGACCACGCATTAAGCCATACTCTCTCTGCTTCTCCACGATTTTTAGGTGCTCCTTTTGCTGTTGTAACGCGCTTGAGATGAGGCCATGCCGGTTCAATCATATTCAGGTCAGGTGAGTTCCCCGGCCAGAGTAACGACGTTACGTTATTCAGAGAGTAGAGCTTGGTTTTGTAAAATGAACGGTGAGGACTGGCTCCATCTTCTTGGATAGTTATTCCTGGTCTTTTCTTCTCAAGTTGTCGTATAAAAGGGATAACTTTCGGAGTGATGATTTGCTGGCAATAGAGAAACCAGTCTATCCCAACTGTTGAATTTCTTGTAAGTTTACCGTGCCTCTCATCCCATTTCCAGACAGGTTTCTTTCCGGGCTTATTTCGTAAGCCCATTCGACGGAAAGGAGTATTCAGTTCCCACTCGGCCTTGAGTAGTGGTTCAAGCTCTGCATTGATCTCTGCTAGAGTTTTATCGTTTTCTTTCCGCTGAGTCTTGGTCTCTGCTTTCCAGATATGACATGGACCTTTCATATCCCAAGAAAAGCAACCCCAGAACATGAATTCGGAGTATCCTTTCCATCGAGGACGTATGCAAGATTTGGTGAATCGCTCTTCAGGAAGTCGCCAAACCCGATAGCCTCCTCGTCGAAAGCCACAAACTACCGATGTCTCATCGGACCAGATGATCTTTTTCCAATCTTCAATTGTCCAATCTTTATGATCAAGAGCAAATATAAGCCGGGCTTCCTTCATTTCAGCTGTAAGACCTGGCTTCCTTGTTGGCTTGGTTTTACGGAAGCCTGCTTGTCGGAGGATTCGCCAGACGGTAACTTCAGACACTCCTCCAATCTCTGCAGCAATATAAGCACAAGTCTTTTCTCTTGCGTACCGATCCCCACGGACCTTTGACAGCACATTAGAAGTGACTTCTTCTCCTTGCTTCGTAGGTCTTCCAGAGCGGCTGCCATCCTCAATATGATAGTCGAGAATCTTGGTACTCTCCTGTGGGTTAAGGCCTCTTGAGATTGCTTTGCGATAGATATTATTAAGCGTTCGGGGCTGAATTCCGGTTGTAGACTCGATCTGGGCATTTGAGAAGCCGAAAAGCTTCAAAGTAAGAGCTTGAGCTCTTGTAGCAATATCATAAGAAGGCATAGCAGCTAGTAGGTGAGTAAGACACAGGCAAAATCGGTCTGATGAACGCTGCGGAGATAGGTGGGACAATGCCAAGTCTGGCTAATCTAAACGCCACCGCGCACGGTCCAGGAAAAGACTTTTGAAGGGCACCTCCGTACAAAGGAGACGGAGAGTGATGTGGCGCGAGCTAACGTCAGCTCGCGCCACATACTTGATACCACCAGCCATCGGCAAAACTCATGGCACCGCGCACGGACCTCAACACCACAAAGCACCATATATGAGGCCAGATTATTTCGAACTCGAGTACTACCAGAGCCTATTTCTAATCCGTCTCCCATCTCCTTTGGCTAGGATCTTACATCGACGCGATAAATCATCAAATCGGGCTCTAATCTCTGCTTGAGTGATACTCCTCCATGCGTTATTTGCTTGATCCATCAAATCTTCTTCGTTTCTATATTCTACATCACGGAGCCTTTGTTTGACAATATTCCAAAGCCCCTCAGTTGCATTAAGATCTGGACTCTCGGGTGGGTGTTTTAAAAGCTCTATTCCTGCCTCTTTCTTCGCTTGATATGCAAGACTATCAGCACTCCTAGTTCCATGAGATGGATCGTTATCTTCAAGAAGAATAGCTCGTCCATATCGAGCTTTATGAGCCTTCACGGCTTGGATATACTTAGGAAGAATCTTCTCAGTATATTTCTTCATCGAGAGGCCGTGGCCTTTCCCTTTAAGCTCGTAGAGGTTCCGCGCAGCCCGTGCGCAATCGCAGCCCGTGCACACACAACACCAAAATTCCACACAACTTTAAAATTCAATAGCATCACCAATATGGATCGGATTGACGAAGCGATTGCAGATTTAAGAACGCAATCAGTGCCCAATTTCCACAGAACAGCAAAAAAATATGGGCTTATTACCAGTACGCTTTCGCGTAGGTTTAAAGGCCAAACGGTTGCAAGAGACGA
>ML977202.1:3162-97174 GCA_010015705.1 Aulographum hederae CBS 113979
GCTGAATGTGATCTTTCCGCGACTCCTTCGAATGCGACCTGCAGTCAGTGGTTGTAGAGCCCCCGGCTGAATAGTAGTAATGACACTATGGAAGTTAGGAGGCTCTGAGGACTGCTGAGGGGAGGTCTCTGAAGACATGATGTGATATCTTGGAGTGTATCAACTATGAAACACCAAAAATGGCTATACAGATCAGTGAATAGAGGCAGGTTGCAGAGTTTTCACTGCCCTGCTGCATGCCAAGATCTTATTTGGTACTAACCTGTTAGCAAAATAAGAAAACCCTTAAGCGGAATAAGCAAGATAAGCCTATCTCGCTATCTTAACTTGACAAGCAATATAAGCCTCTTAAGAACCAGACTATTTACCCATGTATGGTATTGTCCTCCTTCGGCCCTGCTGGGCCTCCTTAAAACGTTTACTGCGTTCGTAGTCGATGCCTGCAACACGTTTCTCTAGCTCGAGGTGTCGTTGAGCTAGGGCATGGACAAGGTCAACAGCGACCAAAGGGTTGATGGGTTGCCGACTCTCAGGGTCTTGGGGATCGTAGTCATCGGCAATAGGCATTTTCGAGATAATCATCCTGCCTGTGGCAGGATGGATCTTTGCCGTGGCGAATGCAATAATTCCTTCTTCATACTCGACGGGACCAATCCGCAATTTCAAGGCGTTGCTTGACACTTTGACCTTCACAAGTTTAGGCATGACCTCTCCCGTACTCAAAAGGCGGTATTCCGGGACTAGGGGTTCATCGGGTTCCAGACCATCCACGTAGGCGTTGATCTTTTCGTCGTTCAAGATGTCCTCAAGGAGCTGGGGGCTTCGGTTGTTCAAGGTCATCTCGAACGGCTTGTGTGAGAGGAGTGGGGTACCGATTTGATGTGGAGGGCGGAACTTGATGACGAGTATGTGCCTCCAGGTGTCTTGAGGTGAGACGATGTATAAGGGACAGAAAATGTAATTGGATCAGTGTTGGAAGGAAATTGAGAAGACAGAGTCAATCTCGAATTGATCAGCAACAGTGAAGAGGAGGTGAAGTCGGAGGAACGAAGCCGCAACGTGTATCTCTAGGTTAATGGGTGAGGTGACCAGCAGCAACGGATGAAGAAAGAAGATAGTGGATAACGGGTTCAATCAACCCCAAGCTGACCAGTGACGTGAATGTGCAGTGAAAGCCAAGGATGGACATGTGCAGGCAACTAAGGGAGGAGAAGACAAGCAGTGAGAAGTCCAGAATCAGAGAGCAAGAAGAGGAAAGGCAAGAAAAGGAAAGGCAAGAAAAGGAAAGGCAAGAAAGGGAAAGGCAAGAAAAGTGAAGGCTGAGAAATGAAGGTTGGTGGATGAAGGCCGAGCAGTGAGATGACCTAGAGGAGAGAGGGAAGAAGCGAAGACCTGATTAAAAGCTGGACAAGTTTTGAGCTGATCTGCAAGGTACTTGAGCAGTGACAGCTGCGAATCCAGGTTAAGAAATTGAATGTGGTTCGAAGACAGAGTTGTGGTCCGGCGCATAATCATTCGGTTTGCCACGATTTCTTGCATCAGATATGCGCTGGTTGACAGGCGGCGTGATGCTCGAACAAGCAGAATGATAGCGAGCAGCTCTGGAACCGCCGCGCGAGCGGTACGAGAAGTAATGAAGGGAAAGTAGTCCCAATGTCACTCTTCTCCCACCGCCACAAAGCAATTGAATTTGCGCCCGACAGGGCCCGAAAGTGGTCATACGAATAGTACGAGAAAGAGTTCAGAATAATGGATACTAGCTCTGCTGCCCCCACAGCTACCGGAATAAGAGCTAGATGACTATGAAAATTGTTTATCCGTATCGAGAATGTAGACTGGTCATTGGATGATAATTCCCGGCTGCTACTGGTCTGTTACTTTGAGAACAAACAACTTACTCGCCAAGCTCAACCAAGAGACCCTCCAGCTCCTCTTGTCGAAATGGTACAATCAGGCGTTCCGTCCCCGCCCCGTCCCGCCTGCTCTCTACCATCCTATGATCGAAGAACTCTTTCAGAAGCGTTCTAAAACCACTCTCGTTGGTGCATATCAGTTCCTCATGAGCTTTCCTATAGAGGAGCCGATATTCAATCCCATCTCCAGTGATGCCCGCTCTATCCAGGTCTCCGTCTCCAATGCCCAAGTGACCGTTCGTCAAACATGATGAACCCATCGTGTCTTCCGCCTCTATCACAGCGGCAACTTGCTCGGCAACTAGTACTCTGTACAAACTGCGAGCATTCTCGGGAAGACTCTTTAGGACAAACGCCACGCCGTCTCTTCCTTGAACTCTTCGTCCACTCCTTCCAAGTAGCTCATTGATAGACGTGACAACGTCAACCTCAGAAGAGTACGACTCGAAGGTCGTGCAATCATGAAAAGCGAATCGGAAGTCTCCGCGGAGAGAGAGATCCCATAAGAGAGGGAAGGTAGGTGTATCTGCGGTAGCTAGAAGAGAAACAGACGGATGGCCAGAAAGCGCTGCGAAAACAGACTGGACACGATGGTTTCGAAGAGGCGGCGCATCGATTGAATTAAGGATGATGAGAATTGGCGACGCGGGCGGTTTTGACGATAATGTTTCCAGGATAATTTGCAACAACGCGGGAGGCTGTGCGGGTAATTTAAGGGTGCGCGGGAACATGTCTGCCGCAACGGTATCGAGGACGTCGCGGACGGTGACATCGGGGCTGTATCCGTTCATGACAACAATCTTGGAGGGTTTGGACGTTACTTGATACGCATGAGCTGCGAACTTCTCAGTAATGGCCCTCTTCGAGCCGTATCCATAGAGGCAAATGTTGAAGCCATTATTCAGCTCGAAGAGCCACTGATCAAACGAACGAGAATGGAGTGAATGAAGATACTCCTTCTCGGGATCATGAGGGTCCGCGTATGTGTCCACCTGTTCAAAATACTCATCGTGGTTGAGCAGCAGACCTGATGGAAATGTATTGCTCGACGTTTTCGAGGCGCCTGGCCGATTCTGGTAGAAGTATTGTTCATACGAAGGGAGATTCGTTGGGGGTGTAGGAGATCGTTTGCGCTGTTTCTTTTTGGGCCGCCCACGCCTCCTTTTCGATGGCGTATCGGGGTCTAGTAAGACATCTTCATCATTGACTTCCGCTTCCTCCTCTTCCTCGTTGTCGTCGTCTTCTGCCCATATTTGTTGCGCCAGAATATCCTCCGTCTCCGATGCCTCCTCATCGCTGAGCTCTCCGCTATTGATCGTCTGTTCAATCAAACGCCTGTTACTCTTCCGTCGTGCGGAGTTGTCTGAATTGCGAACGATGGCCAGGGTGCTCCTTTTCCCGCTGGGGGACTCCTCAACTTCCCCACTCTTCTTTGATGGTGTTGCAAAGAGGACTCTACGCTGCGACTTTGGTGTGCTATTCGGGAGTGTGTCTGCGTTCTTGGGGTCTTTCACAGCACTTCTCATGCCTCCTCTTCTCCGACTTGGAGTCTCAGCTTGAACCTCTTCCTCATTGCCCAGTTCCTGTGGGGAAAGGTCTCGTCTCGGCTTCTTTGGAGTTGCACTTTGCGGGTCCTGGCCGATTCTCTTGCGTTTTGGCGCCATTGGGATGTGCGGAGTTACTGCATGGCCTGGACGGGTATGAAGAGCGGATGTGAGGGTTTCGCAGCCGTTGCGCCAAAGCGTGTGATTTTCGAGTGGAGGTTGAAGCTGGGAGACGCGACAAGCGCGACGTGTGAATGACCGGAGAAATTCGGGCCGAACTTTGAGGTGACCGAGCTCGCTGCAATCACGTCACGTGCAGATCTCCGTCCGCCTCAAGGTTTCCCTCCACCCGCAGGTTGCGCCTTCACATTTCCACGACAGTATTGCTACGCATCGCCGTCATACAATCGCATCTCATGGAGACAACCGGACAGTACTGACCGTGTCCGATGGCACGTATTGTTGGCCAAGCGATAGGTATCAATACAATTACTCGCCCATTCTCGTCTTCCATTCCCCATCTACAGCCCCCTTCTTTGCTGGTATCCTTGAAGCGCTGTTGAAATATCGCTTCCAAGTTCCCCCTCGAAACGCCGTTTTGCTCATGCATCTTAACTCTACTCTTTTTCAAGATATCTAACAGGAATCTCTCATAAATACCAATCACCATCCACGCTTCGCCAGCTTGTCCGCCTCAGGCATCTGACCGCAGTTGATTCCAACCATTGCCTCCCCCAGGTTCATACTGACCTCTGCCAGAACCTTGGGGTCGTTGTAATGCGTCACGGCCTGCACAATGGCCTTGGCCCGCTTTGCGGCATCTCCAGACTTGAAGATGCCGCTCCCGACGAACACACCATCACATCCCAGCTGCATCATCAATGCAGCATCGGCAGGCGTTGCCACACCTCCTGCCGCAAAGTTCACGACAGGAAGTCTGCCGAGCTCGGCCGTCTTCTTTAGTAACTCGTATGGCGCTTGAATGTCCTTCGCGTATACCCTGAGCTCTTCCAGGCTCATGCTCTTCGCGCGGGCGATCTCAGCATTGACGGTGCGCATATGGCGGACGGCTTCCACTACGTCGCCAGTGCCGGCCTCGCCCTTTGTTCGTATCATGGCAGCACCCTCGGAGATTCGACGGAGGGCCTCACCCAGGTTTCGGCAGCCGCACACAAACGGGCATTTGAAAGGCGCTTTCTCGACGTGGTGAGTGTGGTCAGCCGGGGTAAGCACTTCGGACTCGTCGATGTAGTCTACGCCAATGGCTTCGAGGATCTGGAGAGCAGATGTCAGTTCTGTTCTTACGTTTGTGCGTCAAGGACTCGTACCTGGCACTCAACGAAATGGCCTATCCGTGCCTTTGCCATGACGGGTATGGTAACAGTCTCCATGATCTCCTTGATCATCTGGGGATCAGACATGCGCGCCACGCCACCGTCCTTCCTGATGTCTGCGGGAACACGTTCGAGAGCCATAACTGCAGCGGCACCAGCTTCCTCTGCTATTCTGGCCTGGCAGATGGGTCAGCATTTGCCATCCGACAGTGTCTGACAAGGGGACGGAGGAGAGATGGTTTATGTTGGAAGGAGTGCATACCTGCTCAGCGTTTACAACATCCATAATGACACCGCCCTTTAACATCCTCGCAAGGCCCTCCTTGACGGCCTGTTGGCTGCCAACGTCTCCATTGGCGTGGCCATTGCCATTGCTGGTGGGGAGTTCGGTGGCCATTTTTCCTGGTCTACCCTTGACAAAGAAGTGGTATGGTTGGTAGAGTGGGCAGAGATGGAGGGATGAATTGAAATTGGGAGGCAAAAGGTGAAGACAAAGAGAGAGGGAAAATGTCAGACGGGGAGAAGAGGGAGGGTCACGGTATATGAATGCAGGATGGTGAGTCAGGCAATGGCTCCAAAGGGCGCGGCGAGAAAAATCATAGACCCGGGCCGGCCATCTCGTGCTAAGCCGCGAATGGCCGATGTTCGGCCTTGGGAATTGGTGGGGGACCGAGGGGCTAGATCTGGGGTACCCGTCAGCCTTATGCTAGCCGAGATGGGAGTAGATCGATGATGTCAAGCACCCTGAACCTCCAACTGTGCCCGCTCCCATTTCTTTACAGGTACACCGTACAGTACAAACTTCTACACATCAATTGTGACCCATAACCTTTGAATCACCCATCCATTCCCACCCCTACGACCCGCCAGCCGTCACCCACTCCCCTCCCTCCCCCACCGTGTCCTGCAATGGCTTCCCGCATCCTCCTCCCCCGAACGGGCCTGTCCATCCTCGCAGGCAGCGCTACAATCATCTCAGCATCCCTCCTCCTCCGACCGCAGCCACAACTACTCCGGCCGTACCGCTGCGATGCCTCTCTCAACAGCCCTCTATCCTCAAACGACTGGTCATATACCCGCGATGCAAAGACGCCTGTTGTAACGAAAGATGGCAAATTCAACTCCAATGCGCTGCGGCAGATCAGCGCAGGGAGTATATGCGGTATGGTACTCGTCAAGGGCCATACGGAGCTTCCAAAGTCCCGTAACACCAAGTGAAGCTGAAGTCTGACTCTCCCCCAGGCGTCCTCGGCGGCGTAGCAATCTCTGTCTTCTCCAAGCCCCTCGCCCTCATCATCGGCATCATGGTCTTCGGTCTTCAATTCGCGGAAAGCAGGGGAATCCACCTCGTACCCACCACGAGGCTGCAGAGCTATTTTAAGGACATCAACGTCAGGAGCGCGGTGCAAGACAATGCTGCTTTCAAGCTAAGCTTCGGACTCACCTTTGCACTAGCGGCCTTCGCCGAGTTCTGAGGGCGAAAACATGGCGCGAGGATGGTTGTATATATCTGTAAGAATAGACAAGGACGGACGAAAAGCGCCATCTGCGATAGCTCCTCAGGGACACCTACAATATGTTGTGTTCTCTATGCACCTGGACAAGTAACCTGCAATAGCACTCGACCTGGCCTCTTATATCCACTAAGATCTTCCATCTACGTGGAAAATTACAATATTGAATCATAACAGTGTGTCGCTAATGCAAGAGCACGATTAAGGGGAGTACCTATTGCTTTTCGCTTTCCCTCTGGTGTATCCGACCTATCGTTTTCAATATTCAGTCGGTGCTCCTATTGCCTACAACCTCGGATCTCAAACCCAGAACATTACTCAGTCGTTCATAGGCTGCTAATATGCTCTGAAAACCAATCCTGGAAATCAATTTGGCTCTAATGGAGAAGTAACTTCCGTTTCTTAAAATTTTACAAATCGAAAAGGTCTTAGATTACTCTCGAATCTCTCTAGAAAACGCCTTTTTTGTTAGCGGTAGGGTATTCCTTTGAAAGTGGATCAGGTGTTAGACGAATCTTTCCACTTTTGTGGAAGCTACCTCTTCATAAAGCGCAACTTTCAACACCGAGACTCGACGTCCACCTTCCCAACCCACCTTCTATCACTCAACATCTGCTTTTGACAAGCTTGCCTCAACTACAAGGCTTCCTCTGACTTGCCCATCGCCCGCATACTGAACGCCACATTCTTCTCCCACTCAAAGTAAGCCCAAGTCTCAGCTTTCCTCTACGTCGCATCTCCCTCCCGCGCCTCAAACCTCACTTCTACAACACCCCATTACGAAGAGGCAAAGGCTTGACTTCAACACGGCGTGGTGCTGTGCAGCTTTTCCAAAGTCAGCGGGAAGACGACCTCGACTGCAACAGAGCAAACAACTGCTGTGGAGTGAGTTCGGAATTCAATTGAATTTCTGTACTCTGACTTCATCTCCTCGACCTTTGCCCTTGCCCCGACCCTTCACCTCACTCATTCGACAACCACGGTCATCCGATCTCACCATCCCGGTTTTTACGATCAACTGACTCATATCCAAAGTCAATCAGTCACACCTCGACCACCTCGCAAAATGCCTATGAACTGGGGACCCGAAGCGGATGCTCGCGTAAGTACCGCCAACTCCCCTTCCAGACACGCCACCACAGTGGGTGCAAGAACTTGTCAGACACACAGATGGCCTGAAGAAAATGCCCCCACTCAGCGACAGAGACCGAAAAATGCCCTACCATGCAGCAAGCAAAAGGTCTCTGTCCGAGAGGATTTGGGGAGAAACCCAAGAGATTTTCAAGTGCCTTTCAAGGATTGACGCCTGCCGATCGGGTGTCCGACCAGTTCTTGCACCCACTGCCTCATTCATACCTCCAACTAACACCCTTTCAAGATCCTCCTCGGTATGCTTTCATTGCAAAACAACACTCTCAGCAAGGACCAAAAGGACCACGTCGCCAAGTACGTCGGGCCAGATTGCACCGTCTACGCCCTCGAAGGCCGCCTCAAGGCCCTCAAGAAGATGGTCCATTCCAGTCCTGTCGGCAAAGCCCCCGCCGGCCTCGCCCTCGGCACCGGCACTGTTCCGAGCAAGAACCCCAACATTGGCACTCCAGGCTCCGCGAGGAAGAAGGCCGCGCCGAGCACACCCGTCAAATCGGCTCCGAGGGAGACCGCGTCTGCCAAGAACAGCTCCGCCGCCAAGCGCAAGTATGCTTCCGACGAGGAAGAAGAGGAGGACGGTGGAGAGGTCCAGGCTACTCCTGCCAGCCGCTCGCATCTTCGTCGCGCGAATTCAAAGGCGCCCAAGTATGAGGAACCGGAGCCGTTCGAGGAGGAGGATGAAGAAGAGGAAGAGGAAGAGGAGGTGATCCCAGAGCCTCGCAAAGCCTCCGAGCCGCCCAAGGCGGAGAAGAATGAGTTTGATGACGGAGGTTTCGTCGATGATCCTGATGAGGACCTCTTCGCGGGTATGGGCGCCTTTGACTATGAGGTTTGAGTCGGCAACTCACGTGGGAGTGCCCCTGGATGAACTGCTCTGGATGCTTCTCCACTCTTACCTTCATATGGGATTCCTGCCTTTGGAGTATGCTTATCAATGGATATGAGAACCGGCTTGGAAATTTACGGTCAAGGGGACAATTGCTTTCAGAATGAACCACTCGGAATGGTCCCGAGCGCTTGCCTGGGTTTCCCTATGAAGGCGCTGCCAGCACATGCGGAATGCCCCTCTGACTTTGAGAATGACTGGCTGAAAAAGTGGCTATGGGTGATGGATCCTCTCAATTGTGTTCTGTCTTTCTTTTTCTCTTTCTTTTGACTTTTCTCACGGGCTGTGGAAGGGCGAAGACGTCCCCTTACATAATCACTCATGGTAGCCCACGAACTAATGAACTTGCCTCTGAATGAACAATTTGACAACTGTGAGAGATATCAGCGACCTAAAAAAATAGAGATATACTTTATACTGTGTTCATCCTTTGGACAGATCCACGTTGGGCTGCTTTCCTCAACCACTCGATCGCTCCATAGGGAGAGTACTCCTCTGGATGACTACGGGGTTGATTCGAGGTTCCATCCTCTTTCCAATTTCTGACAAATAGCACAGGGCTAGTTGAGGTGGGCAGAGATCGATCATCCGGTCTCTCAAACTTCCTTGCATCCGTGTCGCTTTCCGATAGACAATCCTCTGAGTGCAAGGCTTCGTGGAGCGATCTCCCGCGAAAATACTTATTCTGAGGCATTTGGGACCTACCTTATCCAAATGTCTGCCAGTTCTTTGAATCTCGAATTCTCCCAATATGGCCTTGTAGCTTGTAGTGAGGGTTTGATCTGGATCAAGGCGATGGTTTCTCCAGCTCGCTCAACTCGTCCTTAGGTCGAAGTTCGTACACTTGATGAAATGTGCTATACCCATCCATCCTACAGCTCTCTGGAACGAGTTCAGAACAGTTCTTGCTTTTCAGTGTGGGAAGACTGGCGTTTCACAGAGGGACGTTCCGTAGTAGAGTAATCAAAACGGTTACTGGTTTGCGAAGAATCATGGGCGATGTCTTTTTGTGATGGTGGTCAAGGGATATCAATAGAGTGTAGGAAACAGAAAGAGAAACGACAAACTGCGAAGAGATCAGCAAAACAGAAAGCAAACATAGGAACAAACCGATGGTCATCTGCACTAGTTGGACGTATTCTCTTCGGGCATCTTCACGGGCGGCGGAGGGACAGTCGGTATCTCAAAAAGTAATATCTCCGAAACTCGGGAGCTGTATTTATACATTCTTATAATCGGCAATGGGAATCGAAAGTAACCAAGACAAGTATGGAAATCAGAAAACGAGTTGACAAGCCTGTCAAGGAAAGTCAGCAAAACCAAAAAGACAGCAACAAAACGAATTGGAACATGTCCAGGACAAAAGCCCGGCATGACAATATCCGCTATGCATCGACGTGGTCGATTCGTGTGTGCCAAGTCCGTGGACCTCCAGCTCTTGTCAATTTGCTCGTTCAGTATACAGAAAGGGTCCTAAAAGACACCAATGCAACGCCCTCATGGCTCAACTCCAACATCTGCTCAAGGCTCAAAGGCCGCGTCATATGAGGTTCCTCTCCTCGCAAGTCGGCTCGGGGGCGGTCGAAATCGTCAACTGGGTATCGATCGCTCGTAAACTTCAAACGGCCCAACAAAGTCCATCCTCTGCTCCATCTCTTCCCCTAAACCGCGTCCGCTGCGTTCGGCCCAAACATGGAAGGGCCAGGGAGAATAATAGGGGCAGGCTGCGCGACCGGCGCATCAGCAGCATCGGCCTGTTCTCCCTGCTCCTCCAAGCTCGGAGCCCTCGTGGGAGGCCTGCTATTCCTAACATGCCTGTCCTTGATCTCCCTATCCTCCTCTCTCTGCGCCTGTATTTTCTTGGCGTAGTGGCTCCAGGCACGGATCGCAGGGCCGAAGTAGTAGAAGAGGAAGACGGGGATGGCGAAGACGAAGGCGAGGCCTGCCAACAAGCTTATCGCGGTCGGGATGGGGTACTTGCCCGGCATCTTCGTAAAGAGGTGGACGGCGTAGATGTTGGACAAGCCGGCGAGGAGGTCCCTGGCGAAACCGTTGCCCCCCGTCGCCGACGATGCATACACTCCGTACGCGGCGACCATGTAGTCGATGGTCGCTATATAGATGGAGTAGTTTGCGATGCCGACGAGCATGGAGGCGATCATGGGGAAACACCAGTGGATGCCGTACGAAGGGCCGAGGGAGAGCCAGGCAAAGGAAATTAGCCCGATGGAAAGGAGCGGCGCCGTCCACAAGAGCCCCCAGAGCCGCTGCTCTGGGCGGAGCTCCCCGGTCCGCTTGATCTCTCTCCTGTTCCGCGCGATGAAGAAGCAGAACATGAAGTACCCAATGGCATACGAGAGGCCGATGGGGATGAACGCGAGACCGACCTGCATGAGGTTGAAGCCCCACTGGCCGTAGACGTGGCCGAAACCCTCCATGAAGAGGAAGATGAGGGCGTCGCTGAAGCCGCTCAGGAGGGACAGGAAGAGGACAATCGGCTCCAAAAGGAACATGCAAAAGGGGCGCCGCCAGGTCGACAGGCACTCCTGCAAGGTCAGCTTGGGGGGGTTGAGCTCGTCCTCCGAATAGACGTTGCAGTTGGGATCAACTGCACGCCTCCTCCTGGCCTCCTTGGTGACCAGCTTACCCGGGAGTGTCTCTGGGACAAGGCACAATTGAGCAAGCATGACGACGATGCCGAAAATGACCTGCATGTAGAAGCACCAACGCCAGCCCAGGTACGTTGCCAAGACGCCTCCCAGGAGGGGACCGACAACAGAGCCAGCGTTCGAGGCGAAGACGACGAAGTTGACGGGGCCCTGCAGATCATTGGGCCCATAGAGATCGGCCACAACGCCCAGCGTGACACTTCCCCCGGCAGAGCAAAGACCCCCAAGCGCACGGAACACGGCCATCTGGGTGAAGTTCCTCGAGAACGAGGCGCCGACAGCCCAGCAGTTGACAAGCAACAAGGACAAGAACAGGTTCCACTTGCGGCCATAGACCTCGCTCCAGGGGGCCCACAACTCGCAGCCGAACGCGTACGGGATGAGGAAGGCCATGAGGCCCAAGGAGGCAACATAGGGCGAAACGCCGAATTCCCAGGCTATGCCTGGGGCGGCGCTCCCGTAGACACTCGGGTTGAAGTTGATGGAGATTTGCACCAAGAACAGCACCCAGAGAGTCCTCCACTTGGCCCCATTGGACCAACCAAACCCCGTCTTGCTGGGGCAGTCGACAGCCCGCAGGGTCCGCTTGCCGCCTGGCGCGTAGGTGAGGACCCTATTCACGGTGTCCTCCTCCTTGACGCCGGGATCCTCGATGACGGTTGTTTGCCGATCAATGGCAACGGGGGGTTCCGACTTGGACGAGTCCTTGTCGGAAGATTGGCGGCTGTTGCCGCCGAGGGTCTGCAACTCGACGGAGTCGCCAGGGGCAGAAGGGGAGGAAGGGGAGGGAGGCGAAGAGGAGGCGGCAGCAGCAACAGAAGGAGCGGCCATCTCGAGAGGCGGTATAGATACCTTGCAGTGGCAAGGTATCAAGGAGAGAAGGTCAGGAGTATGGGGGAAGGAAGGGTCGAGGGTCTGACCGTGGGAGGAGGTCGGTAGATATGTCGAAGGAGGATCGGGGAAGGGATCCTTGGATGGTAAGGGTGCTTGGGTAGCAGCGCTTATGTAAATGAAAGTATGTTATTGATTGATGCGGGGCCAGACGAGACTTGTGTGAGTATAGACTAGGTAGTCTTCGAAGTGGGCTCTGGAATCTGGATTGATGACGAGAAGAAGACGGGGAAAAGGCAGTTTATATAGCCTTTTCAGCAGAAAGAAAGGCAGAGGCGGCACAACGGCCTCTGGAATCATTTATTACAAGTATCTTGATGTAGACCGTCCCACAAACGGGATTGGATGGGCAAGAAAGTAGCAAAGAGGGAAAGCATGGCAGTGAGAAATGTCGTGTGACGAGCTTAGGGAAGACAAACCTACCTGACAGCAAGGCCTTCAGGTCCCGTTTCCAACTGCGCCTTGCTAGATGATGACCACCCTCGCCTAGGACACTCTCTTGGACGTCTACTAACCGTGGCATTCTAGATGTCCATGCAACTGTGGGATGCCAAATGGACCAAGCTTTGACCATGGAGGTTGAGAACCAAGCATACGTTCTTACCGTGGAAGCAACCACATGAAGTAACGGCAGGATGACGGTCTATTGTAGGTATCAGCATTGACAACGTTCAGGCCAGAGTTCCATTTCGGGTTCAGATTCAGAAGAGGGTCATAGAGTGGACTTTGGGAATCTGCTTGTTCTTCCTCTTCCATGCTCTTGCTCCCGAGGAGACTCGTACATCACTACCCTCGGGCTGGACAAGACTAGACACATAGGGAGCTTGATAAACAGAAGCAAACAATGGAAGAACAGTAGGTAGAGTGATGTGAAAAGTGCGCTGCGACTGGGAGACCGTTGGAGCCATACCTTGGCAGTCAGAGCCATGGACGCTCAGACTGTTCTCCACGTGCTTTCTCCTCATCGCTCCTCATCGGTCCCCATCGGTCCCCATCGGTCCCCATCGGTCCCGTCCTTTTTGACTCCATGGGGTTCGTCGAATTGGCCGCCACAGTACAGCCCACCAGGTATCTCCCTATCTTGCGGTGATGTTCCACGCCGGTCCATAGGTCGTTGATATGCGGGGAGTGACCGCAAACAAGATACTCCAACCCCAAGTCATCTCTTTACTCTGGAAAGCAGCCATCTCTCCATCCAAATGCAAGCGCAGGACAAAAGCTTTGAGGTTGAGCGACGTTTGGCGACGAGGAGACGTTCGAAAAAGGCTACTGTGGTCCCGGGCCGCGCCGGCTGAACTTGCACCACAGGCAACTGGAGACGTCCACCAGACCACCACACGGGCAACGATCACAACTCATTTGGTCGTCACCACAAGGCCGGATGTACCTACCGACCATGCCCTCCAGCCCGTCGCCTCGTGGACATGCCTGCACGGTTGATTCTGCATTGGATCGAGCGTAGTCCCTTTGAACCGACTCTGGAGCTGCCGTGGTTCCGTAAGAGGAGAAGCACAGCTGAAGACGGACAGAAACCGATGGAAGAGAGACGTGGAGATACTGAAGGCAGGAGTCCATTCGAAATCCCACTACCCGTCACTACCCGCCAAAAATCCCTTTTTCCGTCACAATATTCGTGCAAGACCTGGGGGTATAGACAGAGCGGGACCTCTCCTCCCGCCAATACTCATCATCCTCGCTTGCGACTGTTGCGGACCCACGGGATGAATCGAGGGGGAAACTCTCGGGCTGTAGTAGACGTCGGAAATTCTGGATTTCAAACTCCGCTACCCCTCCCCTCATTCCTTCAAAACCCTGGGTCGACAAGAATAGTCAACCTGGGCACTTTCCCAGAGCAGGCTCATGCTCAGGTACAGGTACAGGCACATAACCATAATCGTCATCATTTCTTGCAAGTCGTTTCACACCAGGTATTTACATCCTCACACACACTTTTAATCCCACCTTTTCCCCCACCTTTTCCCCCACCGATCTACGCTTTCATCTCAGAAGGACCAGCGCCCGCGAGCCGCTTCTTGCTCACCACTCGCAAACCGCCCACAAGCAGAATGATAGCCTCGAGCCCTAGAACGACCGCCAGCGTGACCATCGCACCGATGACCCCACCAACGGCAGTCGAAATTCCGCTCCCGTGACCACTCCCATCCCCACCGTCGTCGCCACCAGCCGCCGGGGCATACTCGGCGCAGATACCCGTCGTATTGCCGCAGGTCGTGCACCACTCCTCGGTAGTCTTGATCGCAAACGTCGACATGTTGCCCACAAAGTCATTCCACGGAAGCGTCACGCTGTCCTGGCCGAACAGCGGGAAGGCAGTGGGGTCGCTCGAGTTTGCGCTCGAACCGTTGTGGAAGAGGAAGCGAATTTGCATGTCGGCGACGCTGGGGAAAGAGGAGGAAGACACGTCGGTGGTGGTGAAGAGCTCAAAGACCATACTAGAGGCATAGTCGTTGACGCCGTAGAAGTCGTTGCTGGCTTCGGTGAGGTTGCTCAGGCCGAAGAAGGAGAGGAAGGTCGCGTAGGCGCCGAACTGGATGCCGAATTTATTGGACGTCTTGCCAGCATTGCCAGCGGTGATGGTGTTGTTCAGGTAGGTGACAATCTCGCCGGCGAGCTGCATCCCCGAGACGGCGCGAGCATTATCAGAGACATTGTAGGCGAGGCCAAATTCGTGGGCGTTGGCGAGCCACAGGGATTCTTGGAAGGACCTGTCTGGCATGTCGAAGGAGGAGTTGTGGATCTCGGCCACGTTCAGGATGTCGTATACTGATAGAAGAGTCAGCTCTGTTCCACTTCCCAGTGGAGTCAATCCCACTACGTACTGGAATATGCGTTCTTGTAGGTCATCTGAATGCCGTTGAACGTGCCATTGACATACTCGGTCAAATTGGAGTAGAAATCGCTGGTAGACGCCAACAGGTCATCATACTCGGCACTCGAGAAGTAGCTGTTTGAGCTGATCTCTGCATTGTTGCAGTTGGTCGCATCCTGGAGCCATCCATTGTCCTCACTGCCAGAGCCAGACGAGACCAAAGCAATTGGGATGAGCTGGTAGCCATTCATAGGCGCTTGCACGCTGGACCCATTCCTCAGCGTCTGAGTAACAAGTTCGGACCCAACAGGCGGATACAGTCCCTGGAGGAATCCCTGCGCTGAACTCTGCAAGACATTGTCCGCCGGCGCCGACACGGCTAGCTGTGAGAGGGAGACCTGGTCGGCGCTGATGCCGTAGATGGGCGAGGAGGCGGACGAGGAAACGTAGCGGTTCCTGTAGTAGGACCCCCGATCGTACACCTCGCGATAGCCGAGATCGGTGAGTTTGGTGGGCGGCAGGGCTTTGGGAGTGCGGTCGCCGTGGCGCGAGAAGATGTAGACGCCCAGGACGGTTTCTTGCGCCTGAGCAAGCGCTACGAGAGCGAGGAATGCCAATTGAGAGAAGGCCATGTTGGAGTAGCAGGTCTTCGCCGAAATAACGTGTCGCAGTGGAAGAAGAGGAGAGAGAGACGGACTGGAGAGGCAGTGGCAGAGGGTGGGGCGAGGCGACAATCAGAACAGAACGAAATATGCGATTGAATCTGCTATCTATACCTTCCAAGCCCCTCCGCGGGGTTACCTACCTAGCCTAGGCCTGTCTAGTCTGTTCGTATGAGGCCGCAGACGGCGGGGGGGTTATCAACAGCTGCATGCTGATGGGCCCTGACCTGACCTGTCAAGCTGGAGTCTAGAGATGTAGCTATCGAGTAAGAAGAGAGGGCGCATCAGTAACATGGAGGACCGAGACGTGCAATTGGCGTAGAAATCTCGGACACGGCTAAAGACGATCGTCTCTGCAGGACCGCTTGAGGTTGCATTTCGGCCGGGAGAGCTCGAGTGTCGTGGTGGAGCAAACTCCGCGATCGGACCAGCCCGACGAAGAGCGCGCTATACCAAGTTTGGAAGAGCAGTCCCGTGACTAAGCATTATCAAGCCTTCCAAGAAGCGCTGAGCTCGACTGAAGAGACGCCACGCGGAAGACAGACAGAAGAGCCATGTCAATCGAATTCAAAACCTGCTTGAAGGATCCCAAGAAGCGCATCCACAGGCTGGGCTGAGTCATTCCACTCACAGTCAAGCTCAAGAGCTCAGAAATAGAAGCATAAGGTACGACTGATCCTCACTCATCACAGCATCCGGTTCAAGCGAACTCCACTTCAACGTCAACTCAATTCTCTCTACTTCTCCTCGCCACCGCTCATCCGACATAGCTACAAGAAGTGAAGCAGAATATATATAAGAACAATCACATTCCTGAAAGGGAGAAGAAGAGAGGAAAGTGACATGATGATCAAGTAAGGAGGAGTAGCACACTGTACATATCTCGGCACCAATGGAAAGCCGACTCCCTGAAATGACGTTTTTAGCCATTGGTAGCTGACGCTCCAGCGGCTTGTTAGCGGAAGAAGAAAAGAGACAACAACAGATCAATTAAAAAACGCCCTATTAAATGCATAGCAGCAAGTAGGTATGCAGGCCCAGCAGACAACAAGACAGACGCTTGGCTCGTAATAAACCTCCCTTTCGCTCCGTCTGCTCCTCGCCTCCAACAAGTTTTTTGAGTTACCTCTGCAACGACGACAGTTGCATCACATCAGAGAAAAACATACCGACCTCTCTTCTCCTCAAAACGTTCTCCCACAAGTTCATTACTCCCCAAATCGCACGTACGTGTCATGGTCATCCTTCGTCGTTCCACCAAACACTTCTTCACCGGGCGAAAACCTTCACAACCCCGTCGCCGCCAGCACTGACACACAAACGTCCGTCCCCACTCCATGCAACAGCGCAAACGCCTTCTCCGCGCATGATGCGGTGGCTGGAGATGTCTTGAATGCAACTCCTCTTTTCCATGTCCCAGAAGCGGACGCTGGCATCGTGACCGGCCGAGACGAGCCCAGCGACATTGACAATGTCCGATTGCGATGGAGAACTCGAGTTGGGGTTCTGGAGAGCGGGAGTGGATGGCGTGGGAGCAAGCGAAAGCGACGAAATGGCCGAAGGGTGGGCGAGCATGGTGTAGGTGCATTGACCTAGCGGCAAATTGATTAGCTTGCCTCGTAGAAAGAAAGAAATCACAGGCGTGATAGAGATAGTTGATCCAGAGTTCCGTGTGGAGGTCAACTTACCGCTGTTGGCATCGAAGAACCGAATGAAGCGATCTTCATGCCCGCTGATCACAATGCCCTCGACGCCGCCACCGCCACTGTTTCCAGTGGCACCGGTGACGACTGAGTCTTCTTCTCCCCTCGCTGGATCAATGATTCCACCTTCTGCTCCCAAAGTCGTTGCGACAACGGCGTTGACGCCTGTCGCCGGAGTCCCGTCGTATGTCTCAGTTGATGCCATACCAATGATTTCTTCTCCGGACCTCGTGTCAAATATCAAGATGCTTGAATCGGTATAGGACACCACAAAGGTTTCGCCAGTACGAGAGAGCGGGGTGATACAGGTGGGACTGGGAAGTCCATGACGACTGATAGAATGAACAAGAGTGTAGTGGAACGGGGTCGTCGTTGCAATGCTGGGTTGAGGTGACGATGGAAAGTTGGAGCCTGACGTGACAGAATGGCGGCGGCTGCCCCCAACTCCTCGTCTCGAGCCAGTCTGTGGTGATGAGAGTTGAGGTGGCGCACTGACAGCCCAGATCTTGATCGTTCCATCTGCCGAGCCGGACGCAAGGAGGACACGGTCAGGACCACCAAAATTATTGCAGTCGGTGCCGAAGACTGCTGCACTCGTGGTCGGGAGAACGCACACGGCCCAGACGGCATCGGTATGGCCGTCCAAAGTGGCCTTTGGGTCAACGCGACCACGTTCCCACACCCGGACCGTCGCATCTTGACCGCCAGAGAAGATCCATCCGTCGCCTGATGTGCGGCCGCCAGTGGAGAAGGATGCGGATGCCGGACAGGCTGTGAGCGAAGTGACTACGCCGTCATGGCCACGATGCGTGAAGTAGCTCTGGATGTCCAAATCGCTGCCCGCATTCATCGAGCCGCCAAAGCTCGGCCAACTTGCAGGGATGATCCACCTCTTGATCACTCCGTCATCGCCGGCAGTGCAGATCTCGGGCTCTGAAGGGCTACCTCCGCCAGTGAAGATGACCGACCGCACGACATCCAAATGTCCGCGAAGCGCAAAGCGGACTTTGAATGTGGAGTCCGGCTTGCCGCTCGCTGAGCCATGACCTTCTGCCCTTTCCTGATCCTGGCTTCGTTTCCGCGTCATCTTCGTAGAGCCGGCGCTGCCCCTTCTACCATGTGATCCGACTGCACGGGGAGGAGATTTAACACTTGGAAATGCATCGCCAGGTCGCCCCGAATTCGACTGTTCACCTGTGAAAGTCTGTTCTTCTGAAAAGTCCCATTGTCCTTGGTCGTTTGCTCCAATTTCTCGCGGAACACCGGACGTTGGGTCTTCTCCCCTCGGAGCGATCTCTTGGCCGTGTTCGTCATAACTGTGCGTGATCTTTTCTGCGGGCTCGTCGAGGGATGGCGGGAAATCGGACTGCCGATAGGATTGTTGTGTGGAGTCGGGCGGGAAGGAGATTGGCGTCTGAGGTTGCGGCTGCGAATGCAATGAAGATTCTCGCACCATGGGTTGCGGTTGTGGGAGGCCAGAATTGCCCATATTGGTATAATCGGAAATCGAGGGGACGGGAGGCGGCTGGTGATTCGGCATGGGAGCTGGCGCCATGCGATTCGCGTGATTCTTTTCTCTGTTGCTGAATGCTTGTTCCAGCGACATCTGCTCTTGCGGCATGTATTCTGAATTTCCAAGCGATTGCAGGCCTTGCGACGGTGGGTGGATAGCAGGTGTGAGAAGGTATGTGATCTCTTCGACGCATCGCGTCAAGAAGGTTTTGGACTTGTCGCGGAGATCTTCCTTTTCGAAGTCGGACGCTCGCTCGGGTGCAAGGTCCAAGAACGAGTTGTGCGGTTTGCTTGAAGCTTGACGGCGAGCAGTGTCAGTACCCAATTCCCCTGGAATAGCAGGCAGTATTGCGATATACTTACGCCGGACTTTGTCGGGACCCTCTTTCAGTCCTGCCTTGCCTTTGTCGTTCTCTTTAGACTCGTCCGCCGGTGCCTCCTTGCCCGCCTGCAGTGCCTTGAGATTCGCTCGCTCAGATTTCAGCGCCTGCTCCAGCAACCGCACGTGCTTCTCCAATGTGTTGTTCATGGCCTTGGTCTTCCTCAGTTCACCCTCCTGCTTGGATATTTTTGCCTTGGCCTCTGCGCGTTCGATGTCCCAGGCGTTGCGTGCTCGTTCGTGGTCGTGCCATTGCATCTGGAGAAAGCGCATTACACCTATGGGGGTTCCAAAGTTAGCATTGTCGATTCCATTGACCTTTTGCCATGGACCCTTGGAGGCCTTTGGCTTCGTCAAGCGTATATTGAGAGGGTATTTACCTTGCAGCGTGTACTCAGTCCCCGCCGGGCCCTGGTGCTCTCCGCCGGCGCCGCCTCCGTTATTCATGGCGACCGGACTCTGCCAGGCCATTCACCGCGCCCACCGAATTCAGTGGTCCTGAGGAATCGCCAGTGCGGTCGCGCTGTGGCATGCGAGTATGAGCGGTCGGAGCAGGCGTGTCGATGGGGAGGAGTGTAAGAAAGTCCAGGGGCGTGACGCGCAGGGTTGAAGACCGGGGAGAAGATGCGGCGAGCGGTCCAGACGAGGGGTGCAGTAGAGACAATGGGAGAGTATGAAGCGAAGAGGTGTTAAGGGGGTATTACAAGCGGTATGGCGGGCAATGGGTGGTCGGGTGGAGGTGTTGAAAGTTCGGTGTGGTGGTTGCCGCGAGGTGAGGTCTCGCAGCTCGTGAGCCGCTCCCGTTAGCGTGGATGGAGCTTTAGCCGCAACGTGGAGCTAGCGCCTGCCAACGAACTGTCGACAAAAACAACACCACGCCAAGACTGCCGTGACTGCTTGATGTCCGCCATATCATTTTCCAAGCATGACATTATTCTGGATTCGCGCAGAACAAGTGGTGCTGTATGCTCATGCCAGAACGGCCTAGGCATCACACTATCTGAAGCTCTGTCAGAGGGCATTCCGCAGCGACCATGTTCAAACCATACAAGATCTCTCTCCCTCTCTGATTGCGGGTCATTTCATTCTTCACTCTTCCGCTTTTTGGCAGCTATACGCCTTGAATGGCCCATATCATCTTGACTTGTATCCTGTGACCCTTTGGCATTCTAGATCCTCACCACACATCTGAACTGCTCATAAGCGTGGAGCACAACAGCTCTATATCAGGCAGCTTCAGGGAGTCAAGACGACCCCATGGACGAGATGAAAGACGAAAAACAGCACTTTAGGCTCTAGATTGATCGGCTCTGAACTACCTTGGACAGATGCAAAGCACAACGGCAATGGCACGTGAACACATAGAGAGGCATACAGATCGTTCATTCACGATATATCTTGAACCTTTGCACCATTGCCGTACTCTTACGATTGCGAGGCCATGTAAAGCTTCTCTAGCTGCGCCTCCTGGAGTCTCTAATTGCTCCTGGTCTTATGACACGCATTAAGCTGGAGACTATCTGCAGTCAGAACTACCGACCACTGTTGGCCTAAGAAGTCGTCATCCTCACCCTACTTCAAGAGAACCACAGATTTTCCAGCAAAAGCTTGTCATCATCTCACAGACTTTCCGGAGCAATCCAGAAGCTTCTCGTTTACTTTGGTGATCCAGAACTTACCTTGTTCAGTCAACCACAGAAGACGAGCTTTGAAGGTTGGTTGTCAACCTGATTCCGGACCAATTCTTGTACACACTGTGCTCTTGTCCCCCAAATACCACTATCACACACCAGCCCAACATCTGACATCCACTCAATCAATCAATCAATCAATTAATCTTGAAGAAGGAAATCTCTCTTGGTAAGTTCTCTCTGAGCCACCTCAGCCCTTCTTCCTCGACGGCGTCCACCCTTTGAAGCGACTAGCTATTCCTTCCAGCAACTCACCCAGACTTCAGGCCCATCCACGATCATGGCAATAATGAACGAGTCTCTCCACCCTGCGGGCAATCGGAAGGCATATGTGGCCATAATTCTCGACCCAGCCGATCCTTCTCACCATTTCCTTTTCCAAGAAAATGTCCTCGTCATGAACTCCAAATGGTTTGAAGAGCAGTTGGCTTCCTCAACGTCCAATGAGCCTTGCAATGCTACAATAACGGCCTTTTTTCGTTTGAATGCGAGCAACAGCGACTCTCGCAAGGACAATGGCGTACCTGTGCTGGAGAAATGCCCAACCCAAGAGCTGCCGGAGCCATTTTACCCGATTTCTCTCGACCAAGTGCTTCGGGCTGCCCACGAACCGAAGGGTCTCTTCACCGTCAAATTCAAGAAAGAGGGGACCCCGGCTAGTGGCACTCTTGCTACGATCAACGATGGCACATCCTCGACGACTGCCGAGAGCACACCCGGTACGATCACCGGGAGCACGCCTGCTGCGTCCAACGACGGTGTATCGCCACAGGCAGAGTCTACGAGAGTCTTCCCGAACTACACCAGTGCGTACGAGAACCTTTTCCTGGTCATGCACAACCAAAGCCTTCGCATTGACAAACGGCCGTGGGCCGCACTTGAGCAGTGCGAACAGCTCTTGAAGGTGAGCGGGATCTACAGATGCATGGACTTGGTCGGTCGCCATATTGGCTTTGCTCTGCTCGAACTTGGAAATGTCCTCTACGGAGCTATCGCTCGTGACGCCCCACGCTGGCTCCACCTCGCCGAGGAGGTCAAGTGCTCGAGCATCTACAAGGAGGCTCTGGTCCACATCGTCGGCTCGTGGCCTGTCTACAAATGGCGTACCCCCAAGCGCACCCTCTCTCCGCATGTGTTGCGATTGATTGAACGCAAGGCCGAACGTACTCGAGACCTCTGCTCTGAGCTGCACCACGATCTCTTCCTCAACAGCATCAAGGCTGACGATGACCTGCCAGTCACCATGGTCAAGGACTTTGAGACGTGGATCGTCGTCCAGGCCTGGCGCGACTGGCTCTCGTCGGAGTTTGTCAAGATCCTCGATCCCAAAACACAGAACCCCGATCCGAGCAAGGTTGGTCGCGTGTACAGGTTGCTCCGCAAGGGCGGCAATGCGTATCTTCCGCAGAGCCAGCTGGTCAAGCGCCTGAAAAGGAAGATGGAGCAGTATGCGTGGGAAGAGGTGGGCGACGATCTCGAGCTGCTCAAGAAGTACGCGCAAGACCTCGTAGAACGAAGTCTGAAAAATAGGTTGATGCTCAATGCTGATGAGATGAACCTTGGCTATATCACGACAGTTGACATCAAGGATGATGATCTCCCTTGGGTCGGTGCTGCGGCGTCTGATCGCATGGATCTGGACTAGGCACGTAGGAATTGCTTCGGGGGAGACTTGTTTTTCATCTAGTACGAAAAGTAGGCAGATGAATGCAAGAACATGGGGTCTCAGTCTCGGCGACTATAACGGTACAATCTAGCGCCACTTCTTGATGCCTCCTTGAAAAGATGGGAGGACTTCTAAATTACTCGCAGAGGTATCTAGAAGCCAGGATAAATCTCTTTAGTCAACCGGCAGGGCTTCCTGGGGACTTTGGAATTGGAGATGCCCCTAAGGATTCTTGTACGTACTCCGTGGACCCCCCAGTCTTTCCCATGAACCGTATCGAACATGGTTTCTCCTTGAGAGAAACAGATACCCCTGTCGCGCGTCTCGGTGTGGCGTTTCCAGCGCGTAGCCGTTCCCGTCCCGTCACCACGCATGATGTAAGACTCGATTGGACTCGATGCTCCGAAATACTAGACGCGCTTCTGCCGGGTGTGTATTCTCGGCTTCGCCAGCCCGAGGGAGGTTGTTCTGCGACTTGGGAGCGATGCTCGAGATGAGGTTGGAAGAAGCAGCAGCCACGGCGAGCGACGGCTCCTTTTTAGCGCCGTCGTATTGCAACGGCTGGGCCAGGTGGGAATTGGGGGCACAAACTTTCAGCTTTGCCTTGTGGGGCTGAGAAAACTCCCGCCGTGTCGTGTGGTTTGTTAAGGCTACAAATTCAGATGGCGGCCTCCGTCGTCGCTTTATCATTGTCTTTCTTTTCTCCTCGCCTTTCGCATTCTCGCTGTCCCTGTCACGGTCGCTATCGCTGTCGTCGCAAGAAGTATGGCCAAGTCTGCGTCCAAGTCCCTCGCCGATGACCTCGCCGCTGCAGACTCAGTCACGTGGGCGTTTTTGAAGACATGTAAGTCACTCGTATCCGTCGCATGATTGGCTCAGCTGAGATATCTGGTACAGGCAAGACAGCTGGACCACCATATTCTGCGCTTCATGCTGGAGCCACGGGGCTCTTCGTCGCTGTCCAGGACCTCCATAGCAAAGTTGACCCCGGGTCTTTTGTACTCGACAACGCCAGCGACGCCGACCAGTTCAAGTGTCTAGGGAAATGCGTTGCCGACCTCGAGAGCGTGCGCGACATGGTCAGTCGCTTTGTGCGATCACCGGATGCAAACCCGCCGTCTAGCGCAAGGATTGAATACCTCCAGGACCTGCTTCAGCAACACACCAACACCATTCGGAGCCTTGAAGCCTCGATTCATCACGAAGATAGCGAAGGCGTCGGACTTGGCCTCGACCTCCCAGCTCGGGGACGAAGAAGATCGTATA
Source organism: Aulographum hederae CBS 113979 (assembly GCA_010015705.1). NCBI lineage: Eukaryota > Fungi > Ascomycota > Dothideomycetes > Aulographales > Aulographaceae > Aulographum > Aulographum hederae. The sequence continues at coordinate 26,772 of ML977202.1, forward strand.
CCGAAGGCGCAGCTACGGCAGACCGCTCACCCATTTCATCGCGAGACTCCAGCATGCGCTCCATGCATATGCAGCCCACTGTCGAGGACTGCGAGGACGAGGGAGAGCCGCCGGAAGAGGAGACCCCTCATGTCTTCCAGTACCAGATGCTGCCGGACAAAGGGAAAGCAGATACTCCTTCTCCTGTGGCACCATCTACTCCAGAGGCAAGGAAAACCTACCAGGAGGTGCCTACGATTTCGATCAATGACGAGCCTATGGAAAGGCCGGCGCCGAAAGAGTCAACCAGACGAGAGTCGGCGCCATCACGTGACTCAAGGCACAATTCTTCTCGACAAAAAGAGCCTGAAGCGGAACCACTTGCTTTGATCCCAACGCAAGATGGAGACGTGGTCCCTGGAGGAATCCAGCGCCGAGATACACAGGACATCAATCAGGAGATTCGCAGGCTTGAGGAGGAGCTTCGTGCCCGACGACAGAAGGAATACGAGTACGAGAACGACATGTACAACGCCAATCGAGACGAGCGGCTGTACGACAGTTCTTCCAACGACGAAAAAAAGAGGAGGAGTAGTCATTACGCAGAAGACCGAGGCAAAGGCCATTCAAGATCTCGTTCAGAACAAATCCCCCCTCTTCGCATCGCGCCAAGCGAGCGGGCAGCCCGATATAACGTTCAAGCACCTCTTCCTCCCAGCAACAGCAATGGCGGACCTCTCAGAGATCTCAATGGCAGACCACAATACCCCACTATCCAAGAAACACCGCCACAGTCTCCTGAACTCTCCACGAAGGAGCCTCGTATTGCACGCTCCGATTCAAAGAGGCACCGCACCCGTCGAGACAGCGAGAACCACGGCCAAGAACTTTCTCGTCGCCATAGACATCGGAGCACAAGCGACACCCGCGCCTATCGCCAGGATCCTCCAGCTGCCGAGCCCCCAAGCCCTCGCAGTCCACGTACCTCCTACCGCAACCTAGGCTGGGGAACTTCGCCCACGAACTCTTCAGACCGTGTCGATTCGAACACAAAGGAAAGCCGCGAACGTCCCAAAGAAAGCACCAAAGACGAACACTCTTCCCACAGACGCTCCAAATCACGCCACCACAGCGAAAGCAATGAAGCAGAAACTCGACCTGCCAGCCCACCGCAGACCGTCGAGATCCTCGAACGGCCCCTTCCCATCACGCTGGACGAAGTCTTCACCGGTACGACCAAGCGGCTCAAAGTCAAGCGGCAGACGTACGACCGACGGACGAAGGAATATGGCAGCGAGACGTGTACACTCGATGTGCCGATTAAGCGCGGACTGAAGCCCGGGAGCAAGATCAAATTTACCAACGTCGGCGATCAGAGCGAGAAGGGGACGCAGGATATTCATTTTATCTTGAAGGAGGTGTGTATGCTGTAGTCGTATTCCTGATCCCAATTCTTGTTCTAATCATGACTATCCTTTGCCCCTAAAATCTCAACCCTCTATCTTTGTACCCTACGAGCCATATCCAAACTAACCGCTTCCCCCACAGGAACGCCATCCCCTCTTCACCCGCGACGGCCTTGACCTCCACGCCACCATCAGCATCGATCTTCTCGAATCCCTCTGCGGTTGGTCGCGCAAGCTGACTGCCATCGACGGCCGCACCCTCCACGTCTCAAGCGACGGGCCCTCGGGTCCCGGATGGACGTTGCGGTTCGCGGGCCTGGGACTACCTAGCACGCGTGATAGTCAGCGCATGGGCAATCTCATTGTTGGTGTCGCTGTGCAGTATCCGAGCCAGTTGAGCTCGAGGAAGAAGGATATTCTGAGGCAGGTTTTGCAGGGGAATTAGGTTGGATGGTTGGAGGTTCTGGAGGAAGTTTGTATGCTGATTTGTTCGACTAACCTTGGCATTCTCTTCCTCTTGGACGAAAGGTGGATACCTAGATGGTTCTTGGACCGACTTGGGCTTTTGTCCACCTTCCTCGTTTTGAGGAACGACGTTGGGGCACGTCGCGGTGGTCGATATTTCGTGGCTTGTCTCGAGTCTATATTCGATCTTCTCTTCTCTTCCATTTCTCTTTCTCTCCTTTGAGACGTCCCGTTTTTTGGACACATGGTTGCTGCCTTTCTCGTTCTGGGATACCCACTCTGTTGATCAGAGAATTTTACTTTCAGCTAATTACGACATCACTATTTCACGCGAGTAATGCAGACAGTTTCCAAATTTTCAGCATCAAGGGAATGGATTGGTACTGGAGGATATGAACGTCTTCCTATCCGTTGTGCTTGTCATGCTATCAACCATTCCTGTCACCAAGAATTCAGGCCACACCCATAAGTGGCCATAAGAAGCAGAAAACAAAGAGCAAGGAGTATCCAGTCACGCCGTCCTCACCGACCCCAATGCTCGCTCAAGGAAACCTAGACCAAGCCGTCATGGACAACAACCGACAGAGAGAGAAAAGAGAGAAGAGCTAGTACCTAGCCGGAGGAGGCGGCGTCGGAGCCGGATCCAAAATGATACTCGTTGGAAGAGGCTCACTCAGATCTGGGTCCTTCGACGGATCGTTCCAGCAGATGACGCTCCTCGCCTTGTCGTTGTGAAAGAATTGACCCATGTCGTAGACTGGCCAGGAGACTTCGAGGAGAGTTGCGTTGAGGCCGGTGGGGACGCAGCTTCGGCCACTAGACCGGGTTAGCAGGTGGATCTGTGGAAGGGGGGAGGCGCGCGGACTAAGAATCTTATAGGTGATATATGCGAAACCCATGCAGAGCATGGCGTAAAACATGACGCAACAAATGATCACCGGGTCGGTCTTTGAGGAGGGAGGGGGCACCAACTTATAGAGAAGACAGAACGTTCCACCCAGCAGGTATCCGCTGCTGATCATCTCGCTAAACTCGTCCGGAAGCTCGTAGCAGACGTTGAAGTCTGGGCAAAAGCGGAACTCCTTGCCTGCGAAGTTGGTGTGCTCAAAGACGTGGACGGGATAGTGGTTGGTGCCGGGGCAGAGGACTTCGCTGAGCTGACGCTCGGCGAGGGGCGTGTTGTAGGAGCGGCCGACGACCTCGTACGCGCCTGCGTTCTGGATGTCCGGCATTGCTTCGAGGAGCCGAGCTACCGAGTCGTACACTGGAAAGTTGGCTGCGTTGTCGGCGACGGCGATCTTCACCATTGTGGCGTCGCGCTTGGACTTGAGGAGCTCCGCGTCGTGGCACGTTGGCTTGGTGCACTTGACAGAGGCGAAGTCGTGGACGGCGAGAGGGTCGGCGTAAACAATGTCGATGATGTCGTCGTCGTGACAGCCGGTTCCACTGTGATCAAGATGGTCAGTAAGTTGCTCCATTGTGTGAAAATGAGTGGAGGTGACTTACGAATAGACAAAGCAGGACAGGACACCGGGGTTGGAGACATTGATGACGCGACCTTCATTGACCTTGCCGCCGGAGAGATCGAAGGCCGTGTTGGACTCGGAGAATTCGTAGGCGTGGATGTTGTCAGCGTGGATGATGAGGATTGGCACCTGCTCTTCAGTCTCGGCTGGAGCAGGACGGCGGTGACGGCGAGAAGGCACAAGGCCAGCGCCATCACCAGAGCGGTGAGGTACTTGGTCAACATCTTGACTTGGGTGAGGTGACTGCGGCGCGCGTTAGCTGTGCTGCAATGACTCCATTACAGCGTGATCAACGGGGTTCTACTTACGTTCAGTGTGTTGCGGACGGTGAATTGGTGTAAGTTGTGGTGGATCTTTATGTGGTCGAGAGGTATGGAGTGTGGTGTTTTGAGAGGGAGGATCTGTGGCAGAGGTTGTGTGTTTATAGTGAAGCGCAGTGGGTGCAAGTGAGTTCCACGTGCAACCTGAACATGTTGCTCGGAAACCGCATCAATCACCTGACCTAATTTGGGTGTCAAGCTTCAAAAGTCTCTTTTTTCAGTGCTGAACAGTGCTTCTTCCTAATCGTCAAGCAAAGAAGAATAACTTGAAATAGATCATTCGCAATCTAACAAGCATTTTCACTACTCCAAAAAGAAAAGATTCAACAAAATCTTAAACCCCATACACCAGCAGATGTGAGTGAAGGCTCTGTAGCCATTTACCAATACCAGCCAGTTATAACACCTCCGGGAGCGAGATTCCCGTTGTCCAACCTCTAGATATCGTGTTGGATCGTACGATTTCTCGCTTCTCCCGCCGTATTGAGCTGTATGTATAGTATTGGATTTAAGAATTTCAGAAGTTTTCTGACCATACAACAACTAAAGACGTCTACTTAGATATTGGATTTCCAACGTCGACCTTCAACCTCTCACCAAAACCAGCCAGCTATAATGCCCTAGGGAGCGAGTTTCCGTTGTCCAGCCTCTATATATCGTGTTAGAAACGCTGATTACATGGGGCGACACCGCAAAAGAGATTTGCATAAGACTGACTGAGGCACATGATAAGTGTGTGGTGTGGGCGAGGCGTTTCGGCGCTAAGTTCGCACCAGACAAGTACCAGTTGATCCACTTCACTAAGAAGAGAGACAGCACTGACTTGAAATCCACAATTTAGACTCAAGGGCACACGGTAGAGCTGGTCACGTCTCTACGGTTACTCGGAGCCTGGCTAGACAATAAGCTTACCTGGAAGGACCACATCGCAAAAGCACAGAAAAGGGGCCAGAGAGCCTTCGACTCCCTGTCTCGAATCACCTCCTCGGTGTCGGGCCCATCTGTAAGAAAAGCTAGACTTCTATACACTGCTGTGGCACGCCCAATCATGACATATGGATCCCAGTTGTGGGCTATCGATGCCGACGGAGAGGGGATCAACCAGTCGGCGGTTCAATGCCTAGAGACAGTCCAAAACACCTGTTTAAGGCGAATTATAGGCGCGTACAAGAGAACTCCAGTCGCGGCTATACAGAGAGAGGTGGCGGTACCCCCGCTTGACTTATTTCTACAACTGCAGGCAACACAACGCGCAGAGGACTCCGCCAGGCACCCCTTTAATGAGGATATCGAAAGGACCCTAAACGACGTGTGGACAGCGGCCACCAGACCACCCCGGCGATCAAGGGGCCGGCCACGGGCAGACCAGGGAGAGAAACCGGACTCTGCTATGGCCATCCTTAGAGCAAAAGCAAAACAGGTGATCGCAGAACAACGGAGGGCAAAGAAGGAAAATGGTATTACCACAAGACGCTCTACAAAGCTCAAGGAAAAAGGCGTAGGAATTGATGCCTACTTTACCGCAGAATGGCGTGACCGGTGGAAGAGGGCGGTTATCAAGGCAGGAAGGGCCACAACGTGGAGACATTCCTGGCTGGAGCCTGGAGTGCTGCAGTTCTGCCTACCAGGCTACCAGCCCATCATAGCCTCGTCTATCTGGGACTACGCCACAGGCGTCAGGACCTTGACACTCCCTGCTTCTCCCAACATACAGAGCCCCGAGTATCGTAACGGATTGTACACTTTTTGGGTTTTCCAACCAGACAACAACCAAGGACGTCTATTTTGATATTGAATATACAGCTAAGACCAGCAGCCTTTGCTGCAAAAGTCAGCCAGGTATAATTTCCCTAAGAGCGAGTTCCTCAGTGTCTAACTTCTAGATATCCTATCAGAACGTACGACTTTCTACTTTCCCCGCTGTACAGAGCTCTGAATGTAGTATTAGATTATAGACTTTCGAGTTTTCTGACCACAAAACAGTCAAAGACGTCTGCTTGAATATAAAATGTCCAGCTATGACCAGCAGCCTTTGCCAAAGCCAGCCAGCGCATAATGCCTCTAGGGGCGAGCTCCTCGCTGCCCAGCCTCTAGATGTTGTATGAGTACCTCTGCTTGTGAACCGACTTTACGGCTAATAGGTATAGTTCTAGCTCAGTCGGTAAAGACTTTCCCCCCCGGTAAGTTGCAACTCAAACTTTACAAGAATCTATCCAAAATTTATCAGAAACCAGATTCCTCGCAGGAAGCGAATCCAGTAATTAGCTGCCATTTTGGCAAAGTTTGACATCCTGAAGGCAGCGGGGGTTACCCCCGGAGTTTACCTTCCGTTCAACTTCCGAGGAGTGGCATTGAGTCCAACAGTTGCGAGGGTCCTGTTCAGGTTTGGCTCTTGGTCATGTGGAGCGTACTTTAGAATTTTGAAGGTATTCCGGCGGTGTGCTCCGAATAACGAATTTAATGTCAAGTGCAGAAGAACATGAGCGGAGACGTAAGAAGGAAGAGTTGGCCACAGTTTGGCAGCTTTATCTTGTCTTCTTAGATGGTCAAGGTCATGGATCCAAGCAGACGTTGTTGGCAATCACGTCTCTACTCAATCAGTACCAGTCTGCTTTATAAGATAAATTAATTGAAGGATGTTGATAGAAGCCAATGATCAGAAGACAATTGGAGCCAAAAGAAGAGATCGTGGTGCTGCAGAAAGACACGCAAGATAAATACAACATTTCCACCATACCACAGAGCTCGAAGAATTTCAAACCACTCGGGCTCGACTGTTGCACGAACATAATCTGCAGGTGGTTTTCATTCACCCCTTGAAAGGCGCCGCACCGTCGTTGCAAATCTAGAGGTGGCGAAGCCAACAGGGTTGGGAGAAAATGAGTTTCAAGAGGGAGATCAGAGGATTGGTCGGTAAGTAGCCCAGTGTTCTAAACAAGAAGTCACCGTACCTAAAGCTACACGGCGGGTATATCATCCTTGTAAGACTGAGTAGTGGGACACAGCGGTGGCCACGTTCCAACTTTCAGTATCTCCAGTCAAGCCTCTGGAAAACTCTTGGGGCGCTCCGGAATGCAAGACTATCCAATTCTTTCGTAGAACTCGTGAGATACTCGGAATGCCGAAAATGGCCAGACTTCTAAAATGCTCGTGAATTGGATACTGTTGACCCAAACCCCTTCGAATGCAAGTTCGCGTAAATTCACACCTTTTTCCAAAACAAAAAAGGCCAACAACATGCTCTTGAAGCATCCCCTTTAGATCTTCCCAGATCTCTTCAACCCTTCATAGAGTGCCCAAGCAGCCAAAGTTTTCGCATCCCTCGCGCCCTCTCTCCATAAATCCTCATAATCACACAACCTAATGGTGATCTGCTCGCCCTCTGCCCTGACTCCCGTTAACCTGTTCTTCAGATCCTCAATCTCCTGTCGATCGAACTCTTGCTCCCACAAAAAAATGGGGATGTACTCGTCGGACCCTCCCGGCGAAGTGTACATTGCTCTTTGAAGCTGTCGTTGATCGGGTGCTTTGGAGTCTTGCAGGGCCAGTGCGGTCATATCGATTAGTTCGTCCTGCGGAACAACCAATCCTGTTTCTTCCTCAATCTCCTTCGCTGCACCGCCGACGAAGGTGTTGTTCTCCAACATACCGGCGGGGATTTCCATGAAAGACAGACTGCCAGCTGGGACCCGTGGTTGTTCTGTGAGGACAACCCACCGTTCGTCTCGTGAGTCCTTGGGTCGAAGGATCATGAGCATCGCTACACTGCCGCCACGCAAGAAAACAGCTCCAGGAAGCTTGTCGCCATGGTCATTCGATATCTCGGCGACGAACTTGACGAAGCCGATGCGCTTGCCAAACCAGTCGACGGCCTGGACATTAATGGAGCGGAGAACAAATGGATCGTCTCGGAAGGGGTGTGTTTTGTTTGTTTTCTGAAGAGCCAGTGATGTCTGAAGGGTCTGTAGCCAGGTCTTGAATGCTTTGAAGCCAAGGAGTTGCTCCTGGGTTAGGTTGTCGGGCAGAGAAACAGGCACGGGAGGGATACTGTTGGGGAGGTTGAAATGGCACAGATCAGTGTTCGAGTCGCCGTCGGTCATGGCCCGCTTTCCGAATGCATGGTTGAACATGGCTCCTAGCAAGGATATCTTAAGTCTGGGGAGTTTCCGCAGTGACGAGGCTCAATATTGTATCTAAATGAGGCGATGTTGTGGGTGATGTTTTCGTATTTTTGCGGAGAATGTCTGAACTTGGAAGTACAGAGTGTGACGGAAATGGATGGTCCTGGTGTGGGGAACCAGTGCATTTTATGCCTCGCAGTAAATGAAGATGCCTGAAGGCAGACAATGTTTGACATGCAAAGGTTACCTAGCAAGGCGCAGCAGGGCAGCCGGTGTGAAGGACACGAGGCTGGCCAATAGACATGCTGGCCGGACAAGGTGAAGTCGCGGTCGGCGATACGTTTTACCGACAGGCAGTGGGCCGTGGGTATGAGGGACTCCGACTCTTCCTTTGCATCATCTTCCATCAACTAACCAATTTCTAGAAATTGAATGAGGCAAGCGTCTACCTTCTAGATCATTTGTAGTTTTAGCTTTCTCCGCCTGATCATCGACCTCCGCTGTCACAATCATCACCAGATGTGATTCCCCTCGGCTTTTGGAGAGGAATCAAGAAACTCCATTCTCGATTCATGTTCACCTCGACGGTTATGAAGACAGCGAAGAGATTGGAGTTATGGCACGTAATCCATTGGTCTTCCACTGCCAGAATCGAGCACACACGGGCTAATCATGTTCATATATTCTGTGATGATAGATATGCAAGGTGTATGTTTCAACATAGTCCACTTTCTCCTTCACTTTCCGTTTCCTCAACCAGTAGCCATCTTCTTCAACTGCGTCATGTCTCCATTGAACTGATCCGAATCGCCACCATAAGGATTCGTGTCCGCATTCTGCCAGAAAGTCCAATACGGCCAGCCCCCAGGCGGCGTACCAGGAGAAGAGCTCCACTGCGCCATATCCAACGGCGACTTGTTGATAAATGCATTGGAATTGCCCGTGCAGCTTTTCCACCAGTCCGGGCTGGTGTAGATGATGGGGTACCTCGTGCTGAGGCTGTGGTACTTGGTGACAAAGTCGTTGATCCAGGTGACCATCTGCGAGGCGGACAGGCCCCAGCATTTGGAGCTGCCGGCTTCCATGTCTAGCATGCCAGGAAGCGTGATGCCGTCGTTGGTCCAGCCGCCGCCGTTCTTGTAGAAGAAGGATGCTTGGGCGGCACCGGAACCGGGGGATGAGGAGGGGTTGGCGAAGTGGTAACCGCCGCGGATGAAGCCGGCATTGGTTAGGCCGTTGTAGTGAGTGGTGAACTTCGGGTCCTCTGGGAAGAAATTGTTAGTTTGGACAGACAGAAGAGTGTATGATGAACCTACTATAGGTGGTGCCCTCAGTGGCTTTGACCATGGCAAAGCGGAGACCGCCAGTGTTGTAGGCTGCAGCATAATTGACAGTAGCCTGGTAGTGGGAGATGTCAAAGCCCTTGACGACCGCACGAGGTGCGAGACTTTTGTCCATCGCAGGGGCAGCAATGGCAGTAGCCGCCAAGGCAAGGACGGAGCTGAGCTCAAACTTCATGATGGAAATTGTTGTCTGTAGCGAAGATGAAGATGGTGATCGAGTTGATGATTCGAAAAGACGAGCGAGATGCAGCGATACTTATACCTTTCGTCTATCAGTCATGGCCCCATCACTTGAATCTGCCTTGTCCTGTCGTTCTATCATGCCCTCGTATTTCGGTAGTTGAAACTCTCAACTTCTGCTTTGGTATGGGGTAACTTGGAGAAAGACGCAGATCATGGTTTTGTTGTATGTAACTACGAGGACAATTGACGAATTGGCTTGGGCCGTTGTAACACTCAGTCGGGTAGGAGAGCGGGTGAGTGCGTGTGGCGCAGTGGGTCAGGGTCTTTGCAGAGAGCTTCTTCTTCTAGTAAGGACTCAAGGAGCTAGACGAGCGAGGTAAAAGATATGCAGAGGAAGGTTGCTTGCTTCTTTGCAACAGCATGAATGCGACACGAGAGAGGAATGGAACATCATCATAGCTGACCAATTTTCGTCACGAAGGGAGAACACGATGATCGTACGACGCCGGAGTGCATGCCTCGTCAGAGAGTAAAGGAATGATGGACGTTGGTGATACAAAAGTTGGTGTTGCTCAAGGCTCGGCAAGTGCCTGAGAGTGCCAAGCGATCGGCATGCCGATGCATCACCTGCATGCAGCCGGCCGCAAAGCTTCAGGGCGCCAAAGAGCTTCGGAGTGCCAGGACGGGAAGGTGTCTTGAAGACAAGCCTCGTGGTGGTTCATGATAGCGGCAGAAAAGCTCTGTGCAGTGTGCCCGAAGCTTGTTGCTCTCCGCAGGAACGCCGCTTATCACCGACTTTGGAGGCTACCGAGTACTCACCAGGCTCTCTGTAGCATCGAGCCGAGTACAACTGTCGATTTTGCATGAGTATGGGGAAAAGAAGCGAGTGTCAGCCGCATGAGAGACTTATTGCATGGTCGCAAGAAAATTTACAGAGACATGGCCCCTTGCTGGGAAAACCGAGCTCCTCTGTAGACGTGTACCATGAGACGGACTGTAGAGTACCTACCGACCTTCCACTTTCACAGAAATAGAAGACGAACCAACCCCGACTTACCTCAGAGGCTCAGACATGCACCATGCTACCCGTTCACAGGCGGGAGACATAGCTTCAAGCAACAAGAGCCCACATCCACTTTACTGAACCGTGTTTGCCAATGTCGCCGTCGTCTCATGGATACTGAAGACAGCAAAGCCGTCGGGTCCCGTGCAGGCCATGAGAAAGGCTCATCATCAGCTATTGAGCATCGATGTACGACCACGACGGGGGGGCAGAACCTTGTCACGTGAGCATGTGGCCTCTCGACGTGGCATAATCGACAAATGGTACCTGAACGTTCTGCAGGGATTATTCCAGAAGAATTGGCTGATGGAGTAGGACCTAGACGTTTGGTCGAATCCGATACTTGTAACTGTATTCGAGGATTCGGAAAGCTGGCGAGTTATAGGCGAACAGCGCTGAAAGCAGAGCAGAGCCAACCTTGGAATGCTTCATCAGCAGACTCGTGCAGAAGAGTTGCAAGGGTGCTGCATATCAGTCCTAGGTATCATCCAACTATGATCGGATACAAGTTATAGCTCATGAAGTAGCATTGAGGAACGCATCGGCAGAAATCGGAAAGGCGAAAGCAGACATAATGAAGCAGACATTTGTCGCAAGTAGATGAAAACCACACGCGACCAGGCCTTGGTTGATTGAAAAAGTGTAGGTATCCGCGTTGAAGAATTCCCGGGAGAAGTGACATCAGGATGAGAGAGACCTAGGAGATATGCGATACTCTCGTGTACTACAGCCCTGAGGCTTTGGTTTGACGTGGCCAGAGACGGGCTCTATGCAAGGGAATCCAGGCATAAGACTGACTTGGGTTGCGACGATAAAATGGACATGTAAGGTATGTCTGTGTGGTGGTGAGGAGGAGAAGAACGCCAGCCAACGGGAGATTTTCGTCCGCCTGGCGACGCTTGCCAAGAAGTGTCGGAGGTCAACACAACCACCTCACCACCTGCAGTCACAGGTATGATGAGAAGGACAGATACACCACTCATTCCACGACTACTGCTCCTATCCACGCCCGGAAGCATTCTCCACGCCATTTTGCAGTTCAATTCTCCCAATCCCAATTGAAAGACCATTCCTGGAAACTCCCAACCGGATATCACCCGATTGATTGCGCAAATCACTTGTCATCCTCGAGCCTTTCTCACAGCTTTATTCCACCATAAAGCTCGCACACGCGCACAAACAGAAGTCCACGCTACTTCAAAGAACTCGCGACCGATTAAGAGACATCTGCGCAAACTGTACTCATACTTCCCACCCTCAGCCCTGCGTATAAGAGAGCAAGCACCACAGGAGCTGTCAGGTTCCTATTCCATGTGCCAGCGCTTCCCTTGATTACACCCTCCACTGCTCACGGTCACTCATCGCCCGAATCCCTCGAACACCTCCCACTTATTTTCAGGCCATCCACTCCGACCCAAACGACAGTCCGCCGCCCTACCACGACTCTGACGAATCCCACCGCAGCTTCCCACGAAGCGCTGCCCGCTGCCGTCATGCAGGACCAGCTGCCCACGCGCAAGCGAGAAGGCTCAGGGATGCCTCCCTCCATGCCGCAGCAAAATCAAAACTTCCCTCTGAATTATCCCACAGTCCAAGATGTGCCAAACACAACCGGTCAGGGCGAAGGCTACATGGAGTGGCATGGGATGGACGACATCACTGGCGTTCCGTACAATGACTCCACAACTTTCGACCCATCGCTATTCCCTGCGCAGGGCAGTGGCAATGCGCTTGACGCAAACCTCTCGTCAAATCAGCTCGTGCGACGGAATGGGAACCAGCAGCTGGCTGCGCGGAACCGACCTGAGGAATGGCAAGAGTTTGGCGGAGCAGGACCACAACCTGCTCAACCTTGGGAAATGTCGGATGAAGATGATCTGGACGCAAAGGCGTTGGCCGCAAAGAAAGACGCACAAGCGAAGCGGAAGCAAATACCGCCGTTTGTGCAGAAACTCAGCAGGTAGGAAATCTCAATGTGCTTCGAGGATGCCGTCTAACTTTCCCGCAGCTTCCTTGACGAATCAAAAAACACCGAACTCATCCGATGGTCCGACGATGGCAACTCGTTCATTGTGCTAGATGAAGACGAATTCGCCAACACTCTGATCCCCGAACTCTTCAAACACAACAACTACGCGTCTTTCGTCCGGCAACTCAACATGTACGGCTTCCACAAGAAAGTTGGCTTGTCCGACAACTCGATGAACGCGAGCGCCAATAAGCGGAAAACACCCAGTGAATACTTCAACAAATACTTCAAGAGGGGGAGATCCGAGTTGTTATGGTTGATTCAAAAACCCAAACCTTCGCAATCGAGTGCGAAGCGGAAACGAACGGATGAGAAAGGCCGTGGTGACAGTGATGATGACACGAAAGCGGGCGGACAGATAACAAATGCAGGAGGTCAGCAAGAGTTGGCTCAAATACCAAAGTCGGAATTGGCCGGCTTCCGGCAAGAGGTGCAACAGCTCAAGCAGCAGCAACGCTACATTTCATCCTTGATCGGTCAGATCAAGCGACAAAATGACCAGCTCTACCAACAAGCCACTGCTTTCCAGAACCTGCATGATCGGCACGAAAACTCCATTCAGGCGATCCTGACCTTTCTTGCCACCTTTTATAACAGAAGTCTGCAAGGCCAGAATGCGAACCTTCCTGACATGTTTGGACATGCCATGCCTCAGAACATGCAACAGCAAGGGAATGTAGTCGATGTGGGAGACTATCCTGAGACGGAGGTGCCAACTCAGGGTCCACCTCAACAGCGGCCGCCTCGACGCCCCTTTGCATTACTTCCGGCACCGCCTGTAAAGGATATCAACTCTCCGATGACAGACGGCCGTGTCTCCAATGACTCTCCTTCTGCTCGCAACACCGTCAGCCCCAAACCCCGAAACCAACAGTTCCCGGCGAGCATCTTCCGTGCACCGAGCCAGTCCTCATCAGCACAACAGTCGAAAAACACTCGCTTTACCGAGGCATCCTCAGCTCCAAGTAGTCCGAATCTCAAAGAAGACAAGGAGACTCCTGATTTGCTCTCCCAATTACCAGAGACCACGCCAGCGCAGACGCCTGGCACGGACGACATTATGTCAGTGATCAATGCAGCCAATGCCAATACTCCAAATAGCTCCGGCCCTCAGTTTGACTTTAATGCGGCATTGAACCACTTCCAAAATGCCAACGGTGCAGCGTCTCTTACTCCTCAGCAGCGCGATCAAATGATCAACAGCCTGATGCAAAATGCGGGCGCCGATAACTCAGCTCTTACCACCAGCCAATCCCCTCAGATGCCAGATCTCAGTCAGTTCACAAAGTCGCAAGACCAGCTTGACTTCCTCCAGCGTCTTCAAGGCGAACATGCGAATCGTCTTGAGGATCTCACTAATCGTCTGACTCCGCTAAGTCCAAATGGTACCATCCCCGGTCTCGCATCCAACGGCAATGCATGGGATGGCCAAAACGTGGGCGCGCCAGGCGAGTACGATCTGAATAATTGGGTCGAGGGGGACGACTATTTCCCTGATCAAAAGTTCTCCAATCCAGATGGCACAGCGGCTGACGGCGATGACATTTTCAACGACCTAGATCTAAACCTCGACAACTACCAAGCTGGTCCCTCGGGTTTTGGAGCAGACGCGCAATGGAACAATGACCCAGCGATGCGGGATCAAGATATGTTCGGCGGACTGGACGGAATTAACGATGATAAACTTGATGTGCCGAGTGGGCCGAGAGTCGAAAGCATCAGCTCTGAGGCAACGAGTCCGGCGAATACGGTCGTGACGGATGATGGGGGGTTGCAGGCGACGAGGGGTGCGAAAAGTCCTGGTAAGAGGAGGAAGGTGAGTTGATAGAACACGGAGGAGGCATGCGAAGGGATTTCATGCAGATGAACATAGCTCATTATGTTGCTGCGAATAAGTAGGCTACTTCTTGGATGAGGATGATGAGATACATGATTGATGATGAAAGCGACTGGCTTGTTGCTTAGGCCTGCATGGAGTGACTTAGCGATGAGCAACTTGGCCGCACGAACATAATTAGAGCAGCATAGATACTACTCAAATCACTCAGCGTCCTTCAGAAGCAGCATCGTGGTGCAGGCATTCCGTTCCACAAGATGCATTCTTCCAGGATTTAGGTCACGGGAAAGCCCCCGTCACGTGATGTACTTTAATCTGACCTCAGGTATTTTCCCCCTTCAACGACAACTCCAGACTCACCTAAGCCAGCCTCCAACCATCTTCGGCCTGTTGCTGTTGTTCATCCGAGTCGACTGTCAGGTACCGATCGACAAAGTCGTCGCCCCGCGCGGACAAAGAACGGGGAACCGCTGAGCAATCACAACTTCGGCCTCCGAACCGAGAGATCATTCATTGGAGAGGCCGATTTCTCCGCATACCGGGTCGGGAGGTTGATGAGCCTTCCGAGCTGACAATTTACATTCCGGAGTGCGTATGCGCGAGCCGAGGCGGGAGGCTTGTGTGAATAATAAGAGTAGTAGGGAGGTATATAGGTGTGCTTTCTGCCCGTCTCTGTTTTTGTTGTGAGCGAAACAGTCTGCAGTTTCTACTTGTAGTTCAGAAAGAATACAACTTTCCGAGGAGCCTTGTGAAAGTGATAGAACTTTAAATAAAGAGCAACGGAGCGAGGAATCATTGAATTGGGTTGAATTACACTATTGGAAACAAACATCATGGCGACGGAGGAAAAGGTAGCATTTCCCTCTCCCCCTTTACATATCTCAATCTATCCCCAGTACACATACCTACCCCCATTCCTCCTGCTCCCACTCCCACTCACAACCACCCCCACAGAAACCAACCGACCTCTTCACCAACCTCGCCTCACCCGACGGCCACTTCCGCCGCAAACCCTCCACCTTCCGCCACACCATCTCCCATGACTCCCCGTTTCCCCCGGAAAGGGGCCGCTACGCCCTCTACTTCAACTACGGATGTCCGTGGGCACACCGCACGCTCATCACGCGCAGCTTGAAGGGGCTTGAGGAGGTTGTGGAGGCGGTGGAGGTGGATGGGATGGATAAGGCGGTGGGGAAGGGGTGGTTTTTTGAGGGGACGACGGGGCCGACGAGTGATCCGCTGCATGAGGGCGTTAAGTATTTGAGGGAGTGAGTATAGTCTTTTCTCTCTCTCGTTCTTGTTGAGGGATGTTGGAGTGGAGTTGTGACGGGAATGCGAGTACGGCTGACGGTGTTGCGCAGGTTGTATGAGATGGCTGAGCCAGGGTTCGAGGGGAGAGTGACTGTGCCGGTACTTTGGGATAAGAAGACAGGTGAGAAACTCCTTTTTTCAGACCCGCCATGTTCTCCTGTTCTCTTCTCTTCCATCTCACTCCTTGTGGGAGAATCCTCTATCTATCCTCCTTGGCCGAACCTTGAAAGTACCACTCAAATGACCCGTCTCCCTAGAAACAATTGTCAACAACGAAAGCAGCGAAATAATCCGTATCTTCTGCTCGGCCTTTGACGAATTCCTTCCTGTCGAAAAACGTGAAGTGTCAAAGGGCGCTGCAGCCCTCCTCCCTTCCCACTTGGAGAAAGAAATTGACGAGATGAACGCCTGGATCTACGAAACCGTCAACAACGGCGTCTACAAAGCCGGCTTCGCCACCACGCAAGAAGCTTACGAAGGCGCCGTCTACCCTCTCTTCGAGTCACTCGACCGCGTAGAGAAGATTCTTGGAAAAGAGGGCCATGGACCGTTTTTGTTTGGCGAACATATCACCGACGCGGATATCAGGCTCTTCACTACGATTGCGAGGTTTGATGTCGGTTATTATACCATGTTCAAGTGCAATCTGAAGATGATCCGGCATGATTATCCGAGGATTCATGATTGGTTCCGCAAGTTGTATTGGGACGAGGGGGATTTGACGAATGGAGGTGCTTTTAGGAAGACGACGAATCTGGAGATTGTGAGTTTTCCCCTTATTTTTCTTTATATGCTTGTTGTCGGAGCAGATTGCTGATCAGATTTCGAAAACAGTCGAAACGAGGATACGCGGGGGCCGCGAGAATGACAGTTGTGCCTGTGGGACCGGTTCCTGATGTTCTCCCTTTGTAGTGCTGGGCGAGGAGGCACATGCAATGCTTTCAAACAAGTACGATGGCAATGAATTTACTTTAATGTTATACAGTACTCGCTTCAAAACATATGCTACACTTCCCTAGAATTTAACTTTCTCCCTTTCTATCTGAAAGGGTATCACTGAGAGACTTCAGTGTGCCTTTGAAAAATGATTTATTGCGAAGATGAAGAAGAAAGAGACTCTCGAGGAGGTCTCTTGAGTTTATGTACATCAAACTACGGAGTATATCGTTGCCAAGGCAACTGGTGAAGCGCCGCCGCGCCACAATTACTCTTTGACCTGAGACTCAGCCACAGGCGTCAGGACCTTGACACTATCCTCCTTCTCACACTAGCCTCTCTCTACTCCGGCGACTGACTCCCCATATCGCTCGTCTGCGTCTCCCCCTGGTCCATCGGATCCGGAAATGGAAACGGAAACCCACACCTGTAACTCCTAATCTTATCATCCCACCCATTGCGTCTCAAATCGCCGAACCCAGGAAACTTGACCAACTGCTTCTTGCCGCCATTGTCCGGACAATCGGGGCGATCAAAAATGGTGCAGCACGTGCGCGGTGCGGGCTTGAAGGATGAGATGTTGAGGTAGTAGTTTGTCTCCCAGTCGAGGATCGTGTTGCAGACGCTTTTGTGAGGGTGTTCGAAGCGGCATCGGCCGTGCCAGCCGGGCGAGGAGCAGTAGTAGACGAAGCCTGGGGGACCGGTGCCCCAGCCTGAGGCGTGGGGGGTGCCTGGTGGAGCGGTGTGTAGGAGGTCTCGGGGGAGATTGAGGTGGGTGGTGGTGTTGAGGGAGGGGTCGATGGGTTGGACGGGGATTGTGGAGGCGGTGGTGAGGGCTAGGAAGAGTAGAACAGCTGCACTGGTAAGGAGGGTTGGGGACGGCATTTTGAAGATACTTTCGGGGAGGACGAGAATTGTGAAGGATACTATGATGCTGCTGTGCAATGTAGCAGGTCGAGAAGTGTCTTTTCAGGTATTTAAAGTTTGAGAGCCTGTGCTCATCTTGCAAGTCCCATGGCAGATAGCTTCATTTCGTCCCTTTGCTGGTACAATACCCTTTAACTTCTCAGACGAAGGAACTTAGCCAGCGACAATTACGTCTGTACAAGGAGGCGCTGTTCCGTTGTTCCATGGAGACCTAGTTCCCCAATCCATTGTCCATGTCCTGCAGGAACGATATTTTCTTTGTCCACTCTCATCAAAGGCCATGATTCGTCCATTGAGTTGGATGTAGGCACCTTGCTCCACATGGCTCATACGAGCTGTGGGGAATATAAGGTGGGTCTTGTGTATGGTTATCGGGCATCTTGAGGATCATCGTGTCGTGCTCTTCGCGAGTTGATGAGAGAACGGTGTGGTATCGAGCAAGTGGAGAGCCTTTACAATGTGGAAATTACGGAGCGGAAGAGATGCTGGTAAACTCTCGTCCACCCATGAGTTGGTTTTCAAAGACATTCAATGCGGAACTTTCTCATCTCTTGCCAGCTGCGCCACTAGAAGCCCATATGCTCCGGTGGAGTGATTGCGTGTGTGCAGAACTTGTTGGTATGAAGTTTGCACGGCTTCTTCGCAGTTGCGTGCAAGGTGAGACTTCCACATGGCAAGACAGCAGGTGCTTCAATCAGCTGCCGGACGGAAATCCTTCTAGAGCTTGAGCAGTCTGGGACGGTCTCTATGCCGCTCAAGAGATGATGACTTTTGAAGCTCAGGCAATACTTTGATGATAGCCCGAAAGGCCTCGAAGTTTCATTACTTCAACGTCTAGGTATGCACGTAATGAGTTCTTTGGTCAGCTCCTGTTTACTGCTGGTCACAGGATGCAGCTAGATTAAGTTCTAAGACATTAGCAATGCCAGCGCGAACATCGCAGCTCGAAGCTAACAGTTCATGGCAAAAGAAAACAGGACTTGCCAGTAAGGGGATTCCAGTACGGAACGGAAGCTGTGAGCCTGAAACCTTCCAAGTGTGCTCTGGAGGAGTAAATCTCTTCGTCACATATTCAAAACGGCTCAGCAGACGGGAAAGAATGGCCAAGCTCATCTCTGCATTTGCTTCTTAGGCCTGTAGAACAGAGACAACAAGATGGAAGCGTTTGGAGACTTACAACCACAGAGAAAGACCACTCTCAATCTAGAGTAGTCTCGTTCATTCCGGGGAAGCGAATACTGAGCTTACTCTCTTCTGCATCGTGAGCGAAAGTACACTTCCACGTCATCTCTCTGCTGGAATTCTTCTGGATCGTACACGAAAGTGCATCAAGAGCATCTGATTGCTGAGTCTCTTCTGGGCGATATATAGAGGTATGCTTTCACGAATCCCAATCACTGCACCTCTTTAGATCGTGCACGAGAATACGCTTCCATGTCATCCACCCGGTGACCATTGTATCTGAAACGATCAGAAAAAGTACGCTTTCAACGCTTTGCTGGCATCTTGTCGCTGGACCTGAGTCTTAAGCGTCGTCTGTGGAAATGTGTTGCCATGGCGTCTAATCGAAAACCTCTTTCAGACCATCTGGAGAAGTACGTTTTCATGGCGTCTACTTGCTAGATCTCTCCTGGATCGTCTGTGGAGGTACGTTGTCATGGCGTCTAATCGAAAACTTCTTTCAGACCCTCTGGAGAAGTACGCTTCCACGACGTCATATCTCGATGGACCAGCCTCCAAGATTTTCTATAGAAGTACGTTTTTACGGTGTCTAATCGAAAACCTCTTTCTGGCCATCCGCAAAAGTACCTTTTCATGGCGTCTACTTGCTAGATCTCTCCTGGATCGTCTGCGGAAGTACGTTGTCATGGTGTCTAATCGAAAACCTCTTTCTGGCCATCTGCAAAAGTACCTTTTCATGGCGTCTACTTGCTGGATCTCTCCTGGACCGTCTGCGGAAGTCCGCTCGCATGCCGTCCAATCGCAATACCTCTTTTAAACCGCTGGAGTCGAGCTCGTGTGCGAGGTAGGTTAAGGGAATGGAAAGCAGGCAGCATTGTACTCTCCAAGATGGAGGCTGCGTGCCAGATTTTCATAGAAGACTGTGAGCTTGGGGAATGTGCCCTTGTGGTATCTGACTACTGGGCATCTTCTGAATCGTCTTCTGAAGCGCCATCAAAGTTGCCTGAAGTAGGCCAAGGGCATGAGATGTGGGTGGCATTGTAGGCTTCGAAGTGGATCTTTTCGTGGTGGATTGGGAGCTTGGGAAGTGCACTTTCATGATGCCTAATTGCTTAAATACCCATGGAATTCCATCGAATTCATGTACAAGGCGTGTCATGGGAGTGGGAAGTGAGCAGCTTTGTCGACTTCGAGGCAGAGGCTGCGTGGCTAGACTTGCCGGAGGGCTGTGAGCTTCAAAAGCAGTTGATATAGATCAACAACAAGCTCGATTGAACGCTGAGACTCCTCTGCAAGTGTTCTGAGAGCGCAAGTCAGCTAAAAAAATTCACCTCATCGACTCGGCAAACCGGAATAAGCCGATTTCCAGCTCATTCCGCACGTGGATTAGCCTTCTGATACCCGATTTCACGGCATCTGCGACTCACGCACGTGACCGCGGCTTGAGACACCTACCTTGAAGCTCACCACCTCCGACCTCTCTCAACCTCTCAACTCTCTCTCACTCACAACAACCACGCATGACTCCAATTGCAACCGTCAACCTCAAGAACCATCCCAAACTGCGAGTACCCTTCAAATACCGTAAGTGATATCCCTTTTCAAGATCTCATCGTATCATTCAACCGCGATTGCTTCGTGCGATTGTTTCGTGCGATTGTTTTGATTGATGCGGTGGGATCTCGTCTTGCGCGCCACACCTTCAGCACCCGCACCCATCACCTCCACACCAGAGAACAACAGAAGCGAGCAGAAGAGTTCCAAGCAAGCTCAATAGCATCGCTATTTGGAAATTGTTGCTGCCGCTCACTTGTTCGCACACCTTCTTTACTCGCTCTGCTTCTGTTGTTTCCACCACCTCTTCCCTATCCGCACCCATCACCTCCACAACAGAGAGCAACAGAAGCAAGCCGAAATAGAAAGCTTCAGCGAGCTCTATAGCCTTGCCTCTCGGGGTCGTTGTTGGCGCTTTTGCTCGCTCACTTCGTTTGCGCGCTCAGCTTCTGTAGACTTGCGCACCATCTCTTCCCTATCCACGCCCACTCGCTCACCTTCTATTGTCTTGCACCTTTCCCTTCCATCCAAGAGTTCTCGCCGGCACAGATCGGCGGCACAGATCCAAACGTCTCGAAGCTCTCCCGGGCTGCCTTTCAAGACGTGCAGATATCCGATCGGCTGCAGTCGGCTGACCACATGCTTCATAGATACACAACTCGAATGTCGAACAAGATGGCTCTCAAACGCGAAGACACCGACGATAGCGAATACGTTCCGTTCATGAACAAGAAGCAGGGCAGCATGGAGTGTGAGCCAAGCGAGACGCCACCCCCGGCACGTGCGGTCAAGCACAAGAATGGAGAGGCTAACGGCGGTTCACGTGAAGCCCCCAAGCGCAAGAAGCACAATATTGGCCCGCGTCCCAAGAACCGCAAGCTCGTTCGTTGGACCAGTAAGTTGACTTGTCCCGCTTAGCATCAAGGCATGATGCTAACAACAACCAACAGTGGACAAGAAGCTCAATGCTATCTTCGCTATCTTCTGGGCCGTCTCATACAATGGCCAGGAGATTCCATGGATGACCGTTGGCTATGCTCTCGGATGCACCGGCGAGGCCGTCAAGCAGATGTTTGTCAAGTGGCGCAAGGAGCTCTCTGAGACCGAGAAGAAGGATGTCGGCCCTGCTCCCTCCGCTTGGGGCTCCGGCACCAATGGCAAGCTCCCCGACGAGGCCATGGCGATTGCTAGGAATGCGAACAAGGGCAACGCCGAGAAGGACAACGACAACGAAGACGAGTGGGAGGATGAAGACGACGAGGACGAGGAGGAGTTTCCAGCCAAGAAGAAGAAGGCTACTCTCAAGGATCGCGTCATCCTTCGCCCCAAGAGCGTCCGTCCCAAGACCACCCGCCCCAACAAGAAGGTCCCGATCGAGAGCATCGAGCGTGACGACTCTAGTGTCGAGGTCGAGGAGTCCGCCGGTCCATCTCGCAATGGGACCTCCGCGGCCGCTACTCCGCAGTATCATCTGAACTCGCATGCCCACAATGAATCTGGCCACCACACCGGCAACGGTGTTCGTATGCCAGACTTTGACCACTTGAATGCGAACTTCGATGGTGGAAACTTGGGTGGCGGTCCGGGTACTTCGGGCTTCAACTTCAATCTTCCTGGTGCAACCCACGGCCCACACAACGAACATGCTCGCATGATGAGCGGACAGATGGGTGGCTTCATGAATAGTCCGGCTGGATTCAACGGCAATGGCAACGCTCAGAACCGCTATGGCTTGGCTACAATGGGCTTTGGTGCTGGTCCTGCCGCCTTCTTCAACGGACAAGGTGGCTTCGGTGGCTTTGGCAACGATGGCATCAACTACGGCTCCCCCCACGGCCAAAATGCCAACGCTGGTGCCAATCAGTTTGGAATGGGCAACATGGGCTTCACCAACCCTTTCCAGCAGCAACAGTTCCTCCAGGCGATGATGGCTGCTCAGATGAACGGCAACCCTGCGTTCGGAGCCAACCAAGATGCGGCCGCCCAGTCGAACATCGGTGCATTTGCCAACACCCAGAACCAGGACGAGGCTGTCCAGCAGATGATGAACACAGAGGCTGGTGCCACCCAGGATGCCGAGGTCGAGATGGACAAGGGCGAAGATGCTGACGCCAAGCAGACTGAGAGTGCTGGCAACAACCCAGAGCTGGTCGCGTTCGATGGTGACTTCTCCGGCTACCAGGAGAATGCTGCTGCTCTCGAGACCACTGAGTAGTTGGCTACTGGTACCGCACAACAGGTTCTTGCTTGTCTTGGTCTCCAAGACATCAAGACTTGGCCACGTGCGACAAAACCCTTCATCCTCATCCTCAATTCTTGTTATCCACAGCTTGAATCTGACGGATGGGAGAAGTTGATCTTTCCTTTCCTTTTGTTTTTCCTTTTCCAAAACGAGAATGGGGTCCAGACTGAACCATTGTGGGAGCTCCTCAGTGGTTTCATTCAACTGGATTGTCAGGCCCTTGGAAAGCTGGAACTCATTCCTTTCTCTTAATGTTCTTTCCTTCTCCCTTTGATTGTCGGAAGGGCGGGTTGATGGCGGTCTTGAATTCCTGGTAAAACGCGTGGAGGGCATGATGGTGATTTGAATGGTGTTGGGGACTGGATTTGAATATCCTCAGGACACCTTTGATCTCCGACACGGAAATATCAAGAATGACTGCTTGTTATTCAGCTCTCCCACATAATGACATAGGTCCATAGGGAATCAAAAGCATCAGTGAATTAGCCCCGCCTCCTTGGTGGTCAGTGTGATAGATGAATTGTTGTTGAACTCATGCACAGCCTGAGAAAATGCTGGCTCTGAGCGCTAGAGAACGGCGGAAGATGACTGAAGACAGGAAATCGAGAAAGTTCTGGGGTTGAATAAAGGAGATGAGGTTACTTTTTACGTAAGCTTGTCCTTGAAGGTGTATGGAGCTGAACTGACAAAGACCGTCGCAAAGTGTCCATGTCACCAGGGGCCTCGACTCGGAGTTGTTAAGACCCCAGATGATGGTAGATGTGGACGTCTGAAGAACAGAAAATGGAAGAAGAAAGGGAAAACTGAGATTGATGAGACGCATGTAGTGTTTCTGCGCCGCATGAATGTATCCGGGGAGAAACGGACATGAACACCAAGACGTCAATTCATTCACTGGTAAAATGTCAGCGGATGTTTCTCTTGCTCATTTGCTCTGGCAGTAACAGTCATTGAACGTGATCCACTGGGTATAAATGGTATCAGTTCATCAGCCTTGCAAATTTTCTTCAATGTCTGCGATTAGATTGAGACGCTGCTCTACAGGATGCCGCTCACTCGTGGTAAAGAAAGAGCGCGGGATGCAATTGATGGGGCAGAGGAAATGTCTGAAAGTGAGCGCTCATTCGAAGAAATTGTCCACGAGAGCGCTCTCTGAGCGATGGGCCCCTGAGATGTTGAGAGAGAATAGCATTCGCACGTTAACGCTGCATCCGTGTGGGACAGTGTTTCGTTCGGAAACGAGCCCTCAGTTGAATATTTAGTTCACGTGAGGACTCTCCGATCAGTCGGCCCCTGAGGTGTTGAGTATGAGGCATTCGCCCAGAACTCTCGCATTCATGTGTGAGGAGTTCTCCGCAAGCGTGCGCTTAGTTGAAGAGTTGGTTCGCCTGAGAGCTCTAAACTGTTGGCTTCTGTGGTGTTGTGAGTATACGGCATTCGAACAACATCGCGTCTATGGGAACAGTCGTTCCTGTGCGACAGGGTGACGGACGTGTAATGTGTACTTACATTGTGTTTTGATCTGGAACGCATCAATGGTGAGCGCCGCATCAGCGGCAGAATCGACATCGCCAGCGCGCTTTGGTGTTCATGAGCAGCAGAGCCACGGTGGCGAGACTTTAAGCCTTCAAGTCTACCTCCGCATGCAGGACGAACTGAAAAGGGAAAGGGCCGCAGCGTCAGTCAGACGCTCAATTCAGCCTCGATTCCTCAGCTCTCTCCTTCTTCGGGTTGGTTAGTTGTAGCCGCTTTTCAAGATTGGCCATGAGATGCTCAGCTGAAGATTGCAGCACAGTCGACTTCGTGGTGAGCGAAATACCAGGTCCTCGATTCATCGCCAGTAGCGACTTAGTTGGCTTCCGATTCTTCCCCAGCGAATGAGATGATCCAAGATCCGAGACGGTTCTGGTGAAAACATCGAGGATGAATCGCATGATCTCAACCACCCCTGCAATCATCAGAATTGAGCGTAAAGGCAGAAAGCAACGAAAGTTGCTCAAATCGACTTTTCCGCACCAAGTCAGTTGAAGACTCAAGGGAGACGGTGGTTTTGTGAAAAACGACTGTCTGTAACACTTTCGCAAAAGGAGACTTATACAGATGCGAAGATATTCCATCCTGGCGGAGCAAGGGAATCACACTTGGCCAAAATGTGAAAGATGGCTGGTTCGCAAGGAAAAGCGATTTGATTCGACTTCGCGTCGCGCACATACAAAGGAACAGACAGACACCCCGCCGCGCTTTCCAGTCTCGTTGGCACAGCCATTCCATCTCATGAGAGCAGACTACTAACAGAGGCCATTGAAGTAAGTAGCGCCCAAAGGCTAGCAATTATGACTGCCTGAAAGGAGTTCAACACGGGGCGACGGAACGGAGCAAAGGCAAAGATACAACAACAGGGACTCGCAAAGAGAAAGAGTATGACTGCACTGTCGAGGCGTAAAACCCATAAAATGCACCCAAATGAAGATGGAAACAAAGTGAAGAAGTGGATGGTTGGAAGAAGTCGGAGGAAAGGCGAAATCGTGGAGTTTTCATCCTTACTAAGACCTGACTAATCATCCTGGAATCACCGAACAACTCTCATTCCCGTCCGTGTCTCAGCAAACTCCTTTTTACATCAGACACTGACCTCTAGCAAGCTTCCATGATGGTATTAATCAATGTCTAGCTACCTGGAGCCTCCAACAGTCCTCCACCGCCAGCGCGACGAATGTCCGGCGGCGAGGCACGGACGAAGCCATTGCAGTCACAGCATCACGGCAATGGGACCGAGAGACAGACGAGTAACGGTAATGTCGCTCTTACTTTCTTCGTTTGACGGTCTGGCCATTGGGGTACGGATAAAACATTTGATCTCGCGTTGAATAGACTACACGTCTGCCCCAAGTCTCGAGAACCGAAAATCGCCCATGTCTATTCTGCTGTCCCACCGTCCTGGGTGAAAGCAAACAGAGCAAAACTCCTCCCATAAAGAATCCATCCTTCCCCAAAGTCGACAAAAAGATCAAACCGAAAAACAAGACGTCGAAAACAAGACTCAGACATGAACGTCCTTGGACTTCTCCATTCCCAGCGTCATTCGATAATAACCCGTGTTTAAGAAATCATCAGTCCCCCCAACTATAGGATTAATTTCAGGGAAAGACAATGAAGCCTCCTCCCTGAGAAACGGTTCTTATTTGATTGTACTACCAGTCTCCGAAACCATATCACCTACTCCAATTAAAGGCGACGAAGCCTCCTCCTTCCGAGATGGTTCAACTTTGCTTGTACCACCAGTCTCCAAGTTCAGAGTGGTGTCGGTGAAGTCACCGGAAGGCAGCTTCGATTTGCATTTGGTCGGACTCGGTGTCTTGGAGACTCGCCCGTCTTTGACGCCTTTGAATCCTTTCTGTTAGTTCGAATTGATGAGTGAAAAGGCGGTAGTATGGACGAACCATTGCGAGGGCCATTGTTGGCTGATTTCTTCCTGCGCACAGGCTCAAACTTGGGAGGAGACGACGCCTGAGATCCTCCTTCAACTTGATTCCAATGTCCCACTATGATCTCCGCAGCCTGCTTCTTGATACTGCGAAACTGCCCTTCAATTGCATGGTATGTAGTTCCGCGTCCGAAGTTCGCCGCGACTCCATGATAGTCCAGCTACGGAGGGTTCAGTATGTCACTCTTATCAACTTTCGTATGGCTTTCATACCTTGATTTTCTTGTCCAATAGCGTTCGGACAAGCGCCGCGATAAGCCGGTCCTTCGCTTCTTGAGTCTTCCAGTTAACGTGCTGACCCATGACGTCCGATTTCGATGCGGGCTGAAATGAGGGGTTCAAAGAGAAGATCGTGGACTTCGAGGATAGATCACAGATTATTGTAAGGGTTGAGCTTTGCTTACCTACATAAACCGGACCTTACAACGACTCTTGTTCCTCTTTTGAAGCCTAGTCTGTCGGGGAAGTACTCACCCGTCCCTAGCGGCTATGCGGCAAGAGATCCCCAGAGATTCGCCTTGCTCACTTACCCAGCGTGCACCCGTTCTTGCATTTGCCGTACTGGTTTAACAGGCAGCAGCGTCTTCTGGCCCTACAATTGGACGGCGTGGTGCCAGACTGGTGGTTGAGAAATGGTGTAGAGGTGCGCGAGCCAGATCTCCATCTGAAGCTTGCAATGCATGCATACACGCCTTGTACAACGGGTAGTGCCTATTTCAGCCTTCTCAGGTCCATCCACAGCGACTTCGCGTTGCTCACCTGCATGTTATACATCAATTGCATGGGTCTGCTGCATATGCATCCTGTATATGCAGGCTTCGGAACATCGTGACCCAACCTTTTCCAAGAGCATCCAGACACTGGTTGCAGCAACCTTTGAGCTCGTGATAGATCTCTCTACAACCACGTCAAGATCTATCTCGTCGCTTTCTGCAATTTAGGTCAGTTCACCGACGAAGGAGCGGCTGTCCTGCATCGGAAAGATTCCCCGGTAGCACAAGCAGCTTCTTCCGAGTATCCCTGGTCATTTTGAGATCACAAAAATGTCCGGTGCCCAAGGGGTGACATAGCTCTCCGGACACTTTTGGCGAGACTCTGGGTGCCGGGTGTCCGGTGAATTATGTCACCCCCTGTGGGTGTCTAGCTACGCTGTGAGCTTGTGCATGCATCCGCTGCAGGAGGCGGTATCTTGCGTCGTAAAGAGGGCTTCTTCCTCACATTCGGACTCCTTACGTGCTCCCGGAGGGTATACTCTGATCGCCCACCTTTCTAATCTCGGGAACGCTCGAAAATGGATGAACTAGAGGTGGGAGACTAGACAAGGCTGGAAAGTCCAGCTAGCCCGCATGCTTTCCACAACTCACGACGGCCATACCCTATCAATTCAAGATAGAATTAGACTTTTTCTTTGCCTCATTTCCCTGCTTCGGACATAATAATTCCAATGTCACCATCTCTTTCTACTCATCTCATGTCTGGGCTATCTGGCTTCCTAATTTCATGCTCTCGATGCGCAAACCTCTTTCAACCTACACCGTTCAAAGGGACCTTCCCCAAATGCAAGACACTATTTCTCAGACTCTCGACATCTCAGGGCTAAGGGAAAACCCATGCTAGAAGCAGGAACAAGAGGCACATATGTAAGGTAATTAGCCAAGCGAGTAGTGTTGAGATGTCCAACTAGTCCGGAGGAAGAAAGCTGATGTTGGCATGAAAAGGTAAAGCTCAGCATCACGAGAATTAGCGGAGATCAAGCAGCACCGATGCATAGAATGAAGTCTCCAGACGAAGAGCTGAAACATCTCTAGGTGACCGAACGGCATCCTCCCCATCCCTCTACCACACGCAAAGATTCCATGCAATTCCAACCTGACCCCGCCACGATCGTTTGGACCTCAGACAGGAAACATGCATACAGTAGCAAGCAATTGTCCCGCAGACCGACATGACGGACAACAGCATCATCCATTGGCATCGCACGTGTTTCCTCCCTCTGCTCTAATAGTTTCCAACACAGTCATTTCTCGCTTGTTCCTCCACGTCCAACAATCCCTCAACCGTCCAACTGCCTCGCTGAATGCGTTATAAAATTCTGTGATTTCTCTCTTCGTTTTCATTTCACATCTTCATTCTGGTCTAGATTTGCGGTTCAGAGGGAGAACAGTATTGAGATCGACTTTCCCCAGGGCTTGATACTGGAAAAGCAACTTGTCGAAGAGGGAGGATTTTAGGCGGCACAATCATGCCTACTGAAAAGCAGAACTCGGAGCTCATGTTCGCTATGTTGAAGCAGCTGCATGATCATCATAAATGGGTAAGTCAGACTTCATCTTTCCTATCACCGCTT
Source organism: Aulographum hederae CBS 113979 (assembly GCA_010015705.1). Lineage (NCBI taxonomy): Eukaryota > Fungi > Ascomycota > Dothideomycetes > Aulographales > Aulographaceae > Aulographum > Aulographum hederae. Next base: position 55,027 of record ML977202.1, read on the forward strand.
CTTCTTCTCCTACTCCTAACCCACTCCCCCTCATCCACACTCAAGAAGTCCTTCCAGCCCTCTTCTCTCTCTCTCCAACTTTCTCTGGCCCTTGGCTGACCAATATCCCCACCCACACAGATCGACTGGAACCGCGTCGCCGAAGACGTAGGAATCTCCAAAGGCCACGCCGCCCGCATGCGCTGGACGCGCTACCGCACGAACATGGACCCGGCCACCGCCCCCAGTCTCCAACGAAAGCATCCCCCCTACCCCTATCCCAGCAAGAAACCCTACCCAGACTCCGACTCGGACGACCCCAAGGGCAGGAAGAAACACCAGAGCGGCAAATCGAAGGGGAAAGACAGGGACAGAGATGGCGAGAAAGAGAAAGAGAAAGGGAAGGATAAGGCCGCTAACCCCAGGAAGCGGAAAACTACGCACAAGGCTCCGAAGAGCAAGATTGGGTTTGAATCTGGTACGAGGGATGTCAGTGATGATGATGATGGGGTTGAAGATACCAAGGCCGGCATCCTCAAGCGGGAGCCTGAAGTCTATGAAGATGAAGATGACATGCCGCTGAGCAGGCGCGAGAGGACGGTTGGCCCGCCGTTCGTCAAGAAAGAGGATGGCGAGGGCGTTGTCAAGATGGAGGTGGATGAAGCGACGCCCGCACAGGTGGTCAAGAAGGAGAGGCGGGGTTCGAAGAATTCGCTCTATGCGAAGGACCAGGCGACGGAGGTCAGGGTGAAGACGGAGCCGGCTGTCGAGTCAGCTCATATGGTTGTTGATGGACTTGGGCTCGGAGCTGGAGATCATACTTCTGGCGTCAGTACCGACTTGGAGAACGTTGGCAATGGCGGTATCGTCGAAGATGCCGTTCCCATCATGACCTACACAGCCCCTACAGCATCCATCTCCAACTTGACTCTCGGTACTCCTTCTCCTTCCTTCTCGACTTCAGCTGCCATCCCAACTCCCCTGATGCAACCTCTTGCAGAGACCGTTCTCCCAGCCAACTCCGACTCTGACGCAGCTGCAGCCCCCGTTCCAATCAAGTGCGAACGTCGCGACTCTGTCGGCAGCACCATCATTGTCAACACCACGTCCGTTGGAGTCGTTCCTACCATGGAGATGCAGTCGCAAGGGCAACCAGAAGAGGCGATTCCGCAACTCCGCTACACATCTCCTTCGCCCGAGCCTCAACACCACTTCCAACACCCTGACTTTGCACCAGAAAACGCTACACCGTCACTCTTCTCGCCATCGCCATCGCCTTCTCCTACTCTCACTCCCGCCCCAATTTCAGCTCCGGCTCCGGCTCCGGCTCCATCTGCACTCCCGACCCACCATCCGCGGCCCGAGCCCACGCCTATTCCAGCACACGAGATCATCAAGATCGAAGAGACCGATTCCGAGGACGAGGTTGACACCAACGCGATCAAGACCCCTGAAGCAGCGGCACTCGGAAATCTCGCGGCCAACAAACAGAAAGAAGGAGCAGAACCTAGGGCGTCGGTAGCGGGACCAAGCGGCCGTACGAATCTAGGTCTCGACGGCATGAACGATGAAGCCAGGGATGAGTTTATGACGGATGTGGACGTTGATTTGGACTTGGATTTGGATGCGGTCATGGACATGGATATGGGTATGGATATGGGTTTTGGGAGAGAGAGGGGTGGCTTTGGCATGGGGATGGGGATTGGGGAGAGCTGTTTTGATCTGGGGATGGATGATGATGTGCCGGTTAAGAGTGAGTTTGCGGAGGCGTTTGCTGAGTTGCACCCGGAGGTTGAGTATGATGTTGTTTGAGGGTGGGGATGGGGAGGGAGGGATGAGGGAGGAAGGTGGGAGATGGGATATGGGGAATGGGAAATGGGATATGGAAAGCAGATAGATAGTGTCAAACCTGTGACAGCGAGAATCCAAATTTCTGCAGTAAAGAACCTCTTCGTACCGATATCCAGAAGACAGAAACCGGAGCTAATTGGTGAGACTCCGACGGTACAGAACTTTTCAAGGCGGCCTTGAAACTCACTGAACTCACCCAGCGCCAAGTTATTTACCAATTCAGTGAACCTCAAGTTGAGAAAATCCCGTGTATGTATCCGCCACAAACCAAAGAAGTTTCAAAATCGGTGAGCTCGCAAACTGGTATGAAAAGTTCGTTCCTAACTTATGTCCCATACTGTACACCAAGCCTAGGTTGGGACTGTGGTGCGGTTAGCGGGATCTGGGTTCGACTACCCATGAAGGCTTACTGATTTTTTATGATTTCTTTTGTGGTCAGATTTTTTTTTTGGTCAGAATTTTTTTTGGAGGTTGGAGAGCTTTAACAAAGTGAGTGAGAAGTGCTTATTCGAGGGTGGGCAATGGAAGAGATGGGTGTTGTTGTGGTGTTGTTAATGGTTTTTGTTTCCTGTAAGTCTTAGAGGTGTGCTAAGTCGAGAGGCAAAAATAGGAGGGATGGAGACTTATAAACTGTGGCACACTCGACAGGGTGACGTGACTAAGGTCTGAGAAAAGCATGTGTGAATTTAAGAAGAATGAAGAGGGAAGAGAAACCTGAGACTTGGTATCGAAATCCTCCATCTTTCCGTCAGCGAAATTCCTACTCAGGGTTGCTACTCTTTCTGTTCTTTTGGTTGATTTTCACTCTCAGTCCATGTCGTGTCACCTGAGTTATGAAAAAGAATTCTCAAAGCAAGTAAACATTCTGCAAGTCATATCTAAGTATGAAGATGAAGACACCTAGCTTCAAAATGCCACCACAAACCACAAGACAAATCCACCTTATCAGTTCCGCAGAAACCTCCACGATCCCCTCCCATGTCGTCTGTCATCTATCATCTACCCCATTGGCAACATTGACACTCATCTATCATCTATCATCTACAACACCATGCAAAAACAGCCACTCCCCCACATGAGCATATCCACCTCCATGGCAACACCGCGTGCCAATCTAACCATCTATTCGAGAAAGGTGAAAAGATTAGTATGCACAACATTGAGCGCTCTATCCGCATCTCGCTCTTCGATGACACAAGAGATATTGATCTCGCTCGCACCTGTGGCTCCAAGTCAGTATCCATCATCGGCATATGCGATTTCGTCAAAGCCTCGGGGAACGGAGTAGACTATTTGAAGAAGCAACATACCTTGCGAAATCATCTCGATATTAACCCCATTCTCCCCAAGTACCGAAAAGAACCTTCCGCTGATCCCGACCATATTCCTCAACTGCCTACCCACCAGACTCACAATAGCCATCCCGCCGACCAAATCCACCATGCCCCAGTTGCCGAGCGCCTCCACAGCACCCTGGAGGTCTTTACTCGCAATCTTCAGCTCATCCTCATCATCGCCACCACCACTCAGAAGTGCATTCTCGCTATGCAAGGCCATAGACACATGCACCTCGGAGCTCGAGATCAGATCCACAGACAAATGAAAGCGATCGAGGATACTGAAGATATTCATCAGAAACCCATGAGCGCGCGTACGCTTGTTGGAATGCACATTCAACACGACAATGCCATGTTTGATCGTGACAGCCGTGGGACGTTTCGGCGTCTGCTTCCTCGCCAGGGCAACGTTCATGCTACTGGCGCTGCGACTGCGAATGAGCGGGCGACTGGGGTGCGGTGACGGTCGTGCGTTCAGCTCGATGGGATCGGGGACGATGAGCGTGCCCTTGTTGCGCGGGTTCATGACGTTCTTGATGCGGATGGGGATGCGGGCGCGGATGACCTGCTCCATGGTAAAAGGGTGGATGACCTCGGAGCCGTAGAACGTCAGTTCGGCAGCCTCCGAGGGCGAGACGGAGGGGAGAAGGCGGGCGGTGGGCACTTTGCGTGGGTCCGCCGTGAAGATGCCATCGACTTCTTTCCAGACTTGGAGTTCGCGGGCCTGAATGCCGACTGCGACGAGCGCAGCGCAGAGGTCCGTGTAGCCGCGGCCGATGGCGTTGAGTAGACCACCTGGGACGGTGCCAAAATAGCCGGTGATGACGGGGACTCTGTCGCCGCATTTCAAGACGCGGGAGGCCAATTCGTCGGCGAGGCCGCGATAGAACTTCTCGTCGAGTTCCTTGGGGGCATCGAACGGGTCGATGATGTTGGAGAGATCTACAAATTCAGCAGGAATCCCCTGGTCATTCAATAGAGCTGCCATGAAGCGGCAGCTGAGCTTTTCACCCTTGGACACGATTTTGTCCTGGACTTTGCGGGTCATGTCTTCCAGATACTGGGCTGACTCCAGCATCTTGACTAGCTTGAGACATTCTGCGGTCACGTCTTCGGTAAATTGTTGCAGAATTTCAGGAGAGCGGATGGTCTCCTTTGCGTGATCGATGTGGTCGAGTCGGATGGCTTCCACAATCGCATCGTACTGACGGGAGCCAGACTGTTCGGCGAGATGGGCTGCGCGCAACAGTCTGAGATGCAGTTAGTAAAATGAGTTTGAACCTATCTCGCCCGCGTGGAATATCCTTTCATACATCCCCTCTGCGACTAGAGTGGAGTACAAGGGGCGATGGAAATCAGACATACCTATTGGTGGTTCCCTCAGCCTTGGTATTGTTGCTTCTGGCCGAGCACACGACAGCAGTACGGTGCTCCTTGAGACCTGTTCTAAGACGTATTCAGCACCTTTCTTTGCAAATACTCGCGGGTCTTGTCGCAAGAAATCATCTCAAGCAACCCTCAGACCTCCTCTTGCTCCAATTGACCACGATACCGGCAACACCACCACCAAGAACAACTACACTCCCAATCCATTCTTACTCTTCCCTAGCCCATCTGTCGCGAAAACTCTTTCTCCCCTCCAAACACAACATACAGAAAACAGCACTCACCCAACAACCCCCGCAATCCCCACGGCAAACTTCCCCACACTCGTGCCCCCAAATTTCTGCACAACCCAATTCCCACCCCCGGGCAGATTCTTCTCCTGCGTATGCGCTATCGACTCCTCGGCGCCATAACTGTGTCCATTCGTCAGGTCAACCAACGCTTTCTTGTCGTTCACGGCTCGCTGTGCCGCTGCGAGCTTCTCGACGTCGTCTGTGGTATGTGTGCCGATGTCGATGTGGGTGTGAGAGGGGTCCGACATATTGACGACGGACGGGGAGGAGGCTGAGGATGTGGAGGTGGAAGAAGCAGAAGTGCTTTTCTCGATATTAGTGGGGGCGCCGACGCGGTGGTGGGGAGGATTGTCGAGGTCGGCGTCGGCGTCGTCGGTGGCGGCGGCGTGGATTGGGGTTGTGGTGGCAGGCAAAAGAAAATGCACGCTCTTGCTGCAACAATTCTTTGTTGTCCTCGGGTCACGGATGCACGTCGTCGTCGTCGTCGTCGTTGTGGGTGCAAAGTGTTTAGGTTCGAGGAACGTTCTCGGCATTGTCCTTGCACTTTTGTTTTTGCCCTGCCCTGCCCTGGGAGCGAGCGGGTCGCCGAAGTGCTCGGGCTTAGGGGAGATGACTCGACGGAGAGGAAAGCACGCGGGCTTCAATATTAATCAAGACGCCAAAGAGGTGGGCGGTCAGAAACTTTTATATGGGATTGGACTGAATACGGAAGGATGTCCTGTCTGTACAGTCATCTCAGATGGATCTGTCACCCGTCACCGCACTGGCAAACAAACGGCTCCGATACCGTTGCTATTCGACAGTTGTTTATACTCCAACTGCCAGCGGTCTGCATTACCTCGGGTTCCATCCACTAAACAATTGCCCCGTTGAGAGACACTTGCTAGCATGAAGCAGAAACGCTTTTCGCCGCTAACAATGCTACATGTGTCCGGTAGAATCAAATCCTGGTCCTGGTTGGCCTGGATCGAGAACATGTGCCGGGGAGAGAAGATCTAATCAATATCGATCCACCTTCACATGCTTCTCCGTGTCCCTCATCATCAGCAGCAGTCATCAGCGCCTGGATAACTGTAGCTGAAATGCGAGTAAATATGTACCATGTACTATTAGTGGAGACTAACTCGATTGACAACCTGCAACAACACCATAAGGGTATTTGGGCGGCTATATCAACCGGCTCCTCCCGACCATCCCAACAGACTTTACAGAGCCCATGTCCAACCCCAGATCTTGGCAGAAAGAGTTTTCCCCTTGAAGTCTGGGGTATCAGATCACCTCCGTCTCTGCTCGCCATCATGCAATATCACAAGTCCTCCGTATCGTACCAAAAAGAAGCGCCTGCAACATAGAAGGCCCGAGTCCCCCCGAGAAACCCAATCCCGGTGTGTGGGTATTCCGTCCATCGTAATGCGCCTCGCTATGCTTGAACAAGCTCAAATTCAAGTAATTCCAATTCAAAAGGCGCTCCGTTCCCTGAAGAAAACTCATTACACATCTGTGCGGCATCCAGACTCCGATCCATCTGAATGGGTATGTTGAGCAGATTGATCCTTTTTGGGGACTTCATCTGCGGTCGTAAGCTCCCGGTGCCCTGTCGCGATAGTTGGTACGATCACGGTTGTTACCTGGGCTTCGACTCCTCGTGCGCTGTCCGTCGCTCCTGTTGTAATATCGATCTGGGGCTGGTCGATCCGGGTCGTGGTAGGTGCTGCGTCGGTCGTATCCACGTCCATCGCGTCCATCACGTCCATCTCGAGACCTGAGTCCCTCATCTCGATCCTTCGAGTTCCTGCCCTCTCCGTTCCCTCGGGGGGTGTGGTCATCTTTAGAGTAAGAGGGGACGTAGGAATCAACGTTGCTATTGCCGTGTTGTCCTCGGCGCGGCGGCTGACCACCGCTTGGGGGGAAGCTACTCACTGCGTTTGGAACACGTGCTGGCAGAGGATGTCGTTGCACTGCGCCTGAACCGTATGGATCGTCGGGTAGACTACCTTGAGGGTGTGCGCTCGTGTTGCCCCACGGCGTGCGCCTCGGAGGAGGTCCAGCTGGTGCACGATCGTACGGGCCGCGGTTGTCGTGGCTTCGGCCTGGTGGAGGTGGAGGGGGACCTCGTGGCATGTCGCGACCCCAGCTTCCTCCTTGACGGCCACCATTCATCCATGAAGCACCGTGTCCACTGGAACCATTCCATTGTCCGTCGTGACCCAAGCCGACTGTGCCACCTGCAGGAGCTGGGGGCAAGGCTCGTTTTTCACCACCACGAGCATTGCGGCGGTCGAGTTCGTGTGAGTCGGGGAATCGAGGTATATCTTCGGGGCGGGCAGGGAGAGGGTAGGCCTTGAAGTAGGGGTGCTCGAGGGCATCGACGGCTGTGAGACGCTTCCGCCAATCGAGCTTCAGCAGATCTTGGAGAAGATGGAGGGCTTCCGGGCTTTGGTTGCCAAAGACTTGAGTGATGTTGCCGCGGCGAGAAGCGAACTCCTTCACTCCTTCGCATCCAGGAAGAGCACTCCAACCTGGCATGTTAGCTTCTGTTGGGCTGCCGACCAAATCGAAGATGATATTTGCCTGGTTGAGGTCGCTTGAACCGGCAAGGATGGGCTTCCGTTTGAACATCTCTCCGAACACGCAGCCCGCACCCCACATGTCGATAGCCGTGGTGTAGCGTCGAAGCTGGAGAAGGAGTTCTGGAGGGCGGTACCATCGCGTGACCACAAGCGTTGTGTATTCTCGAGTCGCCTCTCCTCCACCGCGACCTGGAAGCGGGGTTGGACCGTCGTAGTCGCGCGCGAGACCGAAATCGCCGATTTGCAGGATACCACGGTTGCTGATGAGGAGATTCGCAGCTATTTTCAGGTTAGTCAAGTACACATAGAGAGAGAGTCGAGGGTCCATACCTTTCATGTCTCGGTGCAAGATGTTGCTCTGGGATATGGTCAGCCAACATTGTCGTCTCGTACAAGGACAGGCAAACTTACATCGTGGAGGTATTTGAGTCCTTGGAACAGCTGTAACATGTAGCACTTGATTTGCGGTTCAGTGAAGCGTACTTCAGGGTTGTCCAGCAGTCCGGAGAGATCATGGTCCATGTACGGAGTAACCATGTACATGACAGCCCTCTGGCGGACATCGCCTGTGAATATATGGGTCAGTCTGTTCCGTTGATCGCACCACACCCTCTTCCACATACTTCTGTTCCTTTCAATTGCCATCTCTTCAAGTTTCAGGACGTTGACGTGGGAGAGCAGCTTGAGCAGCTTGATTTCGCGCAGAGCCGTGATGGGGAACTACAATGTGTCAGTAAACCGAAATCGCATTTGTGATAGGAAGAAGCTTACTCCATCCTTCTCGTTGTGCATGAGGATCTTCTTGAGAGCGACGATCGCGCCAGTGCGAAGGGAGCGGGCTTTGTAGACTTCTCTGCGAATAGTTAGTTCAGGCTCTTGGATCTGCGGGTCAAAGTCAACATACCCAAAAGTTCCCTCTCCGAGCTTGCCCATGAACTCGTACTGTGCGATGGGAGAGCAGCCATGGAAGATGCGTCCAGGAGGGCCAAGCTGTGTCATGTTGCCGGGTGTTGCGATTTTTGGGATGTCAAGCTTGGAAGCTCTCGAGATCGCCAGCGGTCGACTGAGGAGGATGCGACATGTAGGCTGCGCGCAAGCTTAAAAGAGACGAAGACTGGACGCAAAGATCTTTGAACAATGCGAAGGCTGACTCCAAGTTCTCTATGCGAAGGAAGAATGGAGCAACAAGACGGGCAATGAATGCGCGGTGTTGTTGACGCTCAGAGACAGAGTTGAAGGTCGTCGACGGGATGCTTGGCATACGAGCGCGTCGGCGCCGCGACCGCGATCAACACTCCGCCGGCAGAACTTCGGAATTGGACATCGCCGACTTCACCTCCGCAAAGTGACCACCCGACAAGCCAGTTTGTTTGACATCACCCTCTACAACTCCAAAAACTCGTATGTACTGCTCCAATTGGACTGAGAGGCAGCTGCTGACTATGTGAAGAACCTCAAGATGGCCGCAGGACATGGTGCGCGGCCAGCGGGCAACGGCGGCCACCCAATCCACGTCCACCCTCCTCGAGCACTATACCGACACACAGCTACGTTCCTCGGCGCCAGCATGTGGTTCTTCGTACGTTCCTGGACCTGTTCTGTCGAATCATTGTGCAAACCACTAACTGGCAACAGCTGATGTACCGGGCGAAGAAGGACGGACCGGCGCTGTTGGGCTGGAAGCACCCTTGGGACCACTGAACATTGCAGTTGGAGATTTGAGATGCTCATCGATCGAAAGAAGGACGGACTGATACACTCGATCATGAAAGTCGCGGGGGAATGTACAGCAAGCATTATCGAGCGTCAGACTACATTACCGACAGAACCGTCTATACCGGAATCCCAAATGCAACATTCGAAAGCCCTCCATTCCTCTCCCTACTCCCCCTTTTCGAACAAGTAGTGTGTCACACCCCAAGTATCTCCACCCTCGTAAGCGAACAGCTCTGCGCAAGCCATATAAAAGATCTGCCACCGATTCCACCAAGTATTCGTCGCATTCTTCCCATACGTCTCCTCCAAATGCGGCCAAATCTCCTCCTTGTGTTCCAGCATCTTCTTCAGCCAGTCCTGCAACAAGTCAATTCCGCAATTCTCCCGCAAACTCAACATATCACTTACCTCACACGTCTTCGCATAATGCTGCCCATTTACCCACCACATCTCCTTCGCTCTCAAATTCCCTGCCTGAAACCACAGCAGCAAATCCGCACTCGGCATCGTGCCGCCCGCGAAGAAATGCTCCGTCATCCACCCCGTTTCGAAATCATAAGGCGTACTCTTGTGCGCGAAGAAATGCACGAACAGCTTCCCTGAGGGCACCAGCCAGTTGTCGACCTTGGTCATTAGCAACTCGTAATTTTTCATGTGCTCGAAAAGCTCTATGGAGACGATGCGGTCGAATGAGCCGGCGGGGAAATTGTAGGTGGCCACATCGCCCGTGATGACGGTTAAGTTTGTCAAATTCTTGTCGGTGGCGACGGAGTCGATGTATTTTTTCTGCGTCCTGGAATTCGAGAAGGCGGTGATTTTGCTGTGGGGAAATCTTGCGGCGAAGTAGAGTGCGCCTGATCCCCAGCCGCATCTATCCAAACCTGGGTTAGATATACATAACCATGCTTTTACTGTTCACGTGACGGGATGGGATCGATGAAAAGAAGCATACCCGAGATCCAAAATCCGCTGTCCATCCTTCAACTGCGCCTTCTCTACATAAGTCTCCAACATCTTCTCCTCAGCCTCCGCAAGAGTCTCCTCCCCCGTGGGATAGAGACAGCACGAATACTTCATCCTGGGGCCGAGACACCCCTGGAGAACGCCAGTGCCGACTTCGTAGTGCTGGTCATTTGCTTTTGCAGTTTCGATTGCAATTGGCCGGGATCGGAGAGACTCGACATACTTCATCTTGGTTGCGTAGCCATCGGATAGCGATGTTGCGGCAATTTCGTTGATGCGCTGTTTGAGTTGCTGTCGAATACCGACGCGGATTACGGTGTGAGGGAGGTAGCCGGCGTCCAGGAGATTGTCCAGGTATGCGCCGTTAAATATCCAATCTGGGCAATTGTTAAATCACTGATATCTGCCTGGGAGAATTGTGCATATACCATAAGAGACCATTGTAGCGCCGATGAGCCTAATTGGGGGGTTCCTAGAGATCTACAGGGACGAAAAGCTAAAGAAAATCTTGTGAGAACAAAGCGGATGCAGAGTCTGACGTATCTAGGGAACACAGAATAGAAGAATATCTGTCAATTTGATGCCCTGGAAAGATTCCAAGATTGAGGTTGAGACGCATCATACATCTCCCGTTTCGGCATAGCTTCCACGTGCTTCAGGTGTGAGGTACGAGGTAGCTTACTTAATCCGGCTTCTGCCGACCCCAGACCGACACCTCGAGAAGAAATCGAGAGGAGTTCTATTTGACCATACAACGTAAACTGTGCGCTCTTTCAATGATATGCGAAAGGTAATGGGTCTCTGTTCAGCTCTTCTCTGGCTTCCTCGCAGAAACAGCAACATACCGCCACAACTTCCTCCCTCTCCACGACTCGACTCCAGCCACAGTGTTCACAAAGTACTTTTCCAGGCCAAAGAATCTAATAATGATCAACGGGAGCACTCCGACGAGGTAAAACAGCTTCAGCATTGGCCAGATATGCTGAGAAATGTCCTTCAATTCCACGTCCACGAACCCGGCTTTCCTCAGCATTTCTTCCAGGACGCCGATTTCGAAGCGCGAGTTCGTTGGCATGGCAGAGTATTTATTCACGAGATCCATTGACTTTCGAAGATCTGGCGGTGCTTCAGAAAGAGGGATGTGGTCGTATTCGTGCATGGCGAGATGGCCACCAGGTTTGAGCGTTTCGAAGAATTTACGCAGGACCTCATCGGGGGAAGTAGCATGAACGAGCGTTTCCATGGTATAGACACCGTCAAAACACTCATTTGGAAAAGATAGATGATGATAGTCCATATGTTGAACTTGGATCTTGTGAGAAAGGTTGGCAGCTCGCACATGCTTTTGTGCTTTCTCGACGTGATGGGGTACAACATCAATGGCTTCGACATTGAGTCCTTTTTCGGCCATGTGAATGGCGACATGGCCTACTCCACAGCCAGCGTCGAGAACGGTTAGGTCTTGGTCTTTTGGCAAGTGGAGAAGCTCAAAGAGATGGTCTTCCATGCATCGAAGCGATTTCCCTACGGGAAGAGGAAAAGATGATGAAGATGGGTAATAGCCAAAATGACGGGTACCTCCAAGCATGAGACGGTAGCCGATTCGAGATTCCAGGCTGTAGTAGTAGTTTTGAAGTAAAGAATTCTCGTTGATTAAGGGGGCTTCCTCCTTTTTCTCCGACGCTCTGGAGTTTTGAAAGCGATTCATTTTGAAAATGCAAAATTGCAATTATTTGGACGGCCAGTACAAGCTTGATAAGGTGAGTCTGAAATTACAACTGTGGAATATGGGTGCTATTCGGCATGAATAAGCTTGATTCTAAGCTCCTGTAAGGTTTGACTTACTGAGAGCTCAGGCTCCAATGCCACCTATCTCATGAGAGACTGGAAAGATGATTGCTCTGGAGGTTTCTTGAAATTCAAAGTAGATGGGAACTCGAATGGAGAGGTTTGGTAAGTCTCATCGAATGTGAAACTCCTTAGTAAGGGAAGGTACTCTATGCAGGCACGATGTGCTTTGGAGGAAGGATTGTTCGATGCGAATTTCAGGGCACTGTAGTCGTCGAACACTCCTAGAACGTATATAAAAAAAAAGCCCAGAGAGCCCGGAGAGGCCGGAGGTTTGGAGTTTGTTGCACGGGTCTCGAGATCGTCAAGTGCCGGCACGCCTAACATGATGGTTTTCGAGGGTCTCTATAGGTACCTGCTGTTATGGACGCCCTCAACTAGTTGCTGAGTCACCCGTCTCTTCTTTGGTACGTATTTATCTTAGCGCATGACGTCGGCGCGCGGCGCGACTCTTGTGAACGGGAACAACACCTCAGGCAGCAGTTCTCAAAAGACAAACAACACTTGTCCTCTCCACGCCACAAGCCCTTGAATGTAGCCCGCCTCGTATCTTCTCCCTTGAGGAGATCAGATCCCCCTACCACAAAAGACAACATGCTCTACGCCACCGCCTTCCTCGCTGCTCTGGCTGCGTTCAACAGCTTCACAGAGGCGGCTACGAAACCCAAGAACAGCGTCCTGCTGTCGAATGTCAAAACCCTCACCGTCTACAATGGAAAAGAAACGTCCCATAGGCGAGTTTCCGCATTACCGCAGGTGAGTCAACCCTCAAAGGAATCGAAACGGACAATACTAACTGTTCACAAGCTGAACTGCATCGGCGGCAATGGTCGCGGTCTCTTCGAAGTCGATGTTATGCGCTGCAAGAACCAGGGCTCCGACTACGACGACGACAGCATACAGTGGTCCTGCACTGCGTCCCTCCCACCGGAATTCAAACTCGGCTCCACTGAAGTCATCTGCGAAGGCTACGATTCCCCCGACGACCCCTATATCCTTAAGGGAAGCTGCGGCGTGGAATACCGGCTTGTCCTGACAGATGCTGGCGAAGCGAAATACGGTCAACGGAGAGACACAAGTGAGAGCAGCTTCAGTATGGGTAAAGAAGGATGGACTATATCATCGGTTCTTTTCTTCATGCTGTTCGGCGGCGTCGCCCTCCTGATGATCGTCAACTTCGTTCGAACGTTAATGCAAAATCGCGGACAACCAAGGCACCCACGGGCGCCTCGTGCTCCAGGATGGGGAGGTGGATATGGTGGCGGCGGTGATGACCCCCCTCCGCCCTACGATCCGTACCCACCCTCGTCGAAGCCTCGCAAGACTTATCAAAAGCCTTCTCAGGGTGCGTGGCAGCCGGGATTCTGGAGTGGCGCTGCAGGAGGGGCCGCCGCTGGTGCCGCCGCGAGTTATCTTGCTGGTGGGCGACGGAGTGGCAGTGGCAATGGGGAGGGAAGCTCTCGAGGAAGTTCTAGTAGTGCTACGCCGAGCTCCAGTCGGTATACCAGTACGGGATTTGGAGGGACCTCGCGGCGGTAGTTATGGCGTTGAATAGTCAATTGGACAGGGTAGTGCTCGGCAGACGTCTCAAAATCATGTTCACCCAATATGCTTTTCCAGTCACGATTTGATGTCCACACTATCATTAAGGTCTCTCTCGTTACTCTCCTTCAGGCCGCGAGGGATCGCAGATTTTTGCTTTCTTTAAATTTCTAAGAAGTGGCATCACCCTAGGTCACACTTTGGAAACAAGGCACCGGTGTGGGCTAATGATGCGGCCTGCCGAACTCATGCACCCACTGCACCATCTTCCGTGAAAGTGCTGGCAGTACCTCAGACGGACTCTTTTCCATCTTCTTTCACTATCTTCTCACATACTGGGTCATCCTTCAATAACATCATACGGGGCACATCGCTCTCAGGTTTGCCGAACACATCGGCAGTTTGTCAATTGCTCTCAACACACGTCTTCACTTGACTATTACTTCAACTTCGTCAAAACCTTTCACACGCCAACCTCTTCCCTCAGGTCAACTCTCTCCCTCACATCAACCTCTTCCCTTACACCACACACGATGACGAGCCCACAGAAACCGCAAGTGTGCACCTTATGCAGCAAACCCAATGCTCAAAGCTGTGCCAGCTGCAAGAGTACGGCCTACTGTTCAAAGAGATGTCAAAAGCGTGACTGGCCAAGCCACAAGCTTCTGTGTGCAAGCTTTGCTGAGTTCTATAATGTGGACCGCCCCACGGGAAATTACTGCAGAGCGATCCGCTTCCCAGTCGACAAAGAGAAACCCGAGTTCTTCTGGCTTCGTTGGGAGTGGGTCGACGGCGGGTATGGCACCAGATATCAGCTTGCAGATACGGAGCCATGCCTGAGCCCGAACAGCTTCAGGCGAGAATTCCCGGTTAGCTACAATCCAATGAAGAAGAGGGATCTGGCGGATGCAATACACATCTGCTACAATGACCACTCCGTGGATGACGCATTGCCACAGAACAAGAGCGTTGAAGCCATCATTTGTACTGGCAAATACGGACAGTATCTCAAGTGGCGAGATACTATCATCGCCTATGGCACGGTTGGACGCGATATTGGCGAAGGGGAGCCAGCGATTTGCAGGGACCTTGACCTGAACGACTTTCGGCATGTTGTTAAGTTCTTTCTCACGTATGAACACCGCGAACCTAAAATAACTGTGATCGAGTCTGCCGAGGAGATGATCAAAGGAGTGAAGATCAATTGCCTTGGCGACGAGAAAGTCTTCGGAAAGCCTCACTTTGAAGCTGTTGAAGTTCCCCTCTCAGACTCAATTTTCTTCACGCACAGGACATCTCCCATCGCAGAGCGTATCGGAATTCCAATCTTCACTCGACGCTGCCCTCAAGACCCAAAATGGAAGAATCTCAAAGACGCCAAATTGTTCGGACACGAGAGTCCGGCCAACAACCAGGACGCTACCTTTTTGCATACCTGCTGCCACCCAGAGACCGCTTCCGATCCGTGTGTTGGATCTATGGGTTGGAATTTTGCTCCTTGGGAATGGATGAATGCCGCCGGAACTATCCTCGTCGTACGTCAGGACAAAAAGCCACTTCTGCCTCTGCAAATGGAGGCGCTTGCCAAGTACTGCCGCTACGAAGCTCGACCTCTGATGACACATTGCACTGGGGTGTATGCGCCCGAGAAACCTATGGAGAAAACTGTCGCTCTTTCGATGATCTCTCGTACGACATTCGTTGTCTTCTGGTATAAATTGCTGGACAGGAAGAGAGAAGAGGGAGTCAAAATTCCCGATGAGCCCCTTCCTTATGACGAATATGAGGAAAAATGAGTTTTTCTCTCCATGGAGAGACACGGCACAAAACAAAAGCCTTAGGCACAATTTCCATCCCCTGTGGTATACCTTCCCTTATGGTACCACATCTTCACGCAGTACCTTCCTAAAAGAAAAACACACAAGGAGAGCAGCCCCACACTGGGATTTCCCCACAACAACAACTAAAATGAGATCCTCAACCTGGCAAAAGAGCTTCAAAAACAAAGCTCCCTGACACAGAATCGAGCGCTCCGAACATCACCGACGGGAAATGGAACATTATTGCAAAGACAATGAACCAAGAATCTGCTTCCCTCCCCTTCTTCCTTTTCCCGTTATGAAGCATTCCTTCCACCCCAAAGACTCCCACCTCACCACCGCCGGCGGCACCACCCTACCCCCGGCATATTGCAAACAACCCCCCCAAAAGAGCTGGAGAAAGACCCTACACCATATACCCCTCCATCACTCACAACACCCCCGAAAACTCTTGAAAAATGAAAAAGTACACCCCAAACCGCCGACATCACCTTCCCCACTTGCACCTCCTCAGACTAAAAGTGCAAACGACACTCCACCAACCAATCAGATAGATAGTCATATCGCAATGCAAATACCTTGGAGTCCTCTAGAGACTCGCCGCAAATTGATGCAGAATGCTGTGACTGACCAAATGAAGTGACCACTTCGGCCGAGCCATTTCGTTTTGAATGGCTCAGCTGGCATGGTGTGAAAGCCGGTGAGAATACCTTGCCGTCCCATCCACGTCTCCAAATTTGCCTTGTAACTCGGGCCACTTGATGAAAGATATTCATGCCAGCCTGGAGGATTCGATATCAGGTTAAAAGCCAATCTTCTTCGTGACGATTGAAGAATAGCGTTGAACTCGGGCGGGTAGTGATACTCGGATCTTGAGAATCTTCATCTTTCGCAAGTCCTTTTTACAGCCAATGTGCCGCCAGCTAGATGAACAAACCGAAAGGGGAAGAAATATGTATCCTCATCCACGCTAGTCTGCCGTGGATACCGCAACGACGA
The DNA here is from genome assembly GCA_010015705.1 of Aulographum hederae CBS 113979. NCBI lineage: Eukaryota > Fungi > Ascomycota > Dothideomycetes > Aulographales > Aulographaceae > Aulographum > Aulographum hederae. The sequence goes on from ML977202.1 coordinate 71,331, forward strand.
ACCACCCCAACTGAAAAATATCAACATCGTCGAATTCACGTCAATCGTCTAGTAGTGAGTCAGATGCTTAACGATCAACTCCTTAATTTGATTACGACCTAAACGCCTCTTTGCAGAGACGTACATATCTCGGATATCTGAAACGCCATTAAATGCATTCTAGCCTACTCCTGGCCGGATCATGAACTCTTCTTGCTTTTCTTCGATGCCTTCAATGTTTTCGTGGTCCCGTTTATTTTCGACGCTGCCTTGCTTTTGGCGTTCCCGTTCACCTCAGTTTTGCCTTCGGGCTTGCCGTTGACCTTCTCGTCAGGCTTCTTGCCCACCTTCTCTTCACTCTTCCCGTCAACCTCCCCATCCACCTCACCATCATCCTTCTTCCCCTTAGCCGCCGCCCTAGGATCAATCCCCTTCTTCCTCATCGCAGCCCTCCTCCCACGCTCAATATACATCTCATCCTCCTCGTCATCAAACCCACCAAACTCATCCTCATCCTCCTCGGCACCAACCGGCGTACGATCCACAACCTCCGGCTCCTGCACCTTCGGTTTCGTCTTCGCCGCATTCGGGTTCGACGGAACGGCATTCTTAGGCGTCGGCCCCATCTTCTTGAACTTGGCGACGAAGAAGCCGTCGACGTTGTGGGAATGCGGGTAGTACCGTCTCGTCTCGTTGAGACTTGCGTGGAATTTCTTGCCCATGTAGCTGGTATAGCCTTCGCGGCCGAAAACGAGGCCTGTGGAGACGAGCTTGACGTTGGTGCGTCTGTTGAGGGCGTATTGGACCACTTCTTCGTTTTCTTCGACCGTGACGCTGCAGGTTGAGTAGACGATGTAGCCGCCTGTTTTGCTGGCGTGGTCCACCGAGTCGATGGCGGAGAGCAGGAGTTGCTTTTGCAGATGCGGGAGGCGGAGGAAGTCTTTTTCGGTTTTATTCGTCTTGACGCTGGCGTCTTTGGCGATGACGCCGGTGCCGGAGCAGGGGGCGTCGAGGAGGACTCTGTCGAAGCCGCCGATGACCTTGGGGAACTCCAGAGCAGAGTAGTTGCAGACGATGGTATTCTTGACGCCCAGACGGTGGATATTTCCGATGAGACCCTTCGCACGTTGCTTGTTGCTGTCATTTGCAAAGATGCAACCCGTGTTCTTCATGAGGGCGGCAATGTATGTAGTTTTGCCACCAGGGGCGGCAGCCATGTCGAGAACGCGCTCGTGTTCCTGAGGGGCAAGGGCCATAACTGGCAGGAATGAAGATGCAGCTTGAAGGATGTAGTGGCCGGCGAGATATTCCGGGGTAGCACCAAGAGGGACCTGGCTTTCGAAGATCTGAAGACCGACTTTGGACCACTTCCCGACAGGTTGTAGGGAAACACCACGATTACTCAATGCTTGCGCGAGTTCACGTCGGTGGGTGCGCAGAGTGTTGGTACGGATGACAACCGGCCGAGCCTTTTCGTTGGCCTCGAAAAACTCGAACGCTTCTCGAGGGTGGAAGAGGTTGAACAGCTTCTCAGCAAGAAAAGCTGAATATCCGTAGTACGAGCAGATATCCTTCAGCAGTTGCTTTGTGTACTCTGCCCTCGAGCGACCTTTCTCCGCCAGTTTTGCAAAGTCCTCAAGCACACGGACGGTATCGGTGATCCGTGATCGAAGAAGCTGGAGATCCGGCGCAAGCAGGGACGGTCCACCCCCCTCTTCATCCTCATCGTCTTCCACAACCTTCGGCCTGTCGCCCGCAATATTGGTCTGCAGAATCTCGTCCTCCCGCTCAGCATCAGCCTCGGCTTCCTCATCTTCATACTGCTCGTCCAGCTGTTGCGAAAGACCCGCAATATTGGCCGCCGTAAGCTTCTCTTCAGCATCTTCGTCGTCCTCGTCTTCAGACCACATTCCAGTAATTTTCTCTTCCTCCGAGTCCATCACATCATCCGCAGAGTCGAGAAAGTCGTCGTCTTCTTCTTCATCCTCAGATGCACTCCCCAGAGCGTCCAAGCCTCCAAATTTGATGCCGTCGAAGCGGTCCTCTAGTACATCCGGGTCGTCAATAGCGTCTCCGTCGTTCGAAGCGTCATCCTCGACGTCTGAAATGCCATCTTCATCCTCCAGCAGAGAAGCTTTCGGTGCGTTCTTGGACCCATTGACCTTGCTCTTTTCGACCTTCGCCGGCTTGCCATTTGGAACCTTGCCTTTGCCTTGCTTCGAAGAGGAAACTGCAGCAGTAGCTTTCAAAGGCTTCACGGCCTCCGTCTTTTTCCCTTCCTTTCCACGACCGCGTCTCCGCTTCTTAGGCGCTTCCTCTTCTTTCTCGGGCAAATTCTTCCTTTTCCTCGTGACCGCAGACTCGTCGAGCGGAGCGGGTACGCCCTGCTTCTTTCCCATGCGACGGCCGACACCCATCGTAAAGTCTGGTTGTCCGAGTGAGATAGATTTGGGTGGTGAGGTTGTGTTTTTACAAAAATTATCAGTGTACAGAAATTTTTCCCTCCGAAAAGTTGAAATTCTGCCCCGTTCTGCCAGCCCTGCAGCTTGCTCACCGCCCGCGGCAACCTTAACTCAATTCACCCGGAGTAATCCCGACGCCCATGACGCTGTCCAGCAACCTACCGCCATACACCAAGCCAAAAGCAATTATCCGTATATTAAATCAGACTCAGGCTCTCTCCACCCTTCCTACCAGGACCGCAAGCCAGCCCTTCAATGACCCTCTTCCAAAACTACGCAAACCAAGTCTCCACCATGTCAGAACTCGGCTTCGCAAAGCAATACCTCACGGCGCTGGACTCGCGGCCCGTCAAGCTCAGCAGCGACCACGTCGCCGATCCAAAGAGCTATCCCGCTCAAGCAGCCGTATGCTTCTCTCTCACTGTCCAAATCTCATAGCTACATGATCTCTAACATACGGGAAATAGTACACCCTCCCCCGCATCTCTCTCACAAAACGCAAACGCACCTCCCCCACCTCCGCACCAGCCGACAACAGCACCACCTCCGCCTCCAACCCCTCCAAACCGCCCTCAACAACCCTAACCATAACCCTCAAACCCTCGCGTGGTCCCACAGCCCCCCTAACCCTCCCCTCCCTGCCCCCCACAACCTCAATCTACGATCTAAAATCGCTCTTCGCAACCTCGACCTCGCTCCCCCTCTCCAAGATCAAAATCCTGAGGGACAAGAAACCCGTGCCGGACAGCAAAACGCTGAAGGAGTTTTTGCCAAGCGAGGATGAGGATCCCGATGCTGTAGCGGTGAGTGCGATGGAGTTTGGGGTTATGGTGTTGGGGGGTGCGACGCCTGCGACCGCGACGCCGGTTGCTGGGACGCCGGAGACGGAGAGGAAGGAGCCGACGATGGCGGATGGGCCCGGGAGTGAGGCTGCGGAGGCGGCGGCGGCGGGGAGGACGGAGGGGGGTGAGGGTGGGGCTGTGGGGATCTTGGCGGGAGAGGAGTTTTGGGGGGATTTGAAGGGGTTTTTGGTGCAGAGGTTGAAGGATGAGAGGGAGGGGGAGCGGTTGGTTAAGGTCTTTAGGAATGCGGTTGGGGGAGAGGTCTCGACGTGGTTTCACTGAGGTTGAATGGGGTCATTGAGTTACTGCGACGAGCGTGCGTATGGATGCCACGGATTGTCTATAGTTAGGAGATGATGCTCATGAAAAAGCAGAGTTTTGGACACATGATAGGGCATGCACATGTTTTTGCTGCCATGCCATACTTCCTGCTATCCCGCCCTGCCTCCACCCCAACTCATGATATCATCGTCAATGAAGAACTACACCCTCCGCAAGAGAGACCACAAGAATAAGAAAAAGAGCATAAAGACTGCAAGGAAAAGGTATCCTCCCCCCTTCCCGTCGACCAAGTCATTGCTCCCCTTCGCCCACGCCCCACTTCCATTCAGGCAGTATCGTCCAAACCGACAGTCCACAGACAGCATGTCCCACGCCGAAAGACCTTGGAGGAAGATATGAACACGCTTCCTCGCCGCCGGCGCCCGCACATCAGACCGGACTGGGAATACGCAGTGTTTAACGGCCCTTGGAGACGCGGGAGATGATGTTGGACTCTTCGATGTCGTCGGCGTCGTTGGCTTGGATGTCGGCGGCGAGGCCGTTGAGGGAGCGCTTGAGCGCTTCTTTCGAGGACGAGTACATCATACGGGGCTGGTTGGAGAGAGAGTTTGTTAGTAAAGCTCCTTCTCAGTTGATTGGCTTTTCTCCCATTTCAACAACAACAACAACAACAACAGCAGCGGCAGCGGCAGCAGGAGCAGCAGCAGAGGTTACCGACAGCAAGAAAGCTTGCTTATCAGGGAAGCAGCTTCCATGCCGCCAGACCAAGAAACTCGAAAACAGCAAAAACTCACATATTGCGGCGCATCATCCGGCACCCACGCAATAAACGTAATCTTGCTCCTCAATCCCTCCCCACCCTCACTCTCATACTTGACATCATAGACAGCGTAGCGGCCGCCCATGCCCTCCTTGCCCTTGCGGTCCTTGCTCTTGGCCTCGAGCAGCTTCTCGCGGAACACGCTCCAGTCGGCCTCGGCCGATTTCTCCTCAACGACGATTTCCTTCCAGTCGTCGCTGATCTTGAAGATGATCCAGCTGATTTCTTTGCCGAGCTTGAGCTCGTTGAAGGCGCTGATGCATTCGGGGGCGACGGAGACTCTGCGGGGGAGGGGAGGGTTAGTTTGGGTTTGCTGGTTGTGATGGGAGGAGGGAGGTGATTGTGGGTATGGGTATGGGTATGGGAGATGCGATGGAGATGGCAGTCGGTGGTAGAGGGGAGATCGAGGACATACCCTGATTGTGCCTAAAGAACCTCGAGTTAGCATCTGCAATCTCTCATTCCGCTGGAGACTCCATACCATGGCTACTGATGTGCTTCTGATCTAGTCGTGTGCTTGCACTTGACCTCGCTATCAACCCGTCTGTAATCTCAGTCGTAAGCGCCAATTCTCAGCTTTTGTTTGGGGGTATTCGCCGCAGTCGTAGCGACAGGGCACTCACAATGGGATGGATGGTGTGAGATTGGCGTGGAGGTGGGTGAGTGATATGGGTGTGGAGATGGAGATGGAGAAGAATGCTGCCTGGAGAGAGAAGACGAGACTCAGGTGCTGGGTGCAGGTGGGTTGGTGCTGCTGCTGCTTGTTGCGAAAATTGCGGGCTGTGTTTTGAGTGGGATGTCGGCCGACTCGCTGCTGGTGGGGCTGATTCGGTCAAGGCTGAGCAAGGACCAGCCATCCTGTTGCGACGACGACGACGCAACCAAGACCGGGGTCATCAATTATATCATGGCGAATTTACACAAGGCATCAACATCATCACAGTTTGTTTACTATCACAGCTATAACGCAACGTTTATTAATCAGTTGCCAAGGCAATCTTTGCTCGAGATGACTACGGAGTAATAACTTTTATCTCTCCTGCCTGTCCTCTACCTGTCCGCATCCACCACCGCACTATATAACACCATATGATACAAGCCAAAGATCCCAGCCGCTCCGCAATGCCATTAACAAGGACCATGTGAGAAGAGTCCGAGAGTGGAGAGAAAAGCCCTGTACAAAGACATCTCAGAAGTATGAAGGGTGGTATACATGAAGATGCCGAAGCTTCAACGCTCAGCTACGAGTAGGGTATTTTTGTCACCTTAGAAGCCCATTCCACCCATGCCTCCCATGCCGCCCATTCCACCACCGCCCATCGATGGTGGTGGGCCCTTCTCCTCTGGGGCCTCGACGATGGCAACTTCGGTGGTTCCGAGTAGCGATGCAACACCGCTGGCATCGACGAGTGCGGTACGAACGACCTTGAAGGGATCGAGGATACCGGCAGAGATCATGTCGACGAATTTGCCTTGAGCGCTGTCGTAGCCCTTGTTGAAGTCCTTGCCAAACTCGTCCATGAGCTTGCCAACGATAACGCTGCCTTCAGCACCGGCGTTCTCGACGATCATCCTGGCGGGCTTCGTGATGGCCTTCTTGACAATGTCCACGCCAAGCTGCTGGTCGAAGTTGGCTGGCTTCAGCGTCTCGAGAGCATTGGCGGCTGCCTTGAGGAGAGCGGTGCCACCACCAGGCAGAATACCTTCCTCAACAGCTGCGCGGGTGGCGTTGAGTGCGTCCACTATCCTGTCCTTCTTCTCGCCGACCTCGACCTCGGACGCACCTCCAACCTTGATGACAGCAACGCCACCAGACAACTTGGCGAGACGCTCCTGAAGCTTCTCCTTCTCGTAGTCGGAGGTCGTTGGGTCGGACATGACGCCGCGGATTTGCTCGCATCGCTGGGAGACAGCGTCCTTATTGCCCTCGCCGTTCAAGATGACCGTGTCTTCCTTAGTGATGGTGATGGACCCAGTAGATCCGAGCATGTCGGGGGTAAGCTTCTCAAGTTTGAGATCAAGCTCATCCGTGAACACAGTGCCGTTGGTAAGAACACCGAGATCACCAAGGATGGACTTGCGGTTGTCGCCAAAGCCAGGAGCCTTGACAGCGGCGACTTGCAGTTGACCACGGAGCTTGTTCAGGATGCAGACAGCCAGTGCCTCGCTGTCAATGTCTTCAGCGATGATGACGAGAGGTCGGCGGAGTTGTTGAGAAGCTTCAAGAGCGGGAATGATGTCTTGCACGGCGGAGATCTTCTTCTCAGAAAGGAGGAGCAGAGGCTTCTCAAACTCGACCTTCTGCGCCTTGGTGTCGGTCATGAAGTATGGGGAGATGTAGCCGCGGTCGAACTTCATGCCCTCGGTGACTTCCAGCTCGTCCTCGATCGTCTTGCCCTCCTTGACTGTGATGACACCCTCCTTGCCGACCTTCTCCATGGCGTTGGACAGCAACTTGCCGATGAGAGTGTCGCCGTTTGCGGAGATGGTCGCAACCTGTGAAATCTCCTCGCTCGTTGTAATGTCGCGCTTGTTACTTCTGAGGTACTCGACGACGGCCTCCACCGCAGCTTGGGTTCCCCTCCTCAGATCCATCGGATTGCATCCGGCGGCGACGTTCTTGACGGTCTCGGAGAAGATGGCGCGGGCGAGGACGGTCGCAGTCGTGGTTCCATCACCAGCGACCTCGTTGGTCTTGGAGGCGACGTCCTGGAGGAGCCTGGCACCGAGGTTCTCGAACTTGTCTTGCAATGAGACGGCCTTTGCTACCGTGACACCATCTGCAGTCCTGTCAATATCGGCTGAACAGGCCATGTCCATCCTGGCTTACCCTTTGTGATCTTGGGAGAGCCGTAGCTCGACTCTATCAGAACGTTTCGGCCCTTGGGACCGAGTGTTGTGGCAACGGCTCTTGCGAGGGTATCAACACCCTTTAGTAAAGCTGCGCGGCCCTCGACACCGAACTTGAGCTCCTGCAATGGTTGTGAACATCTTGCATCTAGACGACTTTGCCCTTGAAAAGCTTGGCCTGGTTGTCCATACCTTGTGCGCAAACCGCTGCTGGGTCATGCTCACGCCAGAGCTCCGTAGACGGGGCGCGGAGGAGAGGGCTGTTGCCCGCGCCTTTGATGCGAATGCCCGTTGCATTGTGGAGATGATGGTGGTAATTATTAGGATGAGGATGAAGCCTGACGCCGAGACTCCAGATGGGGCAGTTTTCGAGTGTGCGGGGAGAGGATGGGGGATGGGGTGGGAGATGTTCAGTGTTGATGCTGGGGGTTAAAAAAGTTCGAGAAGCTCTTAAGCGCACGAGCCACTCCATCTCATCGAGAATCTTCTGCACGTGATCACGAGAAGACCCACTTCTTTGGTTAGCGTGGAGCGACATCGCATCTTCACCATCACAGCTCTCGATTGCAACTCTAGTCCATCATCCATCAGCATTCATGGCTTCTATTGTGCTCCGATACATGTTCCAGATCATAGCCGAAGATGAATCGTGCTCGCCTTCAGGTTTGAAAAATATCTAAGGAAGAGCCGGAGCTTACTTCCGATAGTCCAAGGATAAGTATATCATCTTAACATGCACTGAACTAAAGACTTCAAGGTGGGTAGAGATGTAATTTTCCGCATGGGACACAGCATTCAGGCACACAATCGTGGGAGCAAGCTTCAATTGATTGAACGGAGCAGCTAACTACTCCGTGTGACCCATCAAATCCGATCCACAAGAAAGAACCTTTTCCAGACCCTCAGGTCCGCAAGCAATGAGTCAATCCCTCAACTCTATCAAGATCAAGAACCATTTCGCTCTTCAATCCATACGCAAGTCTCAAGCCTCAAACCTCATCATCGGCGTCGGCGTCAGCATCAGCCTCCTCACTGTCGCCGGCCTCCTCAGCCTTGACCTTGGAGTCGGCCTCCTCCATCTCCTCATCGTCATCGACGACACTCTCCTCACTCTTCTTGACGGCGGTCTTGCGCCTCTTCGCAGGAGTCTCGCCATCAGCAGCGTTCTTGGCCTTGCGCGGAGCCCTTGGTTTGGCCGGAGTCTTTTTGATAGGTGAGCTCGGCTTGGCGGCAGCCTTCTTGGAGGGTGAGGCGGCCTTGTTGTCGCCGGAGTTGGAGTCCTCCTTGGCCTTGGGAACGTTGACGGCCTTCACCATGCGCTCGTAGCGTTTGGCGCTGAAGTGGAGTCAGTAAGGCTGTTCAGCTTTTCGACGACGTGTCTGAGTCGAGACGACAGTGAGTATGAGGACTTACGCAGCTTCTTTGGAGACAATGTTGCATTGCTGGGCAACGACAGTCCAGTCGGGCTGTCATGAATGTCAGTCGGGTTGCTGAAGTTCAGAATGTGGATGTTTGGGCTCACCTTTCCATCCTTGGTATTCTGGATGCAGCAAATCAAGAACTCCAGCTTGTCGTTGACATCAAGAGGTGCCATTGTTTCAAAGTGGTGGGATGTTTTGGGTTTGTGTTGTTGGGGGAATGTTTTTTTGATTGATGTATGGTGAATGGTGGTGGTGGTAGATATTTGGAGGAGAGGGAGCGAGAAGCGTCGGAAGAGAGGGTGGTCAAGTTGAGAGGACAGCATCTCTCAACACCCCGTAAGAGCGCACGTCTTGGCATGATAACTCAGTCCTACCTTATCGGTCTTGCAGTCCCAGCGGGAACTCGTATCGGGCCAATGTTAAGGTTGGGAAAAGGGAGAGACTCTCGGACTCTCGGATTACTCCCAGATGTCTCGAGGATACCTTGGGTCTACTGAATGACGGAGCTTCCCTTCGACGTCGCCACAGCGTCTGGAAAAGAGTAACACCCCCTTTGGAGTGGCTTGTCTGCCTGTGGCCTCTGCAAAGAGCCGTCTGGACTGTAAGGCTGTCATTCTGTGACGTTGCTCATTTTCTCTCTATCACATTTGATGCGAGATGCATTTCAGAGGACACCCACATAGTACATGCAAGAACTCATCGGACGCGCCAACTGTTGGAAAAAGGACGTCCTACCATCTAGCAAAAGTTTCTAACCTAGGTAAGACACCCTCAGGAGTGATCCAGAAGCTTCTTCTTTTTCTGGAAACATCAAGAGTTGGCGTTTTCTGTCGAGACTATCGAGCTCAAAATCTCACGGTCACATATCAATCTGATGTGCAATGAATTCTCAAACTCCCTACTGCAACTCAGAGCCTCTCTGTTGAATAACAAGTCTCATCAAAAGAACTTTTCATTCCTGTTTTGAGGGCACCCGACGAATTCCAGCTGTCTCAAGAACCTCTCCTTTCAGGCAGTAAGATCAACCGAAAGAGATATGCACACCCGAAGCCTTCGAACGCAATCTGTTTTCCACCACTTCCAGGAAAGACATCAACTTGTCACTCCTCCTCTCCACACATCCATCGTATCCATTCCATTCTCCATCACCACCAATCAATCTCCTCACACATAGTCCGTCTCCGAATCATCGCCCTCAGCATCACCCTCCTCATCAACCTTCTCCTCCTTAACAGCAGCACCCGCGCCGAAAATACTCCCAACACCCTCCTCGCCACTTCCATCTTCTTCACTCTCCGACTTCTTCCTCTGACACTTCCCTGACTCCTTCTTAACGCCACTCCCATTCGCCACCCTCGGCCCTCTCCTCACACCCCCCTTCCCAGCCTTCTTATCAACCCCACCCACCGGACCTCCTCCGCCCTTCCTCGGCGTCGAAGTTCCGCTCGTACCGCCATTACCGCGCAAGTCGCCGCCGCTACCGAAGCTGGGACTGTGCGAGGAGGGCGGCGTGTTGGGGTTGGGCTTGCGCTTTACGGACGAGAGGCATGTGCCGATGCTGTGAGCGCTGGAGGAGCCGATGTGGTGGGCGATTGCTGCGTGGTCGGTCTTGGTCGGGAGGTTAGTGAGGGAGGAGGGAAGCGGAGGGGAGGAAGTGAGGTTATAGGAGGAAAGTGATGTTGTGGAAGGATTGGATGAAGGGGTTGGTAATGAGTCAGGACGGCATAGTGAAGGACATTCAAAGTGGCAGGGAGGATTGACATTCAAGATATACATGAACCAAAACACAAGAGATAAAAAAATTGCTGACACCAATTCAAGGCCAGCTTTCATGACCCAGGCACAACCAGACATGACCCGGCATGAAAAACAAAATGCAAAATTGAACCAACTCACCGTCTTTACCTTAGAGTACAAGTACGCAGCTGCCAGCAGCACGGTTTCACCCGCCGTGTATCCCTCAAGCGTGGTCATGTTGCTGTTCTTGGGACCCATAGTTGTTGGTTGTTGTTAAGATGGATTAGGGTGATGGTGGAGTGATTGGGTGATGGGGGAGGGTGAGGGAAGGATTTAGATGTGACAGGATGAATGTTTTTGACCACGGGGATGGGAGGATGTGGATTTAGATATGGACGGGAGAGGATGGGATAGGAGTGACGGTGCGGCGCTAAGAAGAATGGCCAGAGAATATAAGTGGATTTGGGGTCAGACTTGAAAGAAGAACAGGATGGTGCTCTTTTGGTGCAGTAGTTAGACTTCCCGGATATGTTTTAGAAAAAAGAACGAGGGCACGGTTAAGCCTAGCATATACTGGGCTTCGTGGACAGGACAACTATACCTCAAGACACTCTGATTCAATCCAGTAACGTACAGTCGGGGAAAGAAATCTGAACAGACGTCCGCCGGACGCGAGCTTGCATTAAGTACCCAAAAACATTCGCCGCCGGTCATAACATCAACGCTGAACCGGGACGTCTTGAGATGTGATCGGAAAATATTCCCACCTACCTGCATCCAACACCTCTCTCCCGTCTCAGCTCTTCTCAAATGTCAACCTACACTGCTTTCCTCTCCTCCTACTATTCCCTTCTTCCAGCCCTCTACCACCTCTCCAAAACTTCCTCCCCTCAAAACCCCTCCTCCCCAAAACATCCCGCCCCGTAAAAGATCACAACTCCCCGTAGATCATACACAGACAGAACCAGAGGCCTTTCCCCCCCCCCCGGTTGATGCACTAGGATGACCAAACATAACTTCACGCCAGACACAATCAACACCCACAGCCCGAAAACACTGGCGTACATCAACAACAACTCAATTCGATTCCGATTCACAATTTTCGTTCTTTTCCTTCTGAAGTACATTTCCAGCCTTGCATTTGCCATCGCGATTTCGTTCATCCTGCGAATCGACCCATCACCCAATCCGACCCCAATCAAGCCGACTAACCATACTGTCCGTCCGTCCATCCGTGCCATCCAACCATCCGGCCAACCAACCATCCCTATGCAGACATTATCATAGTTTCATCGCTGTCGTCGCCCAGCCTGTCCTTTCCCGTCGCCATCCGCTAAATCGTCCTTCCAACCTGGTTCGTGTTTCCCTCCTTTCCTTTCGTTTTCTTCCCTTGTCGTTTCGTTTTCCATCACTCAGCCCACCACCACCTGGAACCAGTCGTTTTCTCCTAGACTCATATCGCGTGTACGTGTACCCTCCCTTCGTGCAAATCATTACTTCTTTCCTCCTGTTCCTGCTTTGCCATCCTGCAACCCATACATACAATGAGCAGCGAAAAACTCAATTGGAGATTGAGAAGAAACATTTTCTGGAAACTTGGGAAAGGAAATGAAAATGAAATCGCTTAGAGAATTATTAAGCACATCAGACGGTCTAGCGAGGGTATAGTTAGTACAGCGGCGGTGGATCCACTGAAGCGGAAACGAAAGCTACAAAAGCGGGATGATGAGAACAGGGAAATTGGGGACTTGAAACACGAAAGGCGGATGGAAGCGTAAGAAACCAAAATTCTCAATTTCCATCTCCCCGCCATTCTATCCAATCACCTCCCCAAACCCAAAACACTTCATTCTCTCCCACCTAAGCAGTACTCTTCTTCCCCACCGACGTTTTACTAGGGAACAAACTCAACTGATACCCCCTCGAAGGCGTCTTCCTCAACGGAATCTCAGGCGGATTTCCCCACCCGTCGATCCCACTCGGCGGCGACGGCGGCAGCGGCTTGAACACGTCGCTCTTGTTCCGCCTGTGTTTGGATGCGTTCTTTGGCGAGAGACGCAAGGAGGGCGGTTCGGAGAAGAGTTCGCCGGCGAGGTCGATTGTGTCGGGGCCGTGAGGTGGGGAGGGTGTCTTGGGTTTGAGTGGCTGGGTGAGGGGGCTGGACTTGGTGGGAGGTGTTGGGACTCGAGTGGAAGTTGGTTGGGCTGGTTCTGCTGCTGATGCTGTTACTGGCCTTCGTGGGATGGTCTTGAGTGACTCCGGCAGCGTAGGCTTGGAGAGTTGCCTCCCGACGTACTCGGACGGGCTGATGAGACCAGAGGGCATTTTCGGTAGAGGCGCGTGAGAGATACTACCGCTTGAAGTAGGCAACTTTTCCATCGACTTGCTGAATTTCGGCACATGTACCGTGACAGGCGCGGGCAGGTGCTCCATCGACTTGTTGTAGAATCCATCTTCCAACCCCTCCTTCCGCATCTGCGAGACAATCGCCTCCACCGTCAACGGCGGCTGTGGCTGCTGCTTCAGGCTGCCCACCGACTTGCCAGATTGATTCGACTGAGCAGAAGCACGCGATTGCTTGTTTGGCGCAAAGCTGCTCTCAAACGACTGCTTCCTGCTGAGACTGTACTCGCTGATCGCGGCTTCGACCTCTGGGATCTCGAGGAGGGGGTAGAATTTATCCGAAGCGTCGTTGGTGTAGGCCGAGAGGAGCTCTTCGTAGATTTCTTCGCGAGTCATTTCTGGTTTGAAGCCATACGACATCATGAGAGAGGGTAGTTGTTCGAGCACTTTGGCGTTTGCTGCGGCAGGCATGGGAGGCGTAGCGGCTTTCTCGGCCAGTGGGAAAGTAAATGTGTCCAGAGGTGTAATGGCGCCGCCGGTTGTTGCAGAGTTTGCATTTGAGGAGTCCAAGTCTGGCAAGTCGTGAGGAGGCACCATGACAGACGGCCTGAATGGACCACGGAAGCGTCGGTGTCTCCCCTGTTCTTTGCTGGCAGTATCGGTTGTACCCGAAGACTTCTGCTTTGGCAAACCTGTTTCGGCTGGCTGCTTGGGAATTGAGGTATCTGATTCGTCAGAGTCAGACTCTAGACGTGATGTGTTTGTCCAATCAAAGTCACAGGACGCCTCTGCTGACTGCTCATAGCTGTAGTCAATATCGGCTTCCCATCCATTGTCCTTATTTTTCTGGCTGACTGATTTGACCGATGGGTGACGGCTGGGAGCCGCAGTGCGCTTCAAAGAGCTTGTGCGCGAAGGGAACTCAAAAGAAGCCCGACCCAGCGTATCAGACGCTTGCGAGATGCTCCTGTTGATTGGCGGACGTAGCTGGGCAGAGTTGCTTGTCTTCTCTTCACTGGGGAATTGCGTGAGTGGGAGTGATTTCGCATGCCGTAGCGACAAATCCCCATAGTTCATGTCCGAGCTCTGCCGTCGGGAATTGTATCCTTCAGGCTCTTCAGGGACATTCTCGAGTTCTAACCCGAATTTCGGGGTCAGAGCGGGGACCGAAGGGATGTCAGCTGACACTGGAGGCACATGTATCCGCAAGGGCGACGGTGGTTTGATTGGCGACTCGTCAACATCGGAACTCGGGGAATACAGCCACGGAGGATCGATTTGAGACCTGACGTCACGTACGGGGATCGCCTGGAAGGCTGCCGTCGAAGAGTCCAGCGACAACGAATTGGCTGTATGGTTTGATGGATATCGCCTTTTGGAGGACATCCTTGGCGGAGGAGCGGGAGCGAATGCACTGGGCGAGTTTGTCGACTTCTTGAACGATTCTGCAGAACGAGCATGACGCAGAGCTGGAAACATGTTGCCGGTACCGGATTCCATCAGCAGCTCATCTGACCTCTTTGGTCGGAGTGGTGGTGATCTTCTCGAGGCTGTCGACGGCGATCTCTTGGTCAATTGCGGGGGAATAGGAATTTCTGTCCAGTCAACAGACTGAGGGATATCGGTGGTTTTGATAACGGGAGACTTTGGTGCTCGGGACATGCGTTTGAACTCCGCTGCAAGTTCGTTCTGGCTGATGCGATTAAGAGAGGGCACTCTGTCTCTTTCGGCATGGCCAATGTGCTTGAAATCGAATGGTGCGGATATTTGATGCCGTCGATTGAGTTCTGTGCGAGTTAGTTTTGCTTTCATCGAGCGGTGCGCAGTATTCACCTGGTGGGACAGAGGCCGAGGATTGTATTCTTGCCGAGTCGACAGCCTCTTTGGTCACTGCATCGAGCATATCTTCAGCTTCACCGGAGTCCGGACTCTTTGCACCGAATGTCCTCCTTCCTTTGGCAAAGAGACCTTTGTTCATCATAGCTCGTTCTGGAGAAGGATAGGCCTGGCTTTCAGTATTGGACGTCGACGATCTGCGAGAGGAGCTGTCGCTGATGCTCAGATGCTTGTGGGCAGACTCGGTGGATGTGCTAGGGCTCCTCCTGTGGCGCATGTTGAGGAGAGAAGTCCTTCTCCCGGGACTCAAGCGCTTCGGCTCATGTTTCGTCCCATCCTGGTTGAGCGGCTTTGGACGAGTCGAGTCGTTGAGGGTAAACTTCATCTTGATTTTATTGGACATTCCGGGGAAGATGTAGAGGGAATTTCAATTAACCAGGCGGGGAGCACGGAGCTATTAGGAGAAGGGAACGAAAAGAGGGTTCAGCTTGTAGGGAAGGGGAACAACTGAAGGTTATCAGTAAAGTGGACGTGGAGTCGGAGAAGAACAAGAAACGGTAGATAGATTAATTAAAAGCTTAGCCGGACAAAGTTCAAGCGAGTGACAGAAAGGTGGAAAACAATCAATTGCAGAGGTCTGGAAAAAGCGAGTGTCGACAGTGGCAGTGGCAGTAATTGTAGGGTGGGCTGGGAGAGGGCTAATTGAGGATTCAACATACCGGTGGCCGTTGTGCCAAAAAGCCGTCGGCGTTGTTGATGCATACGCTTGCGCGCGCGCGGTGTCTCGCGTCAATAGCAGGAGTCAACGGACAGAGCAAGCCAAAAAGCCATCCGATGGTTCGCTGGTTGGATCAATGGACGATTGAACTGTACAAGAGGGCGGTGAAACCTCTTCTCGCCAAGCACGGGAAGAGCAGAGTTTTAGGGGAGGCGATTGTATATGAACAGACGACGATTATCGTGTTACGGCATGCCTGTAGGACGTCAAAGCATGGTGGAGGCCCTCACAGAGCGGACCCTCTGCGCGGTAGGGATCCGGGGCCGTCAGCTCGCATACGACGTCCCTCGACCATGTGGAGAGCCCAGCCGAGTTTTCAGGAGCCTGGCGGTTGGAGGCCTCCCAGACGTCACGCCGCGAGATGAATGGTCACAGGACGTCTTCGCTGAAGGGGAGCTGGGATGGAGCATGGAGGATCTGCTGGCGAGCGGATGCAAAGAGACTGGAGGGCCAGGCCAGGCCAGGGTAGAGAAGAGAGAGACAGAGAGTAGCTCAGCAGAGTAGAGTAGAGTGCAGAGTGCAGAGTGCAGCGAGTGACAGCCCCCAAACAAGCGTCAGCATGGCAAAGTGATGGCCATGGGTGTCAAAGTGCGTAGGATTCTTCCGATATATTGCGGAGGGTAAAACTGGCCTGAGTCTGCCGAGGAATTAATCTATATGACGGGCAGGAGACCGTGTCGAGGGGTGAACATTTCGCCCTGCCGTCGAATGGACGCTGGGAGGGACGAGGAATAACACGAGTTGCGGCATGCTGATTTGCTCGTTGAGGGAGAATATGTGCCTCTAGTAGAGTAGTAGCCGGAGGTGAGTGCAGGAGAGATAGACGACAGTCACAGCTGGAGATGGACTGTGAGATGGAGTTGTGGTTGTGCAGTCGGATGCGGACAAGGGTGTCGCCGGGCACTTGACGTCGGCTAGACCCGACGAGGCTAAGCCCCTTTTCGACATCCGGGTCAACCTCTCGGCCCTCTCCCAGGAGTCCAGGACATCCATTGTTTGACTCTCCATCCACTCTGCTCTATAGCAGCCGACACCTCGTGAATGACGCTCATCTTTCATGCGTAGGGTGGATCAGGGTAGCCAAGTCCCGCCGCCATCTGCCACTCTCGCGATCAGCCCTCCACATTCTCGCTGTCGTAGCCGGCGGGACGACGCGTCAATTCTCCCCGTCGTCGTACCTACGCCTTGCCACCTGCGGCACGCACCGCCTGGAGAACCAGGAGAAGACGGTTGTTGCTGGTCCATTTCTACTCCCAGTCGCATCTCCGCCCTGGAGCTCCGCATCTGCAAGCTCGACATGTTTGCACGGCGGATTTGTTTCACACCAGGCACCGGGAGCATATACTGGCGGGAGGGGCCTTTGAGGCGAGCATCCCCCAGACTCAAGGTATCTATCCTAGCTCTTTGGGTTGCCAGCCTAGCCAGACGGACCATACTTCAGTTTGCGGCAATATCACGCGACCAGCTCCGTGTTTCTTGTCTTCATATACTCGGCGTGCACTGAGCGCAGCGCAACAGCAGCTTCACCTGGGCTCTCATCACACAGGCTCACGCCTTTCACGAGCTCACTAGAAGGCCATCTTCATGATCCATCCCAGTGGCGGGGCCGAAGACGGCGATGTGAATGCGTGGATCCCCGGGTCACTACGCCTTCTGGGCCTGCTGCCGATAGTTGTATGCCGTGTGAGTATCAGTGCGGGTCGGCAGCCGCAGTCCCACCAGCACTTGTTCCAATAGCTGTGTATCCAGATCTATAGGCAGATAGACAGGCAGGTAGGTACATAGGTACGACACCCAAGTACAGCATCAAACGTGGATCCAGATTCTGCCATGCAAGTCGACACCACGCGACTAGGAGGCATGATGTAGCTCTGTCATCCAAGTGGTGTGGTGATATAGCCGGCGAATTTCCAAACACTTCCAATACCGGACCAAGCTTTCTGCTTCGACCAACCTTGGGGACCGGCGCTCGTATGCCCCGAGGCAAATCGTAGACATTCCCCTACCATCGCGGAGGATCCGCTCCGTGGAGTATATTGCGAGAATTCATGGATTCACCTTCGCCTGTCTCTCGTCCCCTATCCCCATGGGCCGGCCCACTCGATGTGATTGACGGATCTGCCTCAGGCGTAGCACAAATGCAATAGCAACCATTCAAGCCTCTCGTGCCGCATGCGCAGCGTTGCCTTTCTGCCTGTGGATTGCAACGTCGTCGCTGGTACCTGCGTCTGCGAGGTACACAAGACATGAAAACAGGCACGCTCACGTGGGAGCTTCATGCCGACTTCAACATGAGGCATAAGTATAGATGCCAGACCGCTACTTCTTGCAAGCAGCAAGCAGCAAGCAGCAAGCAGCAAGCAAGTTGCTGGTCCCGAAGACAATTGCATTGTCCAGAGCAGCAGCAGAAGCAGGCTCCCACCCAGCGTCGTCCTCTGGAAGCGGAGACGAGGCGAATCTCTTCCTCCTCCCGATGACGCTGTGCCCTACCTTTTTCTATTCTAGTTCCAATATCGCCGTGGTCCCACGGGGAATCCCGACTACTATCGAACCTGGTCTGCTACCGAACCGCTGCGTCGCTCGCTCTCGTGTCAATCGTTGCCCGTGCGGAGGATACCGAATTGTCGAGAAGGGAATCCTCCACGGCTCGCTACGCCGCTGGAACACTCGAGGGAACTCCTGGTCGAACCAATGGGCGATTTCTTCATCCGTTGCTGAGCTGCATGATTCTCCTCTTTCCCGCCGCAATTGTCGAATCAGGGCCATCCTAACCAAAAGGATTCATCCTCTCCCGCAGCATTTGAGTGTTTAATAAATCAGAGTTCAAAACAGAGTCTTCATCATCGACTCGTTTTCCCGAGCCTACGAAAAAGATATCGCGACTCATCGGCTACCAGCAGTCCCAACCGCCCTCAACAGAACTTCCAAGACGGGCTTGACTATCATCCACTGACTCCAAGCCACGAGGGGGCGACCCGAACAACCTACCTCGTGCGGATCCATGCCACCCAGCCTCTCCCCTCCGGGATCCGCCTGCTTGTGCGACTGATGAAAAAGTGACTAGGTCCCGCTTTCCCGCCCCCTCTTCGACAAGCAGCTAGAGCTTCTCTTCCATCTCGTGTCACCACCTTCACTTGCCCTCGTTAGTCAGGCCCGCTTCGTACGATGGACGTAAGCGCCGGCGATGGAGAGGCCTTGAGGGTGAGATCCGACGTTCAACCATGCTTTGGAGTCAGGAATGGAGCTTGAGGGAGTTGTGACAGCTTGTCGTCTGTCTCTTCAGCACCGTTGAGATGACTGCTGCCCAGGCGGACGGAGAGTCGGGTAAGAAGCGCTCGCGGTACAAGCTGACGGGACTGGCACTGGCACTTGTCCTCGCCATCACCCGGGCGGCCGATCAATCCCACTCGGCGTGAGCCATGATCCATCTGACAGGTTCCGATTGACCACCATGAGAGCTTCAGTCCAGCTCACAGACCGCGAGATCCCCAACTTCACGCCCGATGAAGTCATATCTGAGAGATTCTGGTATACGATCACGATTTTGCGAATTGTTGAAAGTGGAAAATGATGCTCTTCCAGCATACATTCATTATCTGCAGCTGTTGCTCGAGGTTTGCGTGTCCCAACAACAAGTCAATCCTTGGTGCTCATCGAAACATTTTTTCTGTCCGCGGCGGAGGTTGGCGGGTACCTGGCATATTCACGTGCGTCGTGCGTTATTTGGATGGGCTTGGGGTGTTGATGCTAAGGCCTTTTTCAGTCTCCATGGGTACCGGAGGCTTCTCCGACTGTCGTTTTAATAGAATCATCCCCGCTGTCTTTGCTGTTCGTGTTCGTAGAATTATGATGATGTCATTCTTTAGAGCGTACAGCGCGAGAGCTTGCGCTGTAGTTGGGAAAATCAGATGGCAACGCTGGGCCAGAACAAGTGTGTTCGCTAAGAAGTCTCGCTCAATCTTACATGGCTGGCAGCTGCTCTGTTGTCAATCTACGTGTTGGTCTCAACAAGTGTGTATGATTTAAGCCATTTGGAATGGTTCGGGATGTGAGGTCAAGTTGCTGAAGCAGGCTGGTCGTCTTTTGGTCCGGCGGGAGTGATGTTCTTGCTCTTCCTTTTCTCCAAACGACGAGGAAGTCCGCCTGTCTTGTATCTTCAATGGAAACCAAGCATGAACCCCGATATCTGCCTCTAATATCTGCCTTGAGATGTTGCGTTGACGATGTTTGCTCATCTTTACGTTAGAAGAGGCAGAGTGATATTGAGAGTAGTTCACAATCAACAAAGTTGTTAGGTGTCTGTCCGTTGCCAAACTTAAACGGGCAAACGGTTCCATAGTGGCATCTTGGTCAGCCTCCACCAACGTCAACTCATCGCAGAAAAGGTGGCATCGTTTTAACCCCCGTATTACCAAAACACTGGAAACCTTTCTTCTACACTACATGCCAACACCAAAAAAAGCGTTTCGAACTCGACCTTAGAATCACCCCCAACAACTCCCATCCTCCCAACCCTCAATCATCATCCTCATCATCATCCTCATGCGCAACCTGCATGGACCGATCCGCCTCGGTAGCCCCCAAATCAAACGGCCCATCAAACGCCTGCATCAACTCTTCCGTCGGCGTCACATCCAACCCCTTTTCAAACCCCGTTTCCATCTCCTCAATCGCCGCCTTGTAGTACGCGAGCATGGTATTGGCTTTCGCGAACGCGGCGCCGGGCACCAGACGCGTGATGCCGTCGCCTTCGATCATGCCGCGCGAGTAGAGCCCGATGGCGAGTTTGCGGTAGATGTCTTCGTAGAGGGTTTTGAGGTATTCGTATTCGGTGGTTATTTGGTTGCGGTAGGGGATCACGTCAGGATGATTGTCTGGGCGGCGGAGGAAAGAGGAGGTCAGTCACGGTGAAGTAGGTGTGGGGAATGGTCATATGAGGCAAAGGATGGAGGTGAGAAGCATTGTATAGGTGAGCGTATCAAATGGATGGTAAGAGCGAATAAAGCGGAAGATTATAGGGAAATATAGCAGAAAAATCTCTGTAAACGATATCAGCGACAGTAGAGCAGGGACAAACTCACAGTAATAGCTTGAGTGCTCCATCAACTGCAAAAACCGTATATCAACCAGCGACTTGACAAGCTCGCTCATCGTATGCTGAACGCGGCGGATGTCCTCCTCGGTGAGGTAGTCGGGCGCAATGGTCATCGTCTCATTGATCTTGGCCTTGCTCACCTCGAGCGCGTTGGTGATGGGCTTGAACTTGTCGCGCATGGCTTTCGCCATCATGACCGCGGAGCCGGGGTCATTGTGGATGATTTCGGCGGCGCCGGCTGGGGTGGAGTGTGAGTAAGTGTACGTTCTGGAGAATGGATGGAGCAGAGGAGGAGGGAATGGGAAACTAACAGTGGTCCTGCACTTCGTTGTACAGATGGAAGGTTTCCATTTCGACAGCACTTTCCATGCTCTTGATAGACTTATCGCCGGGAACATTGCGCCAGTAGCCTGGTTTGACCATGGGATTTGCTGTTGCTGCGGTTATGAAGGTGGCGGCCATCGCCGCCATCGTGATGGTGAGGCGCATGGTGAGTGGTAGGGGAGGGAATTAGGTAGGGGGTGGAAATGGCTAGAATGGGACAAATGAGAAGCAATAGAAGATGTGGTAGGAGACACCTTAAGTGCACTTACTTGATGATGTCTTCGTGCTGTTGGACGTGCCTTTGGGAATGCTGTTCCTCCCAACTATCGTTACCGTGTGTTCCTCGTTAGGTTGAGGAACGGTAAAGGCAATCCAGAACAAAGACAATTGAGCTTCAAGATTTCATGTGCAGATTCAAGATTACATAAGGGTGCGGCGCCGAGTAGAGTCGCCCGGCAAAGGAAAGGTCAGAGAATGGTGCAAGAGAATTGCCTCTAGGGTGGTTGGATATCGAGTTCAAATAAACAACAGGGAGCCATCCAGATATCCTAGGCAAGTGTAGATGCACTCCGGACCACTTCCATCGGCTGCAAAGTGTACACACAGTGTACATGTTCGGATATCTGGCTTGGGTCACTCTTACAAAAAGCCAACGGCGAACAGTTGCAACTGCTTGCCCGACTGTACAAATCAACCGTCAGGACCACGGAATCAATCACCAGGGGTCTGGAAGCAAGTAGTTTCTGAGAATGCAAGTCGACCGTCTTCTAAAGGTGCTTCACTTTCAGTTCTTGATTCTGCTGGGTGATGTCCTCAACCCTTTCAGCGGCCCGCTCCCTTTCGAACGTTGGGGAAAGGCGGTGAGGGACGATGCATGTTTTTCAATAGACCGGCGTACTTGAGACATTGAGAAATCGCGAGCTTATTCATTGCGCTTAAAGGAAATAGACTTGTTGTGGTGGGTTGAAGTTGGAAATGAGCTTGTGAAAGAAAGGGAGGAGAAAGACTCCCATTTCGCGCCGCCTCGCCATTTCAGCCCTGTATCTCGGGCCGAATTGTTCCGAAGGCCTTTGTTCCTCCCTCGAGGATGCCTGATGCGCTGTCGCGAAGTTATCACGAGATTTCGTCAATGAACTCTGTTTTTTCCCATGTGTATCCCTCGAGGCCCCACCCAACAAGTGAACCCCCTCCTTTGCGCCGCGAATTTGAATACCATCCGTCCAGACCTTCCTCGGGACTTTGAGAGTGCGTCGGCCATTTGCGCGACCGGTCTGAATCATTTCTGATGAGACGGTACCTCACTGGGATCGATGGCCTTCCTGCGAGACACCCTTCTACTGAAGACCACTCCTGACTAATTGTGTAGAAATACCGCTTTTGCTCTGTATTTGCGGCTGGATAACTCTTCAAAGGAAAGTCAAAGCCGCAAGTCGGATGATCCTGACCTGTACAGACCAGTGGTGGGTGTCTTACCCACTTGTTGGGTTCACGAATCTTCTTTTTTGCAATCACTTCCCTCTTTACGATCGATGTACAGTCTGATTCTTCTAGCCCTGGGAGCTTTCCGAAATCTGAGTGTTCCTATTCTCTCGTCTTGAGACTTTGCGTGTTAACTTTACATTGTGTCCCCTTTTCTCCCCTTGTCCGCATTCAACCCTGCTGAGATGCTGAAAGCTTCCCCCTTGCCAATCATTTTGTTCCCAATTTAAGTTTGTACGTCGGCATTACTCATGGTTGATCTTGACAAAACTCTTCTGCACAGTGCGTACGTCTATCAATTATGCACATTTGATGGTGCGGTTGATATTGTGCATAAGACAATGGTATCTACAGTGTTACTTCTTGAAAGCCTGTTCCCACTTTGGGTATGGGATTACTTTTCACCTTACGGTATTTTCACTTCATCTCTCTTTGACAGGGCGCCAACCTTTTCCCTGGGCTAATCTTGAATATTGTGCAGCGTGGTTGGGCACGGATGGTTTGAACATCCTTACCATGCCCACTTGTGTACTGCGCTCTCTCAGCTGCTTGTGCGAAGCGTACCTTACCTAAGGAGTGAGCATCTCAGAATGAAGATCATGCTGAGGATGAGCTGGCGCCTGTCTAGGTAATTTGATACATCCAGGAGCTCAGAGGGAGCAGCTTTGCTCAGGACGACCACAAAGTCACCCAAGCTCCCGAAGAGAGGCAGCCCCAGGGCAACGCTAATTGTAGTTCGTGCTTGGATCTCCACTTTGGCTCGACTATAACCAGGCTGAGGTTGCGAACCAGCCTCGCGGTGCCTTCGTCGGGAGCCTCTTGACTGAAATTTGGTCTATGCAGGCATCTTCATCTATGAAATTGGGTTGAGGTCACATTCACAGCTCATCGCGTAAATGATAACTTGAGTGGCCTTATCGTCAAGCAGTTTCCAAAATGGCGAGCTGTTGAAGCAGAACCGTCCACTACCGTCTGCGTCCTAGCGACGACTTAACTCCCGCCAGCAGACCATCTGACACCATAATAGACTGCAGAAAACTCCACTTGCGTAACGAAGAATGCGACAGACAGTCTTGCAAACCATCCGGAGCGCCCACTGCCTGCGACGACGTGACTACTCCCAGCACGCTGAACAGTGCAATCCTTTCTGCTTGTACATCAACTTAGCCTTCGAGTACTGCCGTTCAAGTTGAGATTCTTGGTTAGATACTGATCTTTCTAGATTCCATGGTCTGGCCGATGTGTTTCTCTTCTGCTTGGATGGACAGTTTTTGCTATTTGGCCGTGAGTATTGCTGGTTTGGATGTGATTGTTCTTCACCAATTTCAATACCTCTTCCAGGTAGAATAGTGATATCCCTCTCATTTGTATTATTGCCCGGGCATTGACCGTTCCCTTCCACTACTCGATCATTGGCTTGGTGTTAATGTTCAGATGTTTTCTGATCTGTCTGAGGTATTTCTTTGCGGCTGAACGTCCGCTTTTGCTACCTTGTTTGCAATTCCATCAATCCCGTTAGCTCAGACGACATTGCATTTCGATGATTCGCGTGCTCCTGCTATATCTAAGGGTGTAATTATTCTTGCTTGCATATCTACCTGGTCTCTAAATCCGCCTGTCCAAGGTGAGATCTTTGATTATATCTCCATTTACCTAGTCTTTCCATCTTCTTAATTTATTCTTGTCGGGGTTAGAAACCAGTTATTTGCTACTTTGTGCCCGAGAACTACAACACTCTTGCGCTTAGACGTCAAATTATCTTCTCTCCTTAGTCGTCGCCTCCCAGGAAATCCGGATGTGCAACGCCAGCTGGCTACGAGCGGACAACCCCATCTTTCTTGTCTATGGGTAAATCTCGCCAGGGATGCGTCCTCCTAGGAAGTTCTGATGTGGAACGCCAACTGGCTATGAGCAGACAACCCCGTCATTCGCGTCTATGGGTGGCCAGGGCCTCGTCCTCCCTAAGTTATAATGTGGAGCGTCTGCTGACATTGAATGAGCAGACAACCCCGTCTTTCGCGTCTGTTGGTGAACCTGGCCAATGTCACGTCCTCCCAGGGATGTTCTCCGCCAAGGTTGTGCCGCATTGCTTTGCCGTTTCCAGGTTTTGGGATCTTCTATGATCGCTGTCTTTTGCTGCTGGCGAAGACTTAGGGGCAAGGAAACATTACGACATCCCTCTGCGCTCGTCGTCGAGTGTCCGTGTGGGGTAAACCCTCCTGAGCTGTTGATATCCAAAGCCTGGCACCTAAGCCAGCCTCGGTTGTACGGTGAGGGTAACGAAATATCTCGTACTGCCAACTCGACGGACGCTCATCGGAGCGTCGAGTAGCATGGAACAGAGGGGGTCACTTGGTGGCTGCACTCGAACAGAGCTTCTCCGAAAAATTAGCTCGGAGGACCTATTTCCGCGTCCTCCGCTCGCTGCAGCTGTGAGATTAGCAGGTCTATAAAAGCACACTTTGGCGATATCTTCCTGTCAACTTCCACGTCCAACCTCCACCTCCACTTCTACCTCTGCCTTTTCCTTTCCACTCAACCTCAACCGCAACCCACACCCACACCTACATCTTTTTCCTGCTCTCTTCATACCATCCATCACTGCATTACCCATATAAAGGGTAAGATTCCGCCATGGCACGAAATGCTCAAGCTCACACTCACCAGGTGCACCAGAACGGAGCGCCGCGCGCGAACGGGATCATTCTTCAAACCCTCAATATGTAAGTTCACGACGACCTCACGAACTCGCGGTGAACACCACTGACACCTTTTCAGCATCAAGCTGATCTGTCTTATCTGGATGTTGCTCTATATCTGGAAAGGCTTCGACTACTTGCACACCCCCCCGGAGCTAGGCGCACACCCCCTGCCAGCTACACGCACACCCCCCTCACGTGACTTGTCACGTGACGTGCGGAAGTCTTCGAAAATCTCAACACCAAGGCTCTGGAGCCGGTTTTTTGTAAACAAACTGCCGCTTTCGGCCCAGCTTCATCATGTGACGCGTCACGTGACGTATAGAGGTACAGGGAAGCTGTCACATCATGTATAGACATCGAGTCGCGTTCAATCTCACACCAAAATTGTATGATAATCCGGACGCAGGTCGATGATCGCAGTTTTAGCCATTGTTTAAAGAAGCATCTGCAGAAACTACAGAATTTTGGCAGCACCTCCAGCCACTTTTTAGCAAGCTGCGATTGCAGCTCTTTGCCCTGCCGATTTGCAAGCTTTCTGAGCTAGCTTTCTATTAGCCTCCTACTCCAATCCCTCTGCGCCCTGATCTCAATTGCCCTGTATCTGCCTGTCCTCCTGTACTAGAGCCTGAAAGCTACAAACGTGCCTCCTGGCTGCTCATCTATGAACTCCTCTTCTTCTCGTCCGCGCCCTCGTCCTCGTCCTCGTGCCCGCTGGCCTCGATTGGCGTTCGCGCCGCGCTTCGGAGGGTGTTCGAGGAGCCGTGAAGCCTGACGCTTGTGGGTGTGTAGAGGCGGGGTAGGGTCGATCGTGAGGCTCTGCGAGCTTGCTGGGTGGTTTCGAATTGGTAGTGATCGTGGTGGAGAGGTTAGATCAATACTATCGGCGGCTGCAAT
>ML977203.1:0-103037 GCA_010015705.1 Aulographum hederae CBS 113979
CAGGTTACGCGACGCCAACGTGGAATAGAGCTGACGATATGGGCAACTGCATCGCTTTGCGGGAATATGAAGCGAAGGTTGGCAAGGACTTCACTCAAGAACCGCTCATCCTAGCACCTACACAGAGGAGGAGAAGAAGGGGGGTATTGTGATGGTTTCCAGCCTGTGGCTGGTCCCTTTGCCTATTCAGGAAATGTGTTTGTGTTGACCTCTTGGCGCGCACGGTGCGCGCCTCTTGTATCTAGACTCGTCAGGTTCTCAGACCTTTTCTTCTCCAGTTTTGCAATAAACGATTACAGTCGCTCTTGCCACACCGTCATTGAAGCCCTCTCACAATTGGATGGTTTCACTTACGAGGAGGTTACGAGCCGTCAGGATTCACATCGACGATATTCGCTCCAGGAGTGTTCCAGTGGGTTGTCCAGCCGATATGAAAGCCGATGTTAGAGTAGACTTCGTTGCTCCTCCTCATCCAGATCACCATTCATCTACCATCGAATCAATCATCGTCCGCTGTTCATCAATCCAAGGCTCTCAGTCGGAGTATTCGCATAACAATAATTTCTTCATTGTGATATCTGGAGTGAAAAAAAAAAACCCACAGCCTGCAATAGGAGGCAGGTCATGAAAGTAACAGACCCCATGTTATAATCATTCGCAAGTCAAGGGTAGCCCTCAGGTTACCAATACCGATCAAACACTAACCAGCTTTTGTGATCCCATGAAACCCCAATCAAAGACCTCATGAGTGGAGATGAGGAGAGAAACTCCCATCTCTAGTACCTGCCAGGAGGAGGAGGGCCCCCATACCCCCCCTGCTGAGGAGGATAACCACCCTGCTGAGGCGGGTATCCACCTGGACCACCCTGCTGCGGAGGATATCCACCGCCGCGTCCACCCTGGGGAGGATACTGGCCAGGTGGAGGTTGGCCGTACTGACCCTGGCCCTGAGGCGGGTACTGTCCAGGAGGAGGAGCTCCGTAGCCACCTTGTTGCGGGGGATACTGGCCCTGAGGCGGAGCACCGTAGCCGCCTTGAGGACCGCCGTAGCCTCCAGGGGGGCCAGGAGGTGCGTTGGTCTTTTCGTCTTTGCGGTCGTAGGAAGAGTCGATGGCGCCGAGGAGGAGCTTGATGAGCCAGAGCTCGGGGGTGAGATTGACGGGCGGGTTGGCGCGGGACATTTCGACGGACTCGACCTCGTAGTCTACAATCTGTCAGTACAGGCTATCTCAGCGCAGTCACGTGGTTACTGACTTGAAGTGCAGTCGATCAGCTGGCCGATCGCCGGGTCTTCGTCAAGCTTGCTCAGGAATTGACGCGCCTTCTCGTCGTTTCCGACCTGCGCGAACTGGAACGCGATTCCACCTGGTCCGAACTGCGAGCGACTAAACTCTTGAGAAACATACTTGATGGTGTCAAAGACAGCATTTTGAGGTTCGCCCGCAGGCTGGCCATCGGTAATGGTGATGATGAGCTGCGGCTTGCGGAGGCGGCCTCCCCTCAACGCGTTCAAGACGATACCATCAATGACCTTCTCCCTCAGCTGGGAGCCCATAGGAGTAAGGCCGCTGAACTTGACGTTTTGCATGAGCATGTCAATCTGCTGGTCACTCTTGATGTGCTCGACCATGTTCATGGGCGGCACAGAGTTCATGAATCGCACGGAGATTCCGTCGTCGTCGAACAGGGTGGCTGCGAATGCGACGCGCTGGAGAATGACGCGCAAGTCCTTGATGCGCTCGCCATCCTCCTCGAATTGCATGGAGCCACTGTCATCTACGAAAAGTCAGAATGGTAGACCCAGTGAGATACTCAGGAGTACCAACCGATGTAGAGAATGATATCATAGAGAGCCAACTTCACAATGTCGTTGCCAACCTCACGGGGAACGTGCCACTTGTTGCAGAGTTGATCCACTTGAGTAGCGGCGCGTTGGGCAACCTGATCGAGGACAGGCGAGTTGGGAGGATAGAAAGCTTGCAGTCGGCGCTCTTGGATGGTCGCCTGGAGGATCTGCTTGTAGGCTTGGATCTGGGCAGGATTCGCAGGACCAGACTGCTGTGGTGGGGCGCCATATCCTTGCTGGCCTTGTCCTTGGGGAGGATATCCGCCCTGCTGGGGAGGATATTGGCCCGGCTGACCTGGTTGACCTTGCTGGCCGCCCTATTGGCGCAAAGTCAGTGGTTGAACTTGAGAAAATGAAAAACACCAGCGAATTGCGTCTCCACGAACATATCCATATCCAGGTTGCTGTTGTCCGTACTGTCCGTATGGCGGCTGCTGTCCGTAGGGTGGTTGTTGTCCGTAGGGCTGAGACTGTCCATATGGCTGCTGCTGGCCTGGCGGCGGAGGTGGCGGTCTGTTGTACTGCGACTGGCCGTAGGGAGATTGTTGCTGTCCAAAGGGAGACTGTGGTTGTCCGTATGGAGGTTGCTGGCCGTACTGCTGTTGCTGCGGGGCACCGTACTGAGGCTGCTGGCCGTAGGGAGGTTGAGGTGAGGGCGGAGGATACGGCGACGGATTGTAGGGAGAGGCTCCAAAAGCTGGAGGTGCCGGCGAGCTGGGATAGGGAGTCTGGGATGGGGTGTTGCTGTATTGTCCAGGGTACGCCTGGTATCCGCGTCCAGCCATTTAGAGTCTTGTTCCAGAGGTTTGCAGTGCGGGGGAGAGTGCAGCAACGTCACAGCCAAGTGCAGGACAGGTGGTCGGGCTTTCGACGGAGGGACGAGTGGTGTTGGTATTGTATGAGGTGGTGTGTCCGACGGGCGAGGGTGATGATGACGAGGCAGGCGGAAACTAAGTGAGGGATGCGCTTACAGGATAGGCTTGGTACTGGCTCTGACCAGGCTGTTCACACAAGTCAGTCTCCGGACCCAGGCAGGCGCGTTTGCGGGTGCGATTGAAGACTCACGTATTGTCCTCCACCTTGCTGCGGCGGATAGCCTCCCATACCACCTGGAGCGCCTCCTTGGGATGCGGCAAGCTTGGAAGCGAGCTGTTGAGAGCAGTGTCAGCCTTGCCTCGAGATGACGATGGCGGGGCAATTGAGGCGGGGCAAAGTCGCTGGAGCCGGTACTCCAAGCTGGAGAGCGACAGGTTTGCGTGCTACTTACACCCATGATGTTTGTTCGGAGTTGACGATGTGGGGAGATTGGTAGAGAGTTGAGGATGGAGCAGACAGAGTGGCAGATGAGGTTGAAGGTAGTTGTTCAGGTCGGATCTCTCAGAAGCTGATGGCTGGTCGAGGGAGGTAAGCAGGAGCTATGATGGCGGCTGTGAGGCTGAGTCGAGCGCTTCATTCACACAACAGTCTAAGCCACACCTGATCGACAGGGCCAAACCTGTCCGAGGAATCACCAGAAGAAGCTGTAAACGCTGAACAAGTCACTCTGCATCATCATTTCCAGCGCTTGCAGCTCAGGCTGTGCATCACGAAATGCTTGATTGCTGCAGCGCCGTACGAAGGGGGGACTCCACATCTTGTGGCAATCTGTAACCACTTGCTGTGGCTGTGTCGACTGTTATGATTCCGTTCCCAAAACGGGCAATCCAGCGAGTGTGATTTAACGGGCTGATGTGGGTTGGTGGTTGATGGTTGAGGAATCCGAACTTGGGACCTTTGGCGTGGGGTCACAGCAGGGCTGAATCACGTGAAGTAATTGTTTCTTTTCCAAGTCAGATTCATCCAGCCTTGTCCAATATCAAATGTCTTCGCTACTCAAAATGCACGAAAAGCAGTAGACGCCTCCTGTCCAGATGTCACGAAATTCTCAGTTCCAGACATCCAATTGCCGGACTCGGCCTTAGCTAAGTGAAAATCGGCCACTGCGGAGTATCTAGTTCACATGGCAAGCAAATTTTACCCCAGTTTTTGAACTTCTTCCCGGCTCCAAATTCTCTCCGACTCTTCCACCACCCCATGGACATACAACCGTCTTTCAGTCTTTCAATCACACTAAACCTCCCAGATACCAGCACAATGGCTCCGAAAAGATCAATCCTCGTTATCAACCCCAACAGCACAGAGTCCATGACCAACAGCCTGATCCCACTTGTCGACAAGCTCGGATTTGATGATGTACGCCCGCCACCCGCGCAAACACAATCCACGCGCAATTTCAATTAACACCATGGCCAGACAACACATACCTTCTTCACGGCTCCATCAGGGCCCGAAAGTATCAACAACGAAGACGACGCCGCCGAAAGCACAAAACACTGCCTCCCATCCCTCCAATCCACCCTCAGCAAACACGACGGCTTCCTCGTCGCATGCTACTCCAAACACCCGCTAGTCCCCGCCCTGAAATCCGAACAAACCATCCGCCAAACCAGAAAAGTAGTCACAGGAATATTCGAAGCGAGCGTAGCAACAGCCCTCCAAATCATCGACCCAGACGAGCGCTTCGGCATCGTGAGCACGGGCAAGGTATGGGAAGAAATCTTGAGCGAAGCCGTCGCATCGATGCTCGGGACGCCGAAAGAGGGCGAAGCGGGCAGGTTTGCAGGCGTCGAGACGACGGGGTTGAGTGCTGTGGAGTTGCATACGACGCCGGCGGATGAGGTGAGGCGGAAGATGAAGGATGCCGTCAAGCGGTTGCTGAAGAAGGGGCGGGTGGGCGCGATATGTCTGGGTTGTGCGGGCATGTCGGGGATGGATGAGATGGTTAGAGAGGCTTGTGTTGAGCTGTTGGGAGATGCGGAAGGGGGACGGATTCGGATTTTGGATGGCGTGCAGTGTGGTGTTGCTTGGTTGGAAGGTGCTATTCGAGCTGGTCAATGAGGAGGCTGTAGGATCCGGAATCAAATTCTGTCAATAGGCTGACACGAAAGATTTCTAGATGCTGTACATATACAAATTGTATCGAGGTAGCCAAGTGCATTATATCGGGCAGGGAGACGCTGAGATTTGAGCCAATTTGCCATTTTCAGTTGCAGTGCTTCATCCAAAGCCTCTGCCTTTGGCTGTTATTTGTCCGGAGCGGTCTCTTGGTGATTCCAGAGGAAAGCTCTTACACTGAAATTCCTTCCGGAAAACAGAGATTCTGAGAATACTATCAGTCCCCTCAGAGAGGACTTTTTGTCGAGCACCTAGAAGAGGTAGACTAAGAATTCATTGGATGCAAGGTTGATCAGCCGTCAAATTGTCAACGGCAAGGACGAAGTGATACAGTTGGCGCAACCATCAAGCGCACAGGCGGACGGTTTGCGAGGCTACACTTGACCAACCGAACGAAAGCCGGCAGTTTGACTAGGCTTGACCAACCCTGAGCCTTGCCTGACTAGGCGTAATCAAGCTCTATATGTCTAGAATAGTACCAAATACAGCAATCGAACCTCTGGTGTGTACTGAGATATCCGCCGATCTCTCTTTTTTCGATATCCAACATGTTTCTTAGTGGGTCTAAATTTCTGCTTTCCTTTCGTTTTTCGATATCTAAATGCATGTCCAAGCTTAGATTTCAGAAATTTCCTGGCTTGACTAAAAGGATACAAGTGTTCTGGTCAATGGCTTTCCCAATTTCACTTGTTGAAGCGATTGAAATGATGAGAGAATTGCAGCACTGTTGTTTTTGAGACACATCGACACGATGAAAGAAATCTCAACTTGCGCTGAGCAACCTTAGAGCTGTCAGTTTTCAATACCTAAGAAGAGGATTGCTTGAATTAGTCCTCAAGGCTTCCAGGAGTTCCAACTTTTACTACATGGTGAAGAGCTAGCCGCAGTAACTACGCAGAACAGAAGTAGCCAATTCCGAACAGCTAAGAAGAGGAGTGATGCTCGGGTTGCTCCCAAAGGTCTGTAGGAGTTTCAATTTTTACTTTGTGGTGGAGAGCTGGCCAGTCTACAAGAGCTAAGAAGAGGAGTGACGCTCGGGTTACTCCCAGAGCTGTCCAGCTGTTCCAGGTTTCGCTACGTGGTAGGAGGTTGTCCCGTGAAAACCGCAGAGTATGTAAATAGCTAGTCCGCAATAGCTAAGACTCGGAAGAGGAGAGTCGCTCGGGTTACTCCCGAAGGTCTCCAGGAGTTGTGAGTTTTAGTACGTGGCAGAGAACTGTCCCGTGAAAACTGCAGAGGATGGGATAGTTAGTTTGCAATAGCTAAGAAGAGGAAAGTTGCTTAGGTTACTCCCGAAAGTCTCCAAGAGTTGTGAGTTTAGTACGTGGCAGAGAGTTGTCCGATACAAACAGTCGAGCATATTATCATAATGAATGCAATGGGAGGATTTGCTAGACACCAGATAGTCTATCCTACAAGACCCTCATTATCTAAACGGAATGGAATTATGCCACGTCCGAATCATTTGAAGCTCTTGGATTACTCCTGAAGGTCTTTAGATCAGTGGCCTTTTGCCAAATGGCAAAGAGTTCTCCTACAAGTCTTCATCGTCCGCCGAGTTCTTGTAGACCAGACTGTCCAGGGGATTACAGTGATTCCCACCCAGTCACGCCAGGCCCGTTCATAGGGTGGCTCCGCCATTCAGGGAAACACGTACATCCTAGAAGTCTCCGAGAGTAAATCGAGAGTCTCCTCTTGCCGTTTTCCAGTGAATGGCCAAGTGTACACTGGAAGAATCGAGATCCTTCTCACCCTTAATCTGCTGTCTGAATGAATTTTAGCACTCACTACGGAGTACCAACCGTAAACTATCAATTCAACAATGGAAAGCTCCGTTATTTGAGAAAACTTTAATATTCTAGAGGCCTTCAGGGGATATTCGACAGTCTCATCTCTCACTGATTTTCAAGGAATGGCTAAGTATATGTGGGAAGAATCGTTAATCTGCTGTCTGATGAAACCTGAACTATGGGGTTCCCTAATGCCAAGATGCCCAATCTTATCTTATCTTATGGAACTGTGCGCCTTATCGCCGTCTTATCAGCCCCAGCCTACATCTTATCGCCGCTCGCTTACCTTAACTCCGAACAACTCCACTACACCTTATCGCCGAACTAACTCCGCTCCACCGCAACAATGAATCCCACTGTTAATATCGATTCTCTTGCCAACGAGCTTCTTCTCCATGTCTTCTCCTATCTCAATGTCCTCGAAGCAGAGCCGCCCTCACTCACCAAATTTCACGAAGAGCCAGTCACCGCCTCAACCAAGTACCTCACAGAGGCCGACGAGAAGCCGCTCAAGGCCTTGACCACAGTCTCCAGGCGATGGCGAGTACTGCTGCTTCCCTACCTCTTCAGATACGCGCGTCTGAGGCTCAATGGCGGCAGTCGATGGGTCCGCATCACCCAGAATCTTGAGAAGAGCCTCCAGGGACGCCCCGGCCGCTCGGAGCATGAGAATGATATCTTGAAGCAGATTGCGGGGTACGAGGAGGATAACGTGGACGCCACGAGCAGGAACAAGACTCGCGATATCCAGTGGATGGAGGACGACGACAAGATCTTGCTTGGCTTGTGTGCAGACCAGCGGACGTGGATCCCGACGTCGCATGGATATCCGACTGCCTTCTTGAAGTTCGTCGTCGACAACGAGATCACGGACAAGGTCAAGAGCTTGGTAGTCTACACAACGCATGAGCTGGCAGTGGATGTTGGCGACACGCCGTCGGATGTCTTGTGCAGGGAAGTGACGAGGTTCTGGAAGACGCTGTTCGTCACCATCGACCCATATCGCATCGTCGTCGCCGCGCCCCCGGCCTCCATGTCCGCTTTGGTGCAGAGCAGGATGGAGACAGACGACGCCTGGGCCTTTGAGATGCCATGGCACTATCTCGAGCTCAGCCGTCCGGAGCCCAAGAAGGGCAAGGGCAAGGAAGAGGATCAGGAGAAGCCCGAGCCACCGCTGCCTTCCTGCCCCAGTACCCACCAAATGTGTCTCTCCAACATCCGCAAGTGGACCCACATCGGCTACAACGAGGGCACCAGCCTGCCCGTCTACTCCAGCTACGAATATCAGTGGAAGACGGCCCCCAAGATCCTCTACTACCTCCTCTTCTTCATGTCCAAGAACCCCCAGACCGCCGGCTCCCCGCGCCTGGAGTCTCTCAGCTACACCTCCATCTTCCCCCTGGCGGACCACTTCTCGCAGATGCGGCACCTGCTGCTCAAGTTCCCCTCCCTCACCA
The DNA here is from genome assembly GCA_010015705.1 of Aulographum hederae CBS 113979. Classification (NCBI taxonomy): domain Eukaryota; kingdom Fungi; phylum Ascomycota; class Dothideomycetes; order Aulographales; family Aulographaceae; genus Aulographum; species Aulographum hederae. The sequence goes on from ML977203.1 coordinate 8,088, forward strand.
ACCTCCGCGTGCAGCTCGCGCCGAACCCCGACAGCATGATCCTGGAGGAGCGACGCGGCACGGCCGACGTCAATGACCTGTGGGCTGAATGGGGCATGGCGTACAGAGGCCTGGCAAAGTTCCTAGGCACGCACGATGGCTTGCAGAAGGTTGAGATTCTGGACTACAGGACTACGGATCTGATGTGGAAGCTCAACTCGTTGCTGGTGCAGAACAATAGGGGGGCTTCGTGGAAGAAGAGTGGGGAGGCTTGGATGAAGAAGCGCACCACTTGAAGGTGAAAATAGGGGTTGGAGGTGAAAAAAAGGGCTGAAGGACCCTCTCACGTGTAAATTAGCTGCAATCATATGGAGTGGAAAAGGGGTTAGGGTTCTGGAATAGGGGCTTATGGGATACCCCTGAATGATCTGGAATAGGGGATAACGGGAATACCCCTGAAAAGCGTTTCTTGAGTACATACAAAAATTCAATCTCATCTCACATATCCCCGGTGCCAGCTACCAAAACTTAAGGTGCGTAGGTCGTCTGGGGAGTACTCCAACCACGTTTTCACAGGCAAGATTCTGTGACTTGCACGAGAAAGTCTGGAGATTCCCCGGTGCCAGCGACCAAATCGTAAGGTGCGTGGATCTTCTGGGGAGTACTCCGGGCACTCCACAGACAGGCTATTATTCACGATTAGTACGAGAAAATGTTAAAACTCTCCGGTACCAGCGAGCAAAACTCAAGGTGCGTAGACCGCTTGGAAAATCCTCCGGGCTATCCACGGACAGACTACTTGTCACAATTGACACGAGAAAATTAGGGAAATTCCCGGTGTTATTGACCTAAAGGCAGGATATGTAGGCCGTCTGGGGATTACTCCGGGCCCTCCAGGGACAGGATACTTGTCACGATTGGCACTAGAAAGTCTGAAAATCACGGATGCCAGCTACCAAAACGTAAGGTGCGTAGATGGTCTGGGGATTACTCCGAGCCCTCTACGGACAGGCTCTCTTCCCCAATTAGCACTAGATAGTCTAGGGATTCCCCGGTGTCAGCTACCAAAACCTAAGGTGTGTAGATGGTCTGAGAATTACTCCAAGTCTTTCACGGACAGGCTGCTTTTCACGAACGACACTGAAAAGTTGAGGAAATCCTCGGCGTCAGCGATCAAAGTACAACGTAGGTAGACTGTCCGGGGATTATTCCGGCCCCTCCACAGATTGGCTACTTTTTTCACGAGTAGTACTAAGAAGTTAGAAAAGTTATAAGTGCCAGCTAGCAAAACGTAAGGTACGTAGATCGCCTAGGGATTCATCGGGGCTTCCACGGACAGACTGCTTTTCATGATTGATACTAGAAAGCTGGAAATGTCCCCCAGTGCCATCGACCAAAGATAAGGTAGGTAGGCCTATCAAACCTGGTGAAAGGTGCTGACAGCGAAAGGGGAAATGCGAATCAACCACAGGGAAGCTCTCGGTCAGGGAGTTCAGGAGAGACTTCAGTATTGACAGAGGCTATGGAGGAGGTTTATATACACATAGAACAGGAGTGGAATAGGGAGTGATGTTGGTTCAGCTGTACAAGGTACACGCTTCAGCTGAGCAGGGATTAGACGTGCTGCTCAGCTCCTCCAACACACCAATCAGGTTTGACAAGGCCGTCTAGGTATCACTCCCGGCCCTCCATAGATAGGCCCAGATCTGAGAATGGCAGGACAGATGTATGTAGAATAGCTCTGCCCATCGCTATTCCGCAATCTGGAGGATCTCATAGGGATTTATCCAGTTGGCTTTCCTATCGACGCCTTTCCACGACTGGTACTAAAGCTCAGAGAGATCTCCCGAGCCAGCCGCCAGGATGCAAGGTGGGTGGGCCGTCTGGGAGTTACCCCAGCCCCTCAACAGACAGGGTAAGATCTGAGATTGGTATTTCATGATTGTCTACGTCAACTACTACTCTCTGCTGTTGATGCTCCTCCCACTCCTTCGATCACTCCTGCTCCTGTCAGTCCTCGGATTGGAGATCCTCTACGGGAGTATACTAGCTTCCTTGCTGGCGGGCTGATTTTAAAGGCTGGTATCACGATCCTAGGATTTGTCACAGCCAATTTCAGTGCCAACGACCAAAATGCAAAGTGGCAGGCCGTCTGGGGAGAACTTTAGCCCCCCTTCAACAGGCTCGATTCCGAGATTGGCTACGCTGGACCACTAGACCGTTGGACCTACTATACTTCCACCTACTCGCTGTCCAGCCCAGAGGAACTACTCGGAAGTACTCCAGCTTGCTATCTAGCAGGCTTCTATTTGTGACTAGTACTAGATCTGGCAGAATCTACTTCCGCTCTACCTGATGAACTACTATCCTCCGATTGGAGAAGTTCTCTGGGAATACTCAAGTTTTTTCCCACGAAGACTTCCTTCAACGACTAGTATTAGAGCTTACGAAATCCGAGATATCTCTACCAACTTTCCTTCTCCAATCTGGAGGATCTCTTAGCTTGGTTTAATCTAGTTCGTTCCCTAGCCGGCTCCTGAAGTTGACGTCCACTTTCAGATCTCAGGAAATCTGGCATGTCTTTGTTAACTTGGTTGGTACTACTATTCTCCCAATCCAGACTGACTACTGGGGATGGGAGTTCTACAGCTCAACTCTTTCCAGTGGCAGGCCTATTTTTCACAAACTGGTGCTACTAAGTGTTACAAAATCTGGATTCGCTTCACCCAACTACTACCCTCCAATCTGTAAGAGATACTTGGAGTATTATAAGATATTCTCCAATCTGTAAAAATTACTTCTTAGGGAGCAATCCATCTCGTTTCCTAGCATGTTTCTTCAGTTTCCACGAGGAGAACCAGGTCTCCAGGAACCCGAAATCACTCTCCAACATCCAAACGAAACCATACCCAAACCATGCATATCCAACCCCCAACCCCCCAGGCCCTGGCCCCAATCCACGAGCCCCCCATGACGCCATCTGATTCGTCGATTCTGCCATTCCACCTCCACCTCCACCTCTGCCGACTCCCCAGGGACCTCCTTCATGAAAGGCTTCCGGGAAACTGGTAAGCATATGGAGTAGAACAGCTGCAACATCTGGATGAAAGTGGACTCTGTCGTTGTAAGAGATTCCATGATGGTCATTTCATCTCACATCTCACTCTCCCGCTACGATGCTAAGTTACACTACCCGATGCTATGAATTTGCAACAACATACGCTCTCGCACTCCCCAAATACTATCGACGTTGCTCGCTTCGCTTCGCTCTAAATGGTATAATGCTCCGTCAATATCTCCAAGAACCTCAAGACCCAAAGAAAAAAAATGCCAGATGAACATGACTGGGACCAAACGCGTCCGTCCCGCATCCCTTTCCATCGACGAACAACAAATGAAAAATATATGCCCGTCTGCCCGTCTGCCCGTCTGTAGTCTCCCCACAACACCAACAGCAGCAACCAAAATCCGGATAGACGGTAGATGGTTAGGTAGCTAAACACCACCACCCATGTCTCCCATCCTCACGGAACCGCCGCATCCCATCAGCATACCCCAAAAAGCTGCCCACCCCGGCAAAAATGGGGGTAACAGAAACCAGCTACCCCATCTCTAGCTTAACATCGCGCGATCCAATAACGCTATATAGCGTGATCGCGTGGAATTGCGTGGATTTGAGTTCAAGGCCAGCTTCAAGACGGGCCCAGCTGCACTTGATCATCTTTCGCGTTGCCAGTTGTTTGCATCATTCTTTTTGCTGCATTACCTTCTCTCCGTTATGACTGTGCTGTGGTTTCGCCATCTTTCGTCATCCGCTCCTTTGGTGTCGAGTTGGACTCTGAGCTTTGCATCCTGGAAATAAGAAGGCGGGCTCCGTGTGCATCCGTTGAGGTGTGGAGGGGCGGTTGCTGATGAAAAGTCCCTTTCCTGCCACCATCTTCAAGAGAGTCCGCTCTTCGATGGCTGGCCGTTGTGCAATGATGGCTTCGAAGGCTGTACGACCATGATAACAGGCCTCCCGCTGCATTGACGACGCTCTGCCATCGCGGACATTGACCAATACCACGATGTCTCATCAGCAGTAAAAGATGCATTCAGCGAAGAGTTGACCATCGACCCTCAACCACCAACCACCTACGCAGAAACGCCTCTCCACCTCCTCGGCACGCCCTTCTCCCCCTCCACCGCCGCCGCCCCACCACTCCCCGCCTTCCTCGGCGGCAGCCATATCTTGGCCCTCCCACCAGCCTTGGGATCCAGCTTGCCCTCTCTCCTCATATTCATCTCCAGGACAATAACCCTCAAAAAGTCGCTATTCTCCCTCGGCTCCCTCTGCCTGACCGACGAGACGGCCTTGCCAAACTCCGAATTCGGGTCCACGCCGCCCTTGGCCTTCTTCTTCTGCGTCGACTTGCCGTTGCGCGAATACGTTTGCATCTGGATCATCGGCGTGTCGGGGTTGTGTGAGGCGTAATCTGCCGTGTCGGAAAGAGAGAGGGCTTCTTGGAGCTGTTCGATGGAGAACTCGGAGGATTCTTCGGGGATAGTCTGGATATGGATTTGTGTCTGGGAAGAGCGGGAGGAGGATGGATTGAGGTAGCGGCGGAGTTCGGGGGTCGGGACACCTTCGACGGGCTTCGGTCGCATCTCGCTGGCAAATCGGGGGGGAGAGAGTAAAGAGCGGGTCAAGAGGTCGTCTGGAGGAACACTCGGGGCTGTAAAGTTGGAGAAAGATTTGGCGGCGGATTTGAGGGCTTGGAAGGATGCTGTTAGGTTTGACTTGAAGGTGGAGTGTTTTCGCTTTGGATGGACCGGCTTGCGCTCATTGGAGGCGGAGGACAAGGACGAAGACGAGGACGAGGAGATGCTGAAGACGTCGGAGTTGTCTTTGGGATATTCAGGCAGAGGCGAAAGCAATGGATGGTCCAGCACGCTGTCTTCTGGAACCGGGGAAGAGAGAGTCATTTTCGGCTTCTCCTTCCGATACCTCCTGCTCATGGATGAGGGTGTTGAAGGACTGCTCCATGACGACAACGACCGGTCATCTGGGTCCAACTCTGGAATGGATGAAAGCGATGTGCTCGAAAGCGACCGCGACGTGATCAACGGGCGCTCCTTTTCGTCGACTTCGTTGATGCTGACCTCGTCGCTGCTGGGGGTCTCGTCGGGGGTTTCAAGCAAAATGTCCAACGGTGAAGAACCAAGAGATGGAGTCGGGATATCTTCCGCCCTCCATTCTTGCATCAGCTCGTCGATCGAGACACGCGTAAAGGTTCCGGTCGAGGTCTTTCTGCGCCCGGCAGGATTCCGAGGAGGGATGGACGTCACGGCCAGCAAGGCAGCAACGGCCGGGGGCATGGCATCTGGTTTGTGGTTCTCTTCCACACCATGTCTCCTCCGCACTGAATGTTGACTCCTACTCCGTGCGGCATGTACTTCTGGTGTTGTGGGAGGTATGTTGTTCGGGGTGGCAGGCTGAGTCGGTATGCTGACAGGCTTCGAGGGTACAATCACCGGCTCGCTGGTCTTTCTGAGCAGAGAGACCGGCCTGATATCTGGCCTCTTCGGCGACGTTGTCCGCGGTCTGGCAGTCGCATACCCCATAGCTGGCTTCTCTTTCTGCACGCGATCGGGCGACGGCTGCCTCTGCGACGTCTGAAACATGTACGAGCGTGGAACCATCATTTTCGACCACAAACCGCGAGTAGCTAGACGTCTACTCGAGGTCGACAGGGTTTTGCAGAGATAATAAGAAGAAATCTGTGCGGACGCTCGCGTGGTCGGTCGGTCCCGCGGTCACTCTACGCCATGGGCCGGGCGTGACGTGGTTACAGGTGGTCCGTATGCGTATATTAGAAGCGAGGGCTCGCTGTGGGAGTGGACGAGTGAAGAGGTACAGCTGCTCGGCGACATGTGGGCGGAGGAGGTGACTGTTCAGAGTTTTGTTGCGGGTGCGGGATGAGCGGAGGTTCGTGTGGCCAGCGCAGAAGGAGGACAAAAGCAAGAGAGGTTCGAATATGGGCGGTGGAGAGCAGTGGAGAGCAGTGGAGAGCTGACTGACGGGGGGCTTGATGGCTGTTTCGGAGAGGTCCTGATAAGACGGCGGCCTCTCCCGCGTGGGATCCACGTCCACTCGAGATCGTGTGCGTGTGCGCGGCAAGGAGGCGGCTGGCTGACTGGCACTGCCGCAGAGTTTCCTTACGTAGGACCAGTGTAACCTCGCAGATTACCAGTTAGCCGCAGATTACTGTATTTGTCCAGCCAAAGCCTGATTAATGTGGTGGTGCGTACAGGGTGCGATCCCGTTGTGATGCCACACCGCCAACACTTGCATTTTGCTGCGACTTTCTCGGGCGACAGTCAAAGGGGCTTCTTAACTCGGTCTTCCTCCGCCACGGCCTGATGTCACCATGTCACTTTGCCTTCGTCCAGCTCCTCCCTGTGCTCCTGACCGCACCATGACTGGCAGCCCACTCCGAATGACCTTGCGCCGGAGCCTTCAAGACTCTCGCGCGCGGAGCTCCCGCCGTCACTCGCCAGAGCGTTACGAAATACCGAGGGTCGGGCCTACGTAACGGATCGCTGCCATGGATCTTGCAACCGCGAACCAGGGGGCCTTTTAAGGCTATTACCACAGTAAGTAGCTGCAAGACGCTGCAATGCACCACGTAAAGCTATCCCGAGATCGCCTATTGGCCTTGGGGGGTACCTCCGCCGCCGACGATGGGGCTTCTGCTGGGAAGTTGCTGGTTTTCCCTCGTTGTCCCCATGCATTTCGAAGCTTCCATCGTTTTAGCCCAAACGATCTCCCGTAACCGTCGCGATGCCGACTCGTCGAGCGACAGCTGGTGATGTGCAAACACAAATTCAGGGCCGGCTTGGCTGTTCAAGTTTCTCCACGGGCCGAGACGAGAGAGAGTCGACTCCTTCCTCGCTGTTGCTTCATGTGCATCGTGGAATTTTTATATGTTGCTCCCAGCTGTGTGTGTGCGGAACGCCCCAAGGGTCCAGGGCTGGCGCCCAGCGATATCGCCTGCGATGGGGCTGCAGTGGGCTGTACCAATATTTATGACGTGCATCTCGCTCATGGCCGGGCGGAAAAGACAAGCGAGCCTGTCGTGGTGTGTGTCCTTATCGCAGAGACAGCAAACAGCCTGACAGACGACAACGACAACCCCCAGACCGTCCCACCCCTCCATCGGACCATCACCATTAATCCAAACGCACCCCACAAAATAGCTTGTTGCACTTCATATAGGCTAGCGAGTGGAGCTGGAGCTGGAGCTGCCGCCATGCCAGATCCAGGGCAGCGCTTCCTGATAAATCTGGGGGACGACTGACGAGGGAGGGGTTCATCCCGGTAGAGATAGATAAAGGTGCGGGTTGAAACGCTGTCGTGGAATTGGGTCTTGTGCCGCTTGTCGAGGGTATATACCTATGTACCGCACATGCAACAATCATGGGAGGTGACTTTGTTGGCCTGGAAAATGCGTGTGTATTTCCTCCGCGAATCCTGGACTTCCTGTAGGTAAGCATATGGAAGCAAAGCACTACAAGTGACTCTTTTCGATGGGCACCATTCCAACGTCTCTTTCAATCTTCACAGATTCCTCTCCAACGTCAAGTCCTAGGCCATGTGATAACGTTGGACTGATCACTGCCATTTGGCCGACCATGATCCAAGCTCTTCACAGTTGCCCGCCTCGATACCAACGTTCGTTTTGTCAAGCGATGCCAGACAAGGCGAGATTTTCCGCACTGCACAAGCGAGATGCGACGCCGATGTCGGGAGTCAATTTCGAGTCAACTTGGCCGAGCGCTGCCCAGGAAAGGCATGTCATCACGAGCATGGTGCCACCTTTGGGAAGACTGGAAAAGAGAACAAGACGGTTGGAGGGTAATTTAGTAGAGGCCCGAAAGGTGTTGGTATACCAGTGTTGAGATTTGGCGTGTGAGCGGTGTTGAGGACAGAAGACGAACGTCTCTGAGAGATCTCAAAGCAGCAAGACCTTCAGTGGCCCATCACGTGCACCGCATCAAATCCATTCCCAAGTCCACAAGATACTCATAGTCAAGCCAAACGTCTTGATTATTCATCTCTGCAATTCAACAGCGTCATCGCCATTGAATGTACAAGCAAGCCATCAAGGCCATTTCCGCCTGCCTCCATTCATCCCCATAACTGATTTGCAATAAACCCATATACTCATGAGAACTCCACTCCAAAGGTTCAAGTCCAGAAGACTCACCCAGTCCCATCCAATCCAGTGCAGTCCCATTTCATCCAATCCAATCCAATCCGTTAACACCAGAAAAAGAGGAGAGAATACAGACAAGAAGAGAAGAAGAAGCCTTTGATCTTTTTCCCGGCCTCGAATATTCAACGTCAGAGATGCTTCCTTTCCTCAGCACGGCCAGTCATTCACACGCTCGCCGGCCTATAAGGATACGGATTCTCCAAGTACGGCAGATCCTCCTCCTCATCATCCAAGCCTGCACGATTAATATGTCTCCTCGAGGTCGTCAGTCCAACCACACTCACTCCCCGAAATCACACGAGCGCCCGCCCCGTTAACCTCAACCCTCATCTCTCCCACGCCCGGTATACCCCTCGGACGCTTCGGCGCCTCCAGGGTACGAGCGTCGTAGCCATCTTCCGGTGTAGCGCGTTTGGTCCTCGACCTCGACTCTGCCATCCGCACTTTCGCGTAGTATGCGTCCGTTGCGTCCTGCTCGGGTTCGTCACTACCTTCCGTATACGTCTCCCAGTTTTCGCTGCCAGAAGTGTTGGTGACGCCCGTCTGTGCCGTGGCTGCGGTGCCGGTCGACGAGGTGGCGGAGATCTGACGGCTGCCCGCGAGGCTGCTGCCGCTCTTGGAGGTGGACATGGAGTAGGGATTGCGTTCGGCGTGGTCGGCGTAGTGAGAGGAAGCTGGCTCAGCGGATCGGTATCGCTCGTTGTTGTAGGCGTACTGGGGGTGATCCTGCTCTTGCTGTTGCTGTTGGGCGTAGGGGTTTCCGCGGATAGTGGAGTAGCCTTGAGGATTCATTCGCGGATGCTGTTGGTAGGAATGTGAGTATTGGCCCATTCTGCTTTCGGTGCGATCATCGTAGACGTCTTCAGGGTCGACATGTCGTACTATGCTTGCGCTTCGCTGGTCTGCATCGCCGTGTACACTGGAAGGAGTTGGTGTGTTGAAGAGATTCTGCATCTTGGGTGGTGGTGGCATCATCGGTCGCATTGTGCTTGTGCCTAGCATTCCATCCTCCCTCATCACGGATCGGCCCTTGCGCTCTGGAGAGTTGCCGCCATGTTGAAGGTTGCTGAGAGGAGCTCGCGCTGGAATTTTGGACGGACTGCCTCGTCCGATTGTGCTTTTACTGAATGTCGAGACGGAACTGGGAGCCTGGTTGCGAGAAACAGTACCGAAGCCGGCGGTTGGCGTCTTGCTGCGAGGAGGTGGTCCACGTACGGTTCCCTTCTGACTGGACGCAGTTACCTTTGCAGACTGGACTCGCATAGGTTGAGATTGGAGAGCATTCGGTGTCTTGCTCCTGGGTGGCGGCGCAGTCCTGCTGTTCGCTTCCAACTCATCGAGATATCGCTCTCCATGGACCAAGAAGGGTCGACCGTACTCATCCTCCCACGCCTCGAGGACCTTGCGGAGGTCGGCCTCGATCTTGGGAAGGTCTTTCGCAATGCGCTTCCTCATCTTCTCTTCCCTGAGCAATCGCGTCGGATCACGTTTTTCGCCCTTCTGACCACGGAGCATGAGGCGGCTCGCGTCCTGACTGCTGGCGGCAAGATCCGAACGATCCTTAATGAGACTGCGGTGCTTGTCGATCATGGCGAGAGTAGGTGCACGCTGCTCCTTGAGGGCCTCGAGCCGCTCAATCTCAGCTTCGTGCGCAGACAGCAAGGCGTCAGAGTAGACGTCGGAGAATGCAGGTGTAAAGTCGAGCATCTCCTCCTCGGAGAAGTAGAGACTGTCCCACAGCTCTTGCAGTCTGCAGCGAGCATCCTCGACGAATAGATGGAGATTTTGCCGCTTCAGCTCGTTCAGGCGATCGAGTTCCGATTCGAAGTCGTTCAGTACGCTCATGCCCACTCCGCGGTGTCTGGACAAGAATTGTTTCCGCTCCGGCTCCTCAATCCCAAGGCGATTCCAAAGATCCTCAATGGTTCCACGGACATCCTTGAGACGCCTTTCGCGCCCACGCTTCTCGTCCACAAGCTTGTCGCGTCGAGCCTTCAATCGGTTCAAGTCGCTGCTGTGTAGGCCAAGTTGTTCCGGCGCAGTTGTTGCAAGTTCCACCACCTGTGAGTCGGTCTGCGCTTGGGCAGTACCAAGTTCAGCCCATAGTGTAACCATCTCCTGACCAATCGACTTGACGAATGCTTTGCGGCGCTCGTATTCATCATAGACGCGTGTGAATTCGTTATCCAGGGATTCGACGTATGTGGGAGAAAGATCGAAGTTTGGTGGAATGGAAGCGTTTGGTGAGGTCGGCGGGAGCTTGATTTGGAGAAACGCTGGTTCGAGGTGGGAGGCATAAGATTCGAGGGCTTGAACAAGTTCTGTGAAAGATGGTTAGTCGTGTCCACCCTCGCCTCTTGAATAATGTACATACTCTTGACTTGCTCGAAGCGCTCCCGATGGAGCTTGCTGACGACGTTGTACTTCTCTTTGAGACCTTGAATGCAGTCGAGAAGCGGGTATGTGATCTTCATGTCTTCGGCTTCGACTTCGTACGCGTGGGTGTGTTTTGCGTCATCGAGGGAGGCTTCCATTTGACGAATAGTTTTGATCAGATGTTTCGCTTCCTCAGTCAAGTCGTGCTTCTCGCTGCGTTTCGTTAGCAGGATACCGAGAGACGCTTCAACTCTGGCTTACTTTGCGACCAGCTTGAGCTGATTGTTGAGAGTCTCCGACAGCGCGGTGAAGAGCTAGAACGATAAAAGTCAGTACAATACGCATCCTCAATTCGAGTGGGTACAAACCTCAGATTCCCTCTTGTCGCGCTCATGGCTCGGAACGCCAATCTCGTCAAAGAAGCCATGAAGCTGACCGATGATGGTGACCACCTGCTGCGTCAAGTAGCTGGTATCCATTGAGACTGAAGTGCCAGCCAGCGGAATTGTCGCAAATCAATGGCGCATATGCAGCTGCGTTGATCGCAGAGGAGGTGGAGGAGGTCGAAGCGGGGAGGTCGAAGAGAGGTGCGCAGCAGCGCGTCGTAGAGCGTCGGATTGTGAGCAGCGCAGATGGAAGAGAGTAATCCTGAAGTAGCTTCGAAGAGGAGAATGCAATCTGTGACAAGGAGAAGATTGACGCAGAATGCAAATGTGCAGCATACGCAGACGAGGTGATGACGGGATGCTCCAAGCTTGGGGTGGAGAGCTTGAGGTCGTTGATACGCTGTTTTCGCCAGGTTGGCCAGGCAACGCCCTGGCCTCACAACTCTCCGACGCGACCCCACTGCAACCCAATCTTAAAATAGCCGGATTCACGCTTGCTGAGATCCACGTGTCCAGACCTAGGTTTATCTCCAGTCCTTCATATCCGTAAGGTTTCACAGACGTCCTAGTCTAACGGGGGCATGTTTACAAAATCAACAGTCAAGTCTACGCGCGGGTACTATTCAATTCACATCATCAATTCACCTCATCAATTCACATCAGGTATTCATGGACTATTTATCATTCGCATTAACGGCAATTTAATTTCTACCTGCCTTCCTATATCCACAAGCCCGATACCTGGGAGCCTTCGGCCGTGATGAATACAGACACCGAAGCTCCTCCGTCCAGCCGAAGAAGGAAAAGCAGAGAACAAGACCACAAGAAGAGAAAAGCAATACTCATGCGCCGGGGATATGATGCCGTGATGACTGCGAATCCAGTATAAGGGAGTACATGATGGTGAATCTTTATGTGTTCGTGGCGGTCATGACAAAGGGGTCAACAGATGTAGGATGTGTCGTGTGATCAGGGGTAGTGTAGTTTGGGGATTAGGATCAGGATCGAGTTGGGAAGTGACCACAACAGGTCGTAAACGGACGGGGCAGCGGGAGGGGACGAGGCTGGCGATCTGTGTTCTTCAAGCCAATCATGCTTGCCATAACATGCGAGCAGAACTGCAGGTGTTGCCGTCGTGAAGGAGACACGATGTGCAAACTCAAGCATGTTCTTGGAGGACCGGTGGTCGGCCCGACACCAGGACCGTAGCCTGCAGTGGCATTCGGACGAGTGATTGGAGCAAGCAAATAGCATGCGAATCACGAAGGGGGGAGCACCCCTCACATGTCCATCGACTCGCCGCCGTTGGCGAAGCTGAAGTTTTGTTGCTGCGGCTGGGTGCCGAAACCGAACCTCTCCTGGCCCTGCTCGGGAGCGACGCCTGGAATATCACCACCAGCATCCTCGTCATCGGAGAAGTACTTCTCAATGATGTTGTAGGCCTTCATGTAGATCTCCTCGTTTGCGTTGTTTTGGCAGTCGTGGATCTTTTCCATTCCTCCGACTTCCTCGATGAACAGAGCGTACCGGTTGATCTGCTCGCCACTCGCTTCGGAAGACTCCTTATCCATGTCTCCAACCTTGAGAATGTTCTCGAGGCCATCAAGCGCAACTTGAATGATCTTGTTGTCGGGGCAAGCAAGCAGGTCGCAGAGCGGTTTGATGCAACCGCATTGGACGAGGTAGCGGATCTGGTCGGGCTTTTGCAGGCCACCGGACGTGGCGTTGGAGATAGCCCAACACGCCTCTTTCCTCGTCTTGAAATCGCCATTGAGAAGGAGGTGGACAAGAGGGGGGATGATGTTGGCATCAATCACGGCCTGGATTTGGCCAGAGTTACCCGCCGTAATGTTGGAGATAGTCCAGCAGGCCTCCTTGCGGATGCCGTCCTTGGTGGAGCTCAGTAGAGACAACAACGCGGGCAGGGCACCCGAGTTGATGATGACTTGAGTCTGGACATCGTCGCCGGTGACGATGTTACCCACGGAGCGGAGGGCAGGGGTCTGGACAGAGGTAGACGCATGCATGAGGAGTTCCACGAGGCGTCGAGGAATACCGGCTTCAATGACGGCTTGGATCTTATCATTGGCGCCATCGGAAAGGTAGGAGATGGCCCAGCAAGCGTCGATCAAGACTTCATCGTCAAGCGAATACACGAGCTTCGCGAGGACCGGAAGCGCGGGTTGAATCTGACGCATGTTAGTTTCGATACTCATGTAAAATGAACCATCAATACGTGACATCATGAGAACCTACCGAAGGCCAGTCTGGTTGAGGCGTCTTGCCACGGCAGAAATTGCTCAAAGTCCACGTTGCATTCCTCAACATGCTCAACTTGCGGCTGTCACCAAGGAGCGCGAGGAGTGGGCGAAGAGCGCCTTGCTGGAGGACAAAATCCCGGCAAGTAGGGCTGTCACCGGCAATGTTGCCCAGCGCCCACACAGCCTGCTCGCGAACATCAGGCTCATGGCTGCTGAGAAGCTCGACGAAGATGGGCACGGCGCCAGCTTCAATGACGACTTGGGTTTGTTGGGCCGAACCAGAGGCAATGTTTGTGAGAGCCCACGCAGCTTCGAATTGAACCAGAGTATGCGGCGAGCGAAGAAATTCCACAAAGCGGCTGACAACGCCGGTCTCGATGACACGTTCGATGGGAGGGTTGCGCTCTTTGGAGAGGAGCTTGCGGAACTTGGTCGTCGCTTGGATTTGCTCGTCGATCTGGTCGGAGAAGACACCTCGCACCATAATCGGCAGTTCCTCATTCAACTAGAGAGGGCGACGTTAGCACCAGCGCGTAACATAAAACGTTCGAGGGAACAATGAGCCAGTCCAGGCACAAGTGCACCGGCGGAAAGCCGTGCAATGCTCAGGCACACGGGCGGCATGACTAGAACGCGCTGTTTTGATGCTCGAGTCGCTCATAGGACCTTCATTGAGTAGTGAACTGCGAAGAAAAGAGGCATACCTGAGTCTCAATGTTGCCTCCCTCGTCATCACTGTCAGGAGCGGCGCCCAACGAGGCACCTGGAGCGCCATCACGGCCAGCGATTCCACGGCGCTTTGCGAGGTTCTCTTCCCGCTTGGCCTTGCGAATCTCAACTTGCTGCTCCTCACGGCGGCGGCGCAACTCGTCAGGCTTGAACGTGTTCTTCGCCTTGAAGCCCTGGCGACGATGCTCGGGGATGTAACGATCAGCCATAGCGATCAGTAGGCAGTGATTGAGGTCTGTATCGAGCGAAGTGGGGCTGTAGAGGTGAGCGGGTGTGAGCGCAGGCTCAGTTTTTGGGAGATGGAGGGGTGTTTTCGAGGGGTCGGGGTGAGGAACCAGGAAATATGAAGTTCAGGTGCAGGTGGTTGCGAGGCGGAGGAGCCTTGGCAGCACTAGGTCGGATTTGGACGGGCAAGGCCGCACGCGATGGGTCAACAACAACTTCAGGAGACGCTCATGAATGCTGTGTGCTTTCAACAATTCTGTTGTCTTGTCTTGAGTTTGCTGGCAAGCATCTGTCAGCGTCTGTTCAAGCCTGCAGCCTCTGCAAAGGCCGCCAGCCGACAAGAGACGACAGAATTGACCAACACAGGCACCTGTCACGTGCTTCGAGCCTCGACGACCTTTCCTCGAACACCTTGAGCGCGCAAAGCGCGTTTTTCAGGGCCGAGATACTCTGACCGTACGGAAAAAGCTGGGAATGACCAAACACCTCGAGTTTAGGCCTTCATCAACGCGTCCAATCCACTCACAGCAACCACATCGCCCAACAGGACCACCATTGACTTTCCACACTATACGATACTCCCAGTACTGCTGTAAAGCCTCCGATGGATTCCCGCTCTGAACTAGGCGAGCCCGAGGGCTTTTTATCACTAAGTGACGCTACAAATGTGGCCCCAGGTACAAAGGTTTCTGTCATTGGGGTCGCTATTGACTACCTCCCACCGAAAGCTATCGGTGGTGGCAAGGTGTCGTCTACAATCACACTGAAAGACCACACCCTTCCCGATGGTATGAAGCTCAAGTGGTTTACTCGGCCTGGAAAGCATGTCCTCCCACCCTTCAAGATCAATGATGTTGTTGTCGTGCGAAAAGTCGAGGCGAGTAGGCAATGCCTGGTCAGACGCTGAGCACATTTTACTGACATCTCACAGACTTCTGATTACTATGACAAGCGTTGTGTGATTCGAAAAGACGACAGTGCATTCATCGTGTTTGATGACAAAATGCCAGAACCTAGTTCGCTCCAAGATGGATGGAATCTCAAGCACTTGGCTTCTTCCACCGAGGGAAGACCTCACCAGCCCCCGTCACACAAGGAAAAACTATACGCCATAAAACTGAATGCGTGGCATGTACGGAATGGTGTTCTCAAAGTATACGATGGGGCAGGGAACGCGGACACAGCACCCGCATCGATCACCCCCAACCCTCCTCTGCCACGTCAAAATAACGTGCCTGGAAGAGCCCAAAAGTTCTCCTTGCTCGAGAAGGTCATCGTGGACAAGTTCTATGATATTGACGTTGAAATAATGAAAGCCTTCCCAGCATCTGATGGAACGCTTTCGCTCTATGTCACCGACTACACGAGCAACAGTCTCTTCTTCAACTATAAGAGATCGAAGGAAGGCAATGCGGCTGTTGAGGGCTACCCGGACTCTGGGGATTGGCCAGGCCCCGGCGGCACTTTGACTCTCCAGATCACATTGTGGGAACCGCACGCAAGTTACGCACGTGACAACCTGGCCCCTGGCTGCTTTGCCCAACTCCGCAACGTTCGCATCAAGATGAGCAACAGTGGCCAACTTGAAGGAACGATGTGGACAGACAGACAGAGGCCTAGCCAAATCGACGTCAAGGGGTTAAAGGAGACTGACTGGCGCGTGCAAGCAATAGTCGAACGAAAGCAGGCATACGATACCTCGACGAAGCCGAAAAAGGAGTCCAAGAAGGAGAGAAAGCGAAGGGAGAAGATGGAGAGCGAGAAGGCGAAGAAGTCTGCGAACGTCTCTGAGCATGAAACGGAGAATATGAATGTTGTCGCTTTGTCCAAACCGGCCGACTTGAGTGGAAACATCAGATCAGCCTACACAGACATCCCCACGATCCCTCTATCAGCTATTTGGGACAACAGACACCTTCATGGGAAGACACCAGCAGGGACGGAGAGGCAGCTACCCTTTATCAACATGAGGTGTCGAGCGAATGTCCGCGTCGTGGATTTCTACCCACACAACCTCCAGGATTTTGCACAGTCTTTGGATGACCCAACCTTCAATCCACCGCATTCTGACGATGAGGACGACTCGGTATCGTATGAGCGCGCTTCTGGTACTCCGAATCGATGGCAATGGGCGTTTTGCCTTCTTGTTGAAGACGCAAAACCGCCAGCAGAGGAGAAGGACCCCGTTCGGCTGAAGTTGATGGTGGACGATGCGTGTGGACAATACCTCTTGAAGCTCGACGCAGAGGAGTAAG
Source organism: Aulographum hederae CBS 113979 (assembly GCA_010015705.1). Taxonomy (NCBI): domain Eukaryota; kingdom Fungi; phylum Ascomycota; class Dothideomycetes; order Aulographales; family Aulographaceae; genus Aulographum; species Aulographum hederae. The sequence goes on from ML977203.1 coordinate 24,557, forward strand.
CATTTTCCGTTCTGGGTCCTTCACTAAGACCTACTAACTTTCAGCAGCCTCCGCGAAAATCCCCACCTTCTTGGTCGATTGCGGGAGAAACTTTTCTTACTTTGGGGCGATCTCGAAGAAAAGAAGGCCGCGGGAATACTTTCGACCCCTTCGAGCATGGCTTTTGAGTGCTGTATCCAGGAGTACGGTGTTCCGACAGGGAGCAACGATGAGTGGATGAGGATGCACAGGCTCTTTGGGACCACCATCATTTGAGATCACTGGAACTTCTCGTCGGCAGCATTAACCCCGGAGCGGACCTTTGAAGCATCCAGTCTTCCACAAGCCTGACTATCGAAACGAAAATTTCCCCGTCGAGCCGCATGGGGCGTCCGAGGTGTCAGCATTGCTCGTTGATGACCACTCCTCCGGCACAGCCTGTCCGCGGGCAGATTCTTGTCTATTCGTTCCTTTTCCGTGCCTTTCATGAGATACCCATATTCTTTCGTGTCTTATTGGCCAAGCTCATGCTGGGGAAGCGTGGATTCGAACAAAGGATATTGGAGTTTATATGGCTGTGGCACCGCGATACATATGGTCCACTTCTTTTCTTGCTCCTCACCATCCACATGTCCCTAGTCCGTATGATCTCATTCTACTTCTTGTCGATATTGCTTTCCAACCTGCTTCCATATCACATGCCGAAGGCTGTCCATGTTGTTGTTTTTCCTCGAGCGACTGTGCAGGCTCGTCCAGCGTTTACATGTGCACAGGTAGCTGTCACGCGGTGTCAAGTGACGAAGGGGTTGGACCTGATGACTGGTCACGGGCCAGGAGGAAGATCTGGGGTAGAAGCTGTGGATAAATGGCCTGAAACAGACTGGACTGCACCATGGCATGGAGCAACATGGCCAGGCGAGGATGATCTGCGGAAGGCTCTTCCCGGACCGCGCAGAGCACAGCGCTGCGGTGCTCATCTATCAAGCTTTGTGCCTACGCTGTGCTTGCTTGTCTCGCGAACAGTCGCAGGCCATCATGTGTTTAATCAAGAATTTCATGTACGTAATTCTGATGCTATCTCGATGCCCAATCCTCCGCTCTTGAACAAGTCTCCGAGGCTGGACAGCAGTCATCAGCCGGGAAGCACCCTACGCTGCCATATACAGCCCGGCCGCACGTCCCACGCGCGCGTCTTCGTCGGTGCGTCCAGCCAAGCGGGTGACAGCGAGAGGAGGAAGTCTGATATTGAATTGGCAGCGTGTCGAGTGCCTCCCAAACCTCCACCCAGCCCAGCTATCTGCCTCCCCAACCAACCATCCAACGCTGTAGATTAGGGAGATATATGCGTCTGATAGCCACAATCGCCTGTAGACACCGAGTGACTTGCCCACTGCTGTGCTGCAGTCTCTATTCAAGTGCTTCTCGCGGGGCATCTCCGTCCGAAAGCGTCGGTGCGGCTTTGTTGTCCCTCTCCGCGCTACGGTGGATGGGCGGAGGGTATGGCGCAACGCACACAGACGGCTATGGAATGGGCATCAGCAGCGGCGGCAGCGGGGCCGGGCGATCTGGTAGAGAGCGAGTCGGGCTGTATATGAGGGACGGGGCTGGGATGTGGTGTAGAGATTAAAACCCTACTTCGAGGGTGGTTCAGGTTTGCGGGGGGACGAAGGCCTGCCGAGATGCGCTAGAGCAAGTGCTTCTAGTCGCTTCACTTCACCTCAGAGACGTCCAGCTTTGTTGCGTCCCTCCGCCATACCATTCCCTCCAGCTTCGAGCTTGTCCACATCACTGCCCCCGCTCTCGTCGTCCTCGTCCATGTGCTGAAGTGCTGATCGCCCACGCCGCGTGCTCCCTGGCTCGACGCGGCCCTCCCCCCAATGCACCCGCGAGCGCTGTAAGGGAAGGCAAGGAAGCTGGCCCTGCGCATGTCCGTCTGGACCACCGCCCGTATACGAAGCTGTCGACTCTGCTCGACGACCCAGCGCTATTAATCCGCCGACAATCCGCGTGGCCGCCGCGAAGAAGGAGGAGGGGCACACATGCACCAAGCACGGGCTGTCCAGCACACAAACAAGAAGGAGTTCTCATCGCTCGGCATGAACGCCTACAGCGGCACGGTCATCGCGCCTGGAGGCATGTATGTGCGTGCCTTGTACGATTACGAGGCCGACGACCGCACCAGCTTGAGCTTCAGGCAAGGAGATATCATTCAGGTCATTACCCAGCTGGAGAGTGGCTGGTGGGATGGGGTGATCAACGGAGTCCGAGGATGGTTCCCCAGCAACTACTGCGCCGTGGTGTCTCGCGACGGCGAGGAAGGGGACGATGCAGGAAGAGATGATGACGATGCGGACGGAGAGGACGACAACCGGGAAGAGTACGACGACCCAGACTACGAAGATGTCGACTCGGATGGCAATATCAAGAGTGAAGGGCTGAGGCTGCGCCTGGATGAAGGGGATGACAAGAATGAGGAGGCTGCATTCTGGATACCCCAGGCGACTCCGGATGGGAGGCTGTTCTACTTCAATACTCTGACGGGCGTGAGCACCATGGAGCTGCCACTGGAGAACCCGACGAATTCCTCAGAGAATGGCCCTCGAGACCGCACAAATGTCACGATACCGGAGAATACGCGACCGCCAGCAGAACTGATGGCCAGCGGATACGAGCGAGACGAAGACACAGACTACGACAATTCGGCATCTGAGGCGGAGGGCGGTAATGCACAAAGATTGGTGAGTTGACCTCAAAAGGGAAATGGGCTAGTGAGTTGTGAACTTGAAGCTAATTTACTTGCGTAGCCTGTGCGACGTCGCTCATTTGGTCTGAATGGCATCTCCCCCGCAACGTCAATGGACTCCATGATGTCAAGGTCCCGCACAGATCCCGCAGACAGCAACCAGAGCTTCTCAGTCGTGCAAACCGCCATGCCTCCAATTGGCACGACCATGACCTCTTTCGCCAACAACCCCATCGGAACCTCGACCGCGCCCGCCATGTCCCGCAAGTTCTTCGACGACAGCCACGCTGTCCCTCTCACCTGGAATCGCATGGTCGAGGACATGCGCCGCTCTGTCGAACGCTACCGCCAAGTCATCAACAATGGCGAACGATCTGAACTCGTGAAGCGCGCAGAGGACATCTCTGACCACCTCCGTCTCCTTCTTGCGGCCGGCTCTGGCACAACCGACAATCACTCTGGCAATCCATCGATTATCAACACAAACAAAGCGCTCTATCCTCACTTCCGCGAGACAATGTCACGGTTCTCCAAACTCGTCCTCTCTTCCCACATCGCCGCATGCGACTGGCCTCCTCACGACTCGTACGCCAAGTGCCTGAAAGAAGCTGAAGGTGTGCTCAACGGTGTCTACGGCTTTGTGGAAGTCGCCCGTCAGCAGCGCGGCGAAGACATCCCTCGTCTCATCCCTGGCTTTGTAGCTGGCAGTCTCGCTGGAGCCAGCTGGCAAAACAACGCGTTGACGGTCCACGACCCAACCTCAGTCTTGCCTTTCGCCGAAGAGGAGTTTGAACCGCTTCTTGAGCCCGTCAACCGGCTCGACGGCAAGGTGCTTGAGCGCCTGGAAGATCTGAAGCGTATCATCGTCTCTGGCCTTCGCAGGCTCGATGAGCAGTTGGTCCTCAGGGACAAGCTGATCACGCCCCTCAAGCACCAAGCTATCGGCGACAACGTGTGCAAGGCTGCCACCAAAGTCCTGGAATTCTACCGACCCTTGACCTCACTCGTGGAGTCACTCAACCTCGCATCTCTCGGCTCGGGCTTTCAAGACCCCCAGGTCATGGACTACAGCATCCAAAAGCAAAAAGTCTATGATCTTGTCTGCGAACTCGTCATTGCTTGTCAGGCTGTTGCTGCTCCGATCGGCGATGAGTGGTCTGAATCTCGCGGCGACTCACTTGAAGACCGCATGAACAACGTTCGCGCCGTGTCTCATGACCTCGAAACCAGCACCTCGCAGCTCTACTACTCATTGCAGCTCTTGTCAGAGATGGTTCCAGTTGCCGAACGCTCGATGGGCGGCGAAGCTCTTCGCAAAGTCGACACCGGTGCCAGCTCCTCTCCACCAAAGCCTCCGGTGCGGTCCATGCTCGACCCCGATCCGCCAGCTTCGTCACCTGACAAGGCTTCCGACGCGTACCGCAATGGCGACAACGGCAAGGTCAAGAAATTCTTTGGCGAGATCCCATCAAGCATGCAGGACGACGCGCCCAGTTTCCTCCGTCTCGACTACGAAGGCGAGATCACTTATGATATGAAGACGACTCCTCCAACATTGAGGGGAGGCACCTTGACCGGCCTTGTGGAGCAACTGACACGCCACGACCGTCTCGACGCGCCATTCAACAACACGTTCCTCCTCACCTACCGATCGTTCACTACGGCTAAAGAGCTCTTTGAGATGTTGGTGAAGCGGTGGAGCATCCAACCTCCGTATGGCTTGGCGCCGGAGGACCATCAGACGTGGGTGGATAAGAAGCAGAAGCCGATTCGTTTCCGAGTGGTGAATATTCTCAAGAGCTGGTTCGATAGCTACTGGATGGAGGGCCAGGACGAGGACTCGCGTATTCTGGTGCAGCGCGTCTACAACTTTGCCAAGGACCATGTCGCGACTACGAATACACCTGGCGCGGCTCCTCTGATCGCTTCGGTCGAGCAACGCGCACGCGGCGCCGAAGCACCCAGCAAACGTCTCGTGCTCACTCTCAACACGCAAACGCCCCAGCCGATTCTCCCCAAAAACATGAAGAAGCTCAAGTTCCTCGATCTTGACGCGACTGAATTTGCGCGCCAGTTGACCATCATTGAGTCGCGTCTCTACGGCAAAATCAAGCCAACCGAATGCCTGAACAAGACGTGGCAGAGGAAGCTCGCAACGGAGGACCCGGATCCGGCGCCGAACGTCAAGGCGCTGATCTTGCACTCGAACCAGTTGACGAACTGGGTGGCGCAGATGATTCTCACACAGCAGGACGTCAGGAGGAGGGTGATTGTGATCAAGCACTTTGTCAGCGTCGCCGACAAGTGCCGTGCTCTGAACAACTTTTCGACGCTCACTTCGATCATCTCTGCGTTGGGCACGGCGCCGATTCACCGACTGTCGAGGACGTGGGGCCAGGTGAATGCGAAAACGATGAACACGCTCGAAGGCATGAGGAGGCTCATGGGGAGCACCAAGAATTTCGCCGAGTACAGGGACACGCTGCAGAAGGCGAATCCACCGTGCATCCCTTTCTTCGGTAATGCTCAAAATTTGGATCGCATTACCATCCACTAACGCCCTTTCTAGGTGTCTACCTGACCGACTTGACGTTCATCGAGGACGGCATCCCCTCGCTCATAAAGAAGACGAGTCTGATCAACTTTGCCAAACGCGCAAAGACGGCCGAGGTGATCCGCGGAATCCAGCAATACCAAAACGTGCCGTACCCGTTGCAGCCGGTGCCGGAGCTGCAGGAGTACATCCTCAGCAACATGCGCAACGCGGGCGACGTGCACGAGATGTACGAGATGAGCTTGCAGGTGGAGCCGCGCGAGCGCGAGGACGAAAAGATCGCAAGGCGAGTAGCAGCAGCCACGCGCGCGCAGCAGCAGCGGAAGGAAGGTGCCCGGGCTAACTCCCGCAGGCTTTTATCCGAGTCTGGATTCCTATGAGCTCCCACGAAATTACTGAAAGATACCCATGAATGCTAAACTCTTTTTTACAGGCGACTTTTCAAGAGCTTCTGCTGATGATGAGGATGGGGTGATCCGGCGCCTCTCTCTCTCTCTCGCTCGCTCGAATGATGGACGACAGATGGATGGAGTCGGTCTTTTCTCTGGCGAGTTTTTTGTGCCGCTTGCATGTCTTGCCTCCGCCATCGAAAAGCGAAAAACCGATTTCTGCTCGCAAACGCTTCTCCCCGTTCAAGCTCATTTTCTTCTTTTCTCTCTCATGGATATGGAATGAGGTGTTGTGGATGGAATGGATCAAACGAGGCGGCTCTTCTGGGTTGAATTTAGGCATGGTATGTTTGGCATGAGGTTAAGCACAGGAGACTTGAATGGAATAGCGCGTTTCAAAGGCATGCTGAAGTTATAAGAGAAGATCTGGTCTGGATGGGGTGTATGGCTGTATGGCTGTATGGCTGTATGGCTGTATGGCTTTTATTCTCGTGGTAGCTGGATGGAGGGATGGCCTTGGCTTCGTATAGAGGAGCTCTGCGGCTATCTACTGCATCTTCCAGGTACTACGTAGTAGTGAATGGACTGGATAATCGACAGGCGTGGTGTGGGTGCTGGCGCTGGTGCTGGTGGTAGTAGCGTGGCGTGGTCTCGGTGTGGTGACAACAAAAGATGCTCCTTGCGTGAGGCTCTTGCTCGCTACTGCCGTGACACGACGCCATACCGTACCAGACCACATTTAGGACCGTGGGAGCCGGCGAGCTGATAGAGGGTAGTTAAGAACGGGACAGGACATGCTGCACAAGACGGACACAGATGGACACAGACGGACACAGACGGACACAGACGGACACACAGACACAAAGCACACAAACCGAACTCCCGACAACAGACATGGATATCCCGGGTTTCCCCACAGGTCCGCAATCAATTCTTTCATCTCCCATCCACTCCAGTCCCCTCCCTTCCCTTCCGCAGCGCACTGTTTGCCCATTCTTTGCACTTCCCTGCGCGTTCCTGGCCAGCGTCTGTCTGTTTTGAAACAAATTGCGGCGAACCGGGTTTTGTGCAGGGGCTCATGGGTTAGTATTCGCCGAAGAGTTGAGGGTTAAGAGTTCGTTATCAGTCGCTTGAGGCGTGAACTAGACGGGAGTGAGCTGGAGCTGGAGGTCTGTGTTTGAGCACTTCCTAATGGGGAAGTCGACCTTGTCTCTCCTCCCTCGCGTGCCTTCTGTCTGCCGTCTGGGGTATTTCCACTCTTGTCGGGGCTGATCTCGCGTCGTCACCTCATTCTGTTTTCTCTTCCTCTCTCTCTTCTGCCTCTGTCTCTCACGCGTATCACCAACCGTCTCGGGATTTCGATCCATTGCTGCCCTCGTTGCGCTTCTTTGCTGTATTCCTTACTCCGCCGCCGACGACCTCACCTCACTCTGTGGTTTCAATCTGAGCACTCGTCGTTGCTGTCATCGCCGAGGTCTGTGAGTTGCTGGAGAAGGGACGTAGTTGCAGTCATGGGTTTACGGCGCGTCTTTTCGCTGCGTGTGGGAATGGCTGTGTGGGCATTATTAGCCTCTATGGGTATGTGCAATCTCTCTCTCTCTTTTCCACCCGCTCTCCACTCCATCAATCTCATCTCTTCGAATCCCTCACAACCCACCCACCTCATCCGACAACTTCCCACTGACCTCCCCCCCCCACAGCAAACGCAGCCTGCGAATGCGGCTACTCCATCAACGCCACCACCACCCCAACCCACCAAACCTACTCCGACCTCCTCGAAACTGACTGGCTGCACACCTACAACCTCACAAAATCCTCCATCGGCTGGCGCCCGCAAGAATACAACGTGACGCCGTCAGCGGCGCGCGGCCCGTTCGGCAAGGCGGCGCGCGTCGCCAATGTGGTTGTGAATCCGGTTGCGGATGAGGAGGCGTGGACGGGGACGACGACGCTTGGAGGGGGCGATCCTGGACTGCAGGTTTGGGTGAGGAGGGGGCTGGAGGGGGAGAGGGGGGATATGGTGGGCATGGGGGAGATTGCGGCGGAGAGGACGGATATGCTGTTCGGGAGTTATCGGGTTGCGATGAAGATGAATGGGGTGCCGGGGACTTGTGGGGCTATTTTTTGGGTGAGCTTTTTCTCCTGGCTTTCTTTCTCTCTGCTTCTGCCAATATTTTGAGGACGCGGTTCCTCCTAGACCACCTACCTAGTGCTTTACAAGAAGAAGAAAGAGGAGGTCATGAACCCAAAAGCTAACAATAGTCCACAGTTCCGCAACGACACGCAAGAAATCGACATGGAATTCCTCTCCTCCCAATTCAACACCACCTCCTCCCCCGTAAACCTCGTCCTCCAATCGCCCGCCTCCGCCCGCGCAGGCTTCGACGCCGCCGGCACCCCATCTTTCAAACTCTACCAACTCCCCTTCACGCCCTCGGACGGCTACCACGAATACCGCTTCGACTGGTCCCCCGGCCGCGTCTCCTTCTACGGCGACGGCCACTGGCTCTACGACATGACATCCTCGATCCCCAACTCGCCGGGCCGGCTGGTCATGAATCACTGGAGCAACGGCGATCCGCGATGGAGTGCCGGACCCCCGGCTCAAGACGCCGTTATGACGATTAGTTATGTGAAGGCGTACTTCAACTCCACAGAGCAGGATCGCAGAGAGGTTTATCAGCGGAATTGCCCACAGCCGGATTTGAGTAAGGTTTGTCAGATCCCGGATCAGTTGGTTCCGCCTGAGGCAACGCGGAATGAGACGGCGAAGACTTTTTTCTTTACGAAGGAGGAGGGGATGGCGAATGGGCAGGTTGTTTATAATGTTACGCATCTGGGGGCTGCGAGCGTGCTGGGGGCGCCGGGGTTCGTGGTGTGGACGGCGGTGCTGGTGGTGGTTGTTTTTGTGGGGGTGGGGGTTGAGGTTGGGTTGTGAGGGGGTGGGAGAAGAGGACTGGCGATATGAAGTTTGCTCGTTGCTTCATCTTTTCCCAGGAGAAGAGAGAGGTAATTTCCCGCGAGCCAGGTAATGGGGGTCTGGGCATCGACATGCGAGTTCTGCCACGATTGATTTTCAGTAGGCCTCCTCGAGAAGCAAGAGAGGAGGAAGTAATGGACTGGGTCAGATGGGCTATCTGTCTTTCCTGTTACTAAGCGTTCTGTTTTCTGCTTTTCTTTCAAGGCGTTCATTGCTGTGGCTATAGGATTCCCACTCCATACGATTCTTCTGATCTTTTTGTTATCCCCCTCTTCATCTACTTTTTCTGGCTGTTATTCAAGTCAAAAGCTGGATTGGTCGAGGAATGGAAGGGAAAGGAGGATGGGAGTAATTGTAAAAGCGGTGGTAATTCGACGCGGCTGAGCTGGGGAATGGAGGGAATGGAGGGAATGGAGGGAATGGAAGGAATGGTGTAGTTTTGCCTTGTTTAGATTGTCCGGAGTGGACGGAGCGGATGGAGAGGATGGAGATACCCCCCTTTTATCGGCAACGCTGAATAACTGAACAATTGAATAGCTTCATAGCTGGATTGAGGGAGAATGGGAGAGGGAGGAATTGTTCAACTGAATACCTACCCCCTTCAGGCTCAGTTTAGCATGAGTCGCGAGTAGCTAGATAGATAGGCTTCTGGCTTGGAACTTCGGATTTCAGATATCTACACTCTACGTATGCATGTGAAATTTAGATAGACGCTTGGTGCTGCTGCATGAATTCCATGTTTCAGGTTAAACAAAGTTGACGGTTGTACGAAGCAGCTGTGGTTCTCCGCCTCCCGCCCGGACTCTCCGTGGTGACGGGTGTAAGGGACGCAGCGGTTCTGGGGCTTTGGATGGGTGACGGGTCGGATGGGGGAGCCGGTGTAGATTTTGTACGACGTGTATGGTAGGTATGAAATTAGCATTTCGAAAATTTAATTCAAGCATCACGTTGGCTGACTCGGAACCAATGAATGCCCGGATGTGGATGATGAGGGTAGGTGGAAAGTGGTAGGATAGATACACAAAAGTCACACCACAAAAGTTAACTTTGGCAAAGAGTATCACGTTGTATAATATCAAAGTTCTGCCTAAATTCGTTGCATCCAAGTTGGTACTTGTATGAATTCACTTCAAAGGGGATATCAAAACAGCTACTTGTAATCTAAACTACTACGGAAGGGAGGGAAGTTGATCTCGTACCTCCTAGCTAACCTGAAGAAAAGAAAAGAAATGCAACCATGCGAAGAGCACAAGTGGTGATCAAGTATAAGATACCCATCTTATGAAAATGCCCAGGTATCAAGTCCAAATCGAACGAATTTCTACTTGAGTCTAGGTATACATGCATGAATGCTGTTCATCATATTATGCCTTTTTCGACTCCGCTATGCTATATCCATGCCATTGCCCGCTATTCCAATGCCTTGCCAATGCTACGATATCGATGCTCATCCTAATTCAAACAGTTAATAGTAATGAACAAACCCATACCAAAAACGACAGAACAGAACAGAAGGGGGTATGTAGCCTGAATGATGAAGCGGGGGGGTATCTTTCTCTTCTCTTCTCGCTTTTCTCCTTTCAACCTTTCTCTTACTCCTTCCTATCCGTATCCAGCAGTCCACTGATCCACCAATCCATCCTCCAGGACTCTCCTACCTACCTCCCCACCTTCGCCCTCCACAGCCCCAAAAGCACCGGGTATCCAACACCAACGCACAGTCCAAGAACCACCGGCGCCGCGACCGCAACGGCCACGCCGCCGAAAGACCGCCCTGAAAACACGTCCAGTCAGTCTTCAAACCACAAAAAAGTCACCAAATAGAACTCAAGTCCAAGAAGCAGACTTCGCTCCCGACCCACCAACGCCATTGCCATTACCATTGCCATCACCATTCCCACTCTCCTCCTCATAAATCTCCCTACACCCCTCGAGCCATCTACACTCGAGCACTTCACCGACCGTCCAGCGCGTCTCGGGGTCTGTATCTAAACAGCCGCGGAGCAACTCCATCGCGTTTGCGAGATTTTCTTCGTCGACTTCTCCTTCCCCTTCCCCTTCGCCGTCTGCCCCCTCTTTTTCTACGAATTTGAAGCAAGACGCACCCCTCACGACCTCCTCGTCCCACTTCCCACTGATTATCATAACAGCCAACCGCGGCTGGAACGAGTGGCTCCACGGCAGTTTCGCGGTTATGAGAGCGAAGAGCACGACGCCGAGCGCCCAGACGTCGGCGGCGGGGGAGTAGAGCGCGTGGCGGGAGTTGATCAGTTCCGGGGATGCGTATTCCAGACTACCCGCGAAGGAGATTTTATTGTCGTTGTTCTCCTCACCACCATTTTTGTCGGTGTTGTTGGGAGAGGAGGCTTCAGGGTACAGAGGCGAAGGCTCCGGCCTCGACTCGTTGGTGATGAAATCCGCCATCCCAAAATCGCAGAGCAGGATATTGCCATCTTCGTCAGCGGACGCGCGGTCGAGGAGGCAGTTCTCAATCTTGACATCGCGGTGCACGGCGCGGACGTCTTCGTGCATGTAGCGCAGCGCCGAGGCTAGTTGGTATATATACCGTCTCACCACCTTTGCAGGAAGACCAGGCGCCTCCGGCCGTTCTTTGCGCCGCTGGTAGATGAGGTCGTAAAGCGTGCCCGAGGGGATAAGCCGCGTGATGCAGAAAGTGGCGAAGGGGGTGTCGTAGACGGCGATCAGAGGTAAAATATAGCGATGCTTGAGGAAGCGCCAGATGGAGATTTGCTGCTCAAAGTCGTGTTGCACTTTATCGTTTTCCTGGTCTGATTTTCCGGCGATTTGCTTGCGGACGATTTTGACGGCGCGTTTGACGGTTTTTTCGCATTCCATGGTGGTGACTTCGCGCACGACGCTGAAGCCGCCCGAGCCGACTTGCCGGCCGATGAAGTAGCCGCTGTTGAGGGCGATTTCTTGACCTTCGCTGTCGGGTTCGACGGGTGCGGGGTCGTCGTCTCGTCTGCTGTAGCCCGAGAGGTAGGAGGCTGCTGGGGACATCGAGGAGTTCATTGAGCGTGTGGAACTGCGTCTGTTGGATCGCCGTAGACTTCCTCCAGACCTTTCTGAGCGGAATGTCGATGTTCTTGACCTGTTTTGGGAGTATACGGGCCAGAATCCACTCCCCGATCGCGATAGAGTCTGCGATATCGACGGAGACTGCAGCGGCGACGCAATCGAGTGCTCAGGCACATCCGGTGGTGTCCTGATCTCTTCTTGTATGGGCGAAGCAGTCGTTCCAGATGTGAGGGAAGACATGTGCTCTGGGATCTGTAGGTCGACGTCTCTTGCTGCCACATCATCCGCCCCAGGCTGTGCGAACGAATGCCTCATCTCCCCCAAGTGTTGCACGACTTTTGACGTAGACTTGTTCTTCCGCTGTCCCTCCTTCATCATCAAGGCGCCAGTATCCTCGTCGAAGAGGTCCTTTGCGGACTCGCTGTGATTTCGCATATGGTAGGGCGCATCAACATCGTCTGCAACCTCCGGCATGGTTGCATCGTCGTAGGAGTCGTCCATCGGTTTCGGCAGTGGCTCGTGCAGGTCGAATTCGTGGCCGCTGTCCAGGGTGACCTTTGGATTGAAGCTTATGGAGGTTTTGCGGGCGGCGCCGGCCAGCGCTGGAGGAGGTTCGCGCCCCCCAGACGTCGCCGGTCTGCTCGTGACTGCCTCCTCGTCTGAACATGCTGCATCGCTGCCAGCTTCGTCGCCGAGTCCTTCTCTTCTGTCGCCGCGATGGGAGTCGCCTCTGAAGGTGGTCCAATCGTGGGTCGATGTTTGCGATCTCGGGGCGGAGGTGGGCGCGGGATTCCTCAGGTGCTCGTCGCTGTCGTTTTTCAGCGAGGCGAAGGTGGACGAGGAGACAGTCTTGGAGGCGTGCGGATCAAGTTTGAGTTTCCTGAATATTTGGGCCATGGCAAGTCCCCAAACAAGGACCTGCAGATTGTTCGCCGGTGCCTATCGGGCTGCTTTCATAGCGGGTCGATTTTTGCGGGGGAATCAAAGAGGCGCTCTGGCGGGGGGCGTGTGGTAACAATGGAGGGTCAGGCAGGCGTACAAAGGCAAAGAAGTATCACGTCGGCGGATCGCTGGCTTCACGTCACACGCGCAGCTGATTTTCTCGGTGAAGGCTGCGGCGGCGGAGCGGGAGTGAGCCTCAGGGCCCGACGGTTCACTTGGCGTTGCTGGTAAGGCGCATTGGTCGAGACTCGAGGGTCGAGTTTAAGGGTCGCGCGTAAAAACAAAAATGAGCAGCGTGTTTGGCGTCTTGAGTTCTTCAACAGATAGTTGACGTCAAGCAGTTGCGCGGGGACGATGATATCAGTTGTTGGACATCCCGTTGTCTTTGTCCTCGTTCAACCTGGGGCACGTGGTGACGAGCGACAGTGTGTCTTGTCCGCCTCGTACCTCTTCACTCGAAAATTTAGGACGTCGTAGTTCCAGGTACAGCAGCTGTAGGCTATAATCCACTTGTTCTAGTCTCCCAAGTCTGAGTATATCAGGGTTTTCCGGGGCATATCGGGAGCGTCTTGGAAGACTCAAGACCCTCGCCGGGGTGCTTTCCCTCAGTCCCAATCACCACCCAGTCACTCAGGTATATCAAGCTGGGAGTTCGCCTGTACTGTAGATGGGTAGCGGAAAATTCTGACCGTGATAAGATGGAATCCCAGCCGATGACGTCCATCCAGGAAGGACTTTGCGTGTTCTTAGGAATCCAGGCAGGTATATTTCCCCTCTGACAGTGGGTGTAGGGTTACTCCCGTCTATGTCTGTCCCTGCCTTGCCGTTGTACCTGGCAGATGCACAATGCAAAGTACTGGGTAAGTACCTACATCAAAAGCGGTTTACGTAGTAGTATTCCTACCTTGGTATGCAGACTCATGGGCAGACTCATACGGTCAATAATGGTATAGCAGCTAGGCACCTTTTGTTTCTGATCCAAGTACCAGCGAACGAAACAGTTCGCGTTAATCCAAGTCCTCGTAGATAGGTAGTCAGTATCGATCTGAGTCACCTGTCTCTTCTTCATCTTAAGATTCTCCGACATCTTCATTTCTATTCAATCCATCAACTACAGAACAATCCGACAATAAACATAGACGAAGTATGACGTCCCCACAGCTCGAGCCCGCTGGCGATGACGAATCAGAAGACTCGTTTCGTTTCTAATGTGTCGATTTTGAGTCGGAATATTTGGAGAAGTACCGGCCAGGCGGCTTCACTGTTTGGCTTGCGCGAGACGAGATTGAAAAGACGTGGGTCGCCCTCAAAATCATCATCGCGGAAGCGTCGACTGCCGCCGAAAAGAAGAGCTTGCTGAGCCGCGATGCTGCTAAGAAATACGGCCACAAATCAAACATCGTCGTCGAACAAAGCCATTTCAGCATCGATGGTCCAAATGGCCGCCAAATGTCTCCTTGCAAGACTGCGACTGGAACGACGAGGCAGATGATCCGCTGGAAGTAATGCCCAAGATCTCGGAACATGAAGCTCCTCTGCTCTACGATCTTCTTTCGAAGCTTTCGTCTATGATCCAGCTGATCGGATAAGTGCGGCGGATATGTTGCATCATCCGTGGTTTTCGTATGGAACAACGACAGCAGATATCTGAGCCCAATATTGCAATCATGTTTCCATTCTGAATTTTCAGTACAACTCGGAGCCACTACTGAGCCCTTCTTCGAATTGTACGGCTTCCAACCTCAAAATTCTTCGCATTATTCGGCTTCACATCCATATCCAACTATGCAGTGAGAAAAGCCTTAGTCCGGCCAACCGCCCTTGCTCTGAGGCTTTAACAAACAATACCTAGCTCTTAAAGACGGAAACTTCTATAGTAATAGTTGTATCAATATAATTCAATGTACTTGAAGATTGGATGATTCATCGAAAGTCCTCTGAACACGACGAGTATTCTCGCGAGTTAATCATGTGAAAGGGGGTATACAAACCTACCAACCTTTCATTAGGTATAATCGGACTTGTGAGTATTTCAGTCAGGTATGAGGTAAGTACTATAGGTAGAATATGTATAGGTACGTACCTGTGTATGGATGCTATGGAAGTGGTGGTCAGGTTCCGAGGCTGGGATAAGGGTCTTGGCATTCCCGTGGCTAGCGTCGTTGGCGTCGCTCGCGTCAGAGTGCAGCTCGACAGCTCGACAACGGCAGAACGGCCATCACCAACAAGCAGCACCCGACCCCGACCTCGAGCCCACACAACAAGTCATACTTAGGGCCCCAGACAGACACGAACACCGCTGCTACTCCCACCTCCTGCTGCATGATCGCAGCCGAAGAGCAACCTCCCTAGCCCACCCCACCCTGCACCACGGGCCCAGAGGCAGACCTTGGAGCCATGGCGGCCTTCTGCCAGAAGCTCTTCTCCTGCTGCTGCGGTGGTGAGTCGAGTCCCTGTGATACTGCTCTTCTTCATGCTAACAACTCGTCTTCAGCTCGGTCGAAAGACAGCCTCTATGATCCAGGCACGCACTCCTCCCCATGTCACCCAACAATTGCAGGCGCTAACGTCACTGCTCCAACAACAGTCCTCGCCGACTCCGAGAGAGAAGCCGTCGCCGATCTTCTGACCTTTCTCGAGAACGTACGCTTCAACATCCAATTCTACAATGCCCGAGTCCCACCAGCTAACCCATCCCAGCGTGCAGAAACCGATTTTTACTCCGGCCCCCCACTCCAAGCTCTGAGCACCCTGGTATACTCGGATAATATCGATCTTCAGCGGAGCGCCAGCTTGACGTTTGCGGAAATCACAGAACGAGGTTAGTAGAGTTTGTCGCTTTCGATGAGAGACTTGGGCTTACAATCCTGCTAGACACCCGTGAGGTCGACCGCGAAACCCTAGACCCCATCCTCTTCCTCCTCCAGAACAATGATATCGAGGTACAGCGAGCCGCAAGCGCCGCGTTGGGCAATCTGGCTGTCAACAGTGAGCGACTCTCAAAGTCTTCGTGAGAGTGCGAACCAGCTAACTCCTCGCAGCCGAAAACAAGGTCAAAATCGTCGAGCTCGGCGGCCTCGCACCTCTTATCAAGCAGATGAACTCCAGTAACGTCGAAGTGCAATGCAATGCCGTCGGATGTATCACTAACCTCGCCACGCATGAGGTGAACAAGGGAAAGATTGCATGGTCGGGCGCACTGGGGCCTCTGACTCGGCTGGCTAAATCAAAGGACATGAGGGTGCAGAGAAATGCTACTGGAGCTTTGCTGAACATGACGCATTCTGGTATGTCTCTTCAAACTGCTCGGATGGCAAACCGCTAACACCCACAGATGAGAACCGTCAACAGCTCGTCAACGCCGGAGCCATCCCTGTGCTGGTACAGTTGCTCGCCTCCACCGACGTCGACGTCCAATACTACTGCACAACAGCCCTCAGCAACATAGCCGTGGATGCAACCAACCGAAAGAAGCTCGCCGCCACGGAACCCAGACTGGTCCAATCGCTCGTACACCTCATGGAATCCCGATCGCCCAAGGTTCAATGCCAGGCTGCACTGGCGTTGCGGAATTTGGCTTCCGACGAACGGTACCAGCTTGAGATTGTTCGCGCAAGGGGACTGGCTCCACTGCTCAAACTTCTGAAATCCACATACCTCCCACTCATCCTTTCCGCCGTCGCATGCATCCGAAACATCTCAATACATCCTTCCAACGAATCTCCCATCATTGAAGCTGGATTCCTCATCCCCCTGGTTGAACTACTGGGAGCGACCGACAATGAGGAGATCCAATGCCATGCTATATCAACACTTCGAAACTTGGCTGCAAGTTCCGACAAGAACAAAGAGCTGGTTCTTCAAGCTGGAGCCGTCGGCAAGTGCACGGAACTGGTTCTGAGCGTGCCCTTGAGTGTGCAATCGGAAATGACTGCCGCCATCGCTGTGCTGGCGCTGAGCGACGACTTGAAGCCCAGGCTGCTTGAACTCGGAGTCTTCGACGTGTTGATCCCGCTCACAGAATCTGAGAGCATCGAGGTGCAAGGCAACAGCGCCGCTGCCCTTGGCAACCTCTCCTCCAAAGGTATGTAAGGCCCGATGATGTGACCGATCAATCTGCTAACTCGAGCAGTGGGCGATTACACCATCTTCCTCCGGAAATGGTCCGAACCCGACGGCGGCATTCACGGCTACCTCGAACGCTTCCTCGCCAGCGGCGACGCCACATTCCAACACATCGCCATCTGGACGCTACTGCAACTCCTCGAGTCGGAAGATCCCCGCCTCCTCGACCAAATCAGGAAGAGCACCAACATCGTCCGGATGGTGCAGACCATCGCCGAGAAGAACGTCGAGGCGGACGACGAGGAGAGTGGCGAAGACGGCGAGGTTGAGGTTGTGGGGCTGGCGAAGAAGTGTCTTCAGGTCTTGGACTTGAACCCGAAGACGCTGTCGGAAGGGTAGCGGAAGAATAATACACGAACCGAATTTCGCTTCCCGCACATCCTTTTTCCCGTTCCACAGACTTGTTCATCGGCGTTCTTCCATGGCTCTTGGTGTCTCTAGGTTGGTTTGTGAGCGAAGCATGGGTGGAGTTGTCCCGTGTTTTTCTTCTTCTTCTTTTATTCCCATCAAGTCAGGTCTCTTTTCCAGAGGCAGAGATTGTCCCCCATTTCTTCGAAGTTGTCTATTTTCCGAGTTTTGAATCATACCACAGCCGAGAGGTCGTAGAAAGAGAGAGAGAGAGAGAGAGAGAGAATTGTTCTTGCTTTCGTGTGCGAGTAGGATAAAGAGTATACGCCTGGGACCGCGAGTGAGATGGATGGCGAGGCCATTGAATGTTTATTTTGAGAGAGGAGAGGAGGGGAGGGAAGGGAGAGAATGGTATTGGAGGTAGTAAGGTGGGTAGGATTAATGATATAGAGTTGGAATGATGAGGAGATTCTGCTGTTGTGTCGGTTGTTCATGTCAATATTGAGATCGAGCGGCAAGGGTGAAAATTGCAAAGTGCAACATACTCGCTTGACTGGTGTGTCCGCAGTTGTTGTCGCTATTCCATTAGCAGACTATTTCCGGAGGTAAGCTGAGTACGGCGGGCGGTTTTCGTACGTCTCTCACAGCATATCTCGTCCTCGACTATATCTACCTCGATGTACTCGTTTGAAAGTCACGTCAAATGGGTACTCTTTCCCTGGCTTATCGCAGAGAGGAAACCTTGGCAAGGAAACCCATGGAGAGGAGGCATGAGGGTGCTTTAGGGGAAAGGAAGAAGCAAGAAGTGGAAAAGGAGATGATGGCACGTGATGCCCGAGTCTCGGAATATACAGGCTTTCGAAGCTGTATAAAGGCTTGCTGGTCTCTTGGAAGTTTGAATGTTGGCAGCATTCGATTCACTTAACTGGTCGCTAACCCACATCTTTTGGCGTCTCTTTTTCTCGTCCTGCATTTGTACCTTGATATTCCTGTACTTCTTTTTTGGTCGTTATTGTTTCGCCGCGTTGTTCTTCACGTCTTTTTTGTGACGATGATGGTGCTTCTTTTCTGTTCTGCGGTTGAAGAGCAACATCGCTCCTTGCCTTTGCAATTCAGCATCAGCAAGTAGTGATGATAGACTGACTTTATTTCGAAAAGAGAGGTGGCAGACGAATATTTTGGTAGACGTCAAGACGAGCCGCCCTCGCAGGAGACATGGGATATCTTCAATTGCCGTAAAGGTTTGTTGCTTCCAGCTCAACGTCCTCTTGAGCTACTTCTATACGAGAAAAGAGGGAAGGAGCTGAAGGGCACGTAATAGCTTCAGCGGAGAGAGGAATGAAGGTATAAAACCCCACCTCTTCTTTGGACGTATTGATAGATAGTCAGAGCAGGTAGACAGCATCGCTACTGATGTTGGTTTTGGCGCCCGGAGACCTAGAGTCGTTCTGAATACTGCGTCTCGTACCGCTTTTAACCCTTCTTTTCATTTCTCCTTCATCGTTTCATTGGAGTGTTGTTCCTCCTTCACTCTTGCTGTTGATCTTCTCTCCCTTTTGATCGGGGTGTCGGTCATCGCCTTTCTTCGTTGATGAAGTTCATCAATATTGTTTCTTAAGGCTGATCCTCACTATTGGTTTCCGCAGAGAGATGGTTTTTGTATCGTGCCAGAGACGGGAGACGGGAGCGGGACGGCGGAGAAACGAGAATCAGTCAAAGCCATGATTATGCCGAAGTTGAAGATGGGAAGGTAATATTCTGCCGATATCAAGAGGTATTTGTAGTTTTCGACGCTCCTACAAAAAGAGTACAGGGTATATCGACAACTCAATATCCGGGGAACAGTGAAGAACGAGAGATCGAGAATCCAAGTTATAAAAGTTCAACCCGTTGGGACCCAAACAATTCTTTCCTCCCCGAGAACACCAACACAAGTCAGAGCGGATAATTCCACCGCGGTAACCATGTCCTCTCTACCTTACTTTTGGTCTTTCTACCCCTCCTTCATCGTTGATTAGTCGAGTTGTTCTTCCGTGTCCTCTCATGATAAAGATTTTCTTCGCTATCAAGTCAAACGTTGGTTATCGTCTCTTCTATGATGCTCACGGTCATCCTTTTCTTTTACGTTCGATCATCGTCACTGTCAGCCTTTGGCAGTTTGCGGTTTTCGAATCGGATCAGTAGACGGAAACGGGAAAAGGGCGACGAGGAATGAGGTCAATCAAGGTATTGGGGAGTGTTGTAGTTGTAGGAGAGAATACGTTGGTCTTCGGGCAGCATTAAATAGTTGTTGCTCTAGTTGCAGTGCTGGTTGGATATTCGACATACAAAAGGAGAGAAGGGCATGATGGTCTCCTGGGATACTGGAAAAGGGGTGTGCGAGGGCGCATGCGTCGGTATAAAACTCTACCGTCGTTTGAGATGGAACAGTTCAAGAACCAAATTGTCGTCTCGGACTTAATGAATTCTTTGACGCGGAGACCCGACGTGTTTTGAAGACTTTGGCTTTTGCTGCTTCTTTTGACTTTGAGGATTTGATTGAGTCGCTGCTCATCACTTGTCCATAACGGCGACACTCAACCCCATCCATTCCCTCCCTCTAATGTCATCGCCAGGACTTGAAGATCGTGAATCATACACTCATCAACAGCTTGCGGTGATGATGTGCATCCGCGCGCCAGTGGAAATGGGGCTTGAAGCTGGAACAAGCATTGTTAGCGAGTTGGAGCTGCAGGAAATGCATTTGTCTCCAATGATTTTTGAATTGTTCGTTGCCTTCTACTTGCATCCTCGGTAACTTCTGATTGTATAAATACTTGGGAGATTCGCTTTTGAGCCTTCTTTGGGGGAGAGAGATGACGAGGTATAAGAAGCTACCGTTCGATGGAGATTGAACGATCTTGAATTCTTTGATTGTCCAATGTCGTTCGTGAACAAATGGGCCATGGCGGGCTCGCCTCTGTGGGGAAATTTGGTTCCTAGTCCTTTTCTGTTGATTGTCCTTTCGTCAACTAATGAAAAAAGTTGTTGCTTAGCGTATGTCTCCAATGGTGGCGCTCACCATCATACCTTGTTCTCTACCTCAATCATTAGATGCTAGTAGCGATGACATACACCACAATCTCCTAGAAAACGGTGATACACATAGTGTCGGTAACTATTCAACCACAAGTCACGTGTATTACAATACATGGTGATCCTGGTGAGAGCACCCAGCACTTGCCACGTCACTCTCCTAGTCCTTTGTAGATACACTTCGATAGCCCCTCCTTTGGAGAAGAATCAAGACAACCAACACGAATCCAAAGACATACAGAGGCTCCACTGTCCACCATCGACCGCGGCGAGCTTTGTGTCAAGTGATTCGCGTGTGTCTAGCCACTATCAACTTCTATGTCATAGAAAGGTTTCCCGACACATAGAAAAGTCAAGTCTTGGGAAATTGAAATCGCAGACAGAAAGATATTAATTTCCATTCCTGGGAAAGAGCGTGTTGAAAGTCTGCTCCGAGTCTAGAACGCTAGAAGAGGGATAAGAAGTACTACACACGCGCACATAACGCTTCCATAGTCGGGCTGGCAGGGTATAAAATCCCACTGTTGGTTGGGAATTGACGGATGTCCATGACCCTTCTAAAAGAGAAGGATTGCATATGATGTAGCACTAGGAAATGATGGGCAGGATACAGGAGTCCGCGAAGTACTGAATTTAGAGGCGCACAGTCGCTCTAAATAATTCAGGCTTTTGGAATCCCTACAGATGGTAAAGTCAAAGCGACCTACCATCTACAAGACCTACTATGGAATAGTCTGATACCGCGTATCCTCTAGAAGCTGCAAAGAACCCCTCTTAGATCTCTAAAACAAAAACTTTAAAGCCACCCAAGTGAATTCTTCCGCCTGAAGGTTGAAAATGAGCGTGTTTAAAAGTCTTAACTACTCCAGGGGTTCTTGCAGATCCTGAATACCAATTTCTTAGGGGTTACGTGGCACGAGGCTCCATTATCCCAAGGACCTCTCAAAACGGTGAAGTCGAAAAGGGATAAAAGGCAGTACAGCTACCACCTACGAATTCTTCTCGCGGTGTGAGTCACTCTGCGCTTCCTGACGCGCCGGAGGCTGTAAAAGATAGCACCTAGATTTCTAAAATCTATTTTTCTCCACGTCCAAGTGATATATTTTGTTTGTATTTCTGGATTGATTGGAGTTTGGGAGAGTTGTCCCTGAGCTTGCTACTGCTAGATGGTAAAGAACTAAGATTTCCGGATATCTTACTGCTTTTTGCAACCCTGAAGGTCCAGAAAATAGGAAAGGAGATAGGGGGTCCAAGGTTCACAGACCCTCTAGATATAGTGAAGTTGAAAGGGGTATAAAGCTACCACCTATACAATTCTCCCGTAGTGTGAATAACCCAGTACCGCTTGCGGCGCTGAAAGCCACGGGGAACCGCTCTAGGATCTCTAAAATCTGACTTCTCTATCCGTCCAAGTGAGAATATTCAAGAGGGATCTCTTGATTGAATGTCAGAAATCCCCTGGAATTTAGTATAGTTGTCAAGGATTCCTCCTTTTAGATGGCGCGGATGGGAGTTTTTCAGATATCCAACTTCTCTTTCCGGCTTTAAAAGTTCCTAGAAAATCATAGACTTAATAGGAGAACAGGGCTGCAGGCTCCTAGAAGCCTCTGAAAACGGTGAAGTCGAAAAGGGTTCGAAGCTGCCAATTACGAATTCCGCTAGTAATATGAGTAATGCGGTACCGCCTGCCGCGCCGAAAGCCTCGAGAGACTACTCTTAGATATCTAAAATCTAGCTTTTCTCCCCGTCCAAGTGGGATCATTCGGTTAGATACTGAACATTGGATATGATTTGGGATAGTCGTCAAAGGAGTGCCGCTGCTAGCTAACGAAGAATTAAATATTTTGAGATATCCAAGTGCTTTGTGCTGTTCTAAATTCCCAGATACTTTGATTCACAAGGTTTGGGAAATCTCAAAAGCTAGTGAAAACGGCGAAGTTGAAAAGGGGTATGAGAAAGTACAGCTACCACTTACAAAATCTTCTAGTAGTGTGAGTGATTTGATGCCGCCTGCCGCGTAGAATACTACAAAGGACTCTTCTTAGATATCCAAAATCCAGCTTTTCCGTTTGTGCAAGGGAGATCTTTCGATTAGATTTGAGGATTCAGATAGAATCTAGGATAGCTATCATGGATCTCTACTATTGGATAGCGAAGAAGGAAGGATTTTAGGATATCCAACCACTCCGGGCAGTCGTACCCTCCTAGATATATAGTCTCTGCAAAATTGTAAGACCTGAAAGCCGGTGAGAATAGTAAAGTTGAAAGGGGTATATCGCTAAGAATAGGTATAGAGTTCCGGACCTTAACTTTTGATATATAGCGATGCGATGTAATCTATTCTCGGTATCGAGTAAGTTTCGGTCAAGTCGAAAGGGGTATAAGAAAGTACAGCTGACATCTAGCATATCTTATATAGATATGAACGATCTGGTGGCTCCTGCCGCGTCGGAGGTCACGAAGAACCGCTCTTGGATATCTACAATCTGGCTTTTCTGCTTGTACAAGTGAGATCCTTTGATTGAATGTTAGGAAATCAATGGAAACACAGAGAGTTGTCAAGGTGTACTACTGCTAGATAGCGCAGATTCAGGCATTTCGGCATATCCAAGTGCTCCGGGTTGTCCTAACAACACAGATACGTTGGTTCCTAAGGATTGGAAGTCTCAAGAGCCAGTGAGAACAGTGAAGTCGAAAGGGGCAAGGTGCTTCAATATCTCCAGAATGTTGAAGTCGAAAGGGGTACGTCGCCAAGAATAGGTACCTATGGAGTTCCGGACCTCAACCTTTGATGCACGACGATGCGATGCGATCTATTCTCGGCGACGAGCAAGTTTCTTCACCTTCCTCGACCTCAATCAGCTCCTCTTCCTCTTCCTCTTCCTTCTCTCTCTCCACCACCACGCCCTCACCTTCACCCTCACCTACCGCCTCTCCGCCTCTCCGCCTCTCTTCCAGCCACAAAGCCTCACACAACCGCGCCCACAATGGCCTCATCTCTCAGTCCCGGCGTCTGGGTCGCCATCACACTAGCCATCCTCCTCTCTCTCAGCCTCCCCGTCCTCATCCGCGCATGGTGGTTCGGCCACCTCCCCTGCCACCGCCTAAGATTCCTCCGTCGCACCCGCTCCGTCGCAGAGATATCCCGAACAAGGCAGCTGGAAGCGGGCGTGGAGTTGCAGTCCCTCTCACCGCAGGCCTCACATCGCTCAAACGCCTCCTCCGCCATCCAGGCCCTCCGCGAGAACCGCTATAGCACGTACGGGTCGGCCGCCGGTGGGAACCAGGGGGACGAAAGTCCTGTCATCGGTACCACTGCTCACTGGCACAAGCCAGAACTGGACGGCAATCCCACAACCTCCAATTCCACAACTGGCCAAGTCACTCGCGCGCCATCGACCACCCTCTCCGCCCTCTCACAGCGCTTCTCCCTTCCCGAAAGCAGCATCTTCGACGCGGCCGACTTCACCGCCGTCTCGACGCCACCACGTCCGACCTTCCAAGACCGCGAGACGAGGCCGTCCGCAGCGCTATCGTACGTTCCGGCATATCCATCCTTCGGCCACGTCAACGAAAGCTCCTTCTCCCCCGGCGCCTCGCTGTCGCACTCGCAAGACGGTGGATTGAACGGCGAGATTCCCACTTCTTCTGCTACGGCGTCCATATACGAGATGCCAGAGAGCCCGTCCCCGCGCCCGCGTCTCCCACACCTCCATACGTCCAGGATGCTAGACGAGCCCGATTACGACTCGGCGCCCGAGCTCGTGCCGCGACCGCTGTCTGGCTCCTGGAACAGCCCGCCTGGATCGCGTCCCCTCTCCCGCTCTGTCTCTGCAAGTTGCGCTGGTTCCGCGCCTCGGTCGTCGGCGGGGAGCAGTTCGCTTGTCTGGAATCTTGGAAATGCCTGGGCGGAGCCTGCTGCCAGTGTCTCGCGTCTGTTGGTGCCTGCGCCTGTCCTCCGGTCCCGTAGCCGTCCGTCGCTTGCTCGGGGGCTGAGCAGCGATTCTATCCCGCTGCCGCCGTCGGCTGAGCATGCTCTTGGTGGAGGATTGCTGGGGTTACACGAGGAAAGTGGGAGTGAGATGAGTAGGAGCATGGACAATCTTGAGGGTGCCTCTGCACAGGAAGAGACCAAGGAGAGGGAGAGGGATATGGAGGAGGAAAAGGAGATGGGAGCTCGTGTCTCCCAGGATGACGATAATGACAATGATGGTGACAAAGATGATGACGAGGAAGACGACGAGAAAGACAAAGAGATCCGTAGACTGATGAAGGCAAGGAGGGAGCGATATCGCTCATTCCTCGAAGCCCAGAAGTAGCTTTATGAAGAAGGTAGCAATTTGAGTAGCTGACTGGAGAGTGGGGAATGACTTTGCTTGAGAGGAGGCGCTAAAATAAGTGATGAGTTGTGCAGAGTCAATAAATAGACGGCTTGCTGAACATTGTTTTAACCTGTGCACGTGATATGGCATAAGCGAGATGACCCACGTGATATACCACGTGATCAATATCAGGAACGATGGTGCTGCTCCATGGCTACACTGTTAGCAGCTGTAGGTATAGCGAACGATCGTTCATCGATGCTACGGAATCAGCATGAGCCAAAGAGCGACTGCCATCCAGCCAAAGTGACACTTTTTTGATAGCTGCCGGATGATTCCAAGAGCCTGTCCTTCCTCGGACTTTCTTGGAGTAGCATCTGGCGTTGCAGGATCCATTTGCAATCCACTATGCCTATAGGTACCGCCACACGACCAGAGTCCTTTTCTCTCAGAAGCTGCAGGAATACTTTCGAAGGCCTGTCCTCCGATAGACTTCTCAAAATTGGCATTAGATGCAAGAAGAGAGAAACGAGATGTCGCGGGTGTCGAAAGACTGACTAAAGGTAGCGCAGCACTCGTGTGCTGAGGGGCATTACTGAAGAAAGAAGTAAGTTAGACTCTATTATAAGATGCCAGTCAGCTTGTCAAACTTACCAACATGTTTTGGGAACGTGTACTGTAAGACTTGCAACTGTTTTAAGAGTCATCCGACCTAGTGACGGGATAAATGCTTAGCGACAAACATACTACGACAGGTAGGATGTTCCAGCCTTAGCATGATTGTAGAAGCATGACAGACCAACCAGAGTGTGCAAATCTGGAGAACAGTGATCGTATGAGGAACAATAAGGAACGATCTTTGAACACGAGCAGGAACTTGAAGAAAGAAACTTTGAAGCTTCACAAGGAGAAAGCGTGAAAAAATGTGTTTTAATTGATATGATGATCTGTGTACCTATATCGTGGAATATATCAGCCGCTCTTATACAATGCTAGATGCTTGCAAACCTACAAAGAACATCGACTTTCAGTCTTAGAACAATGCGCCTTCCATCCGTCTATGTACGTAGGCAGCACATGACACCCAACTGCATACTTCTCTTCTCCACCTACTCCCATCCCATCCCGAATACGGAATCCGAGGGCACTCCTGCTCGTCGTCGCATTCCCGTCGTCGCATTCACGTCGTCGCATTCATGGGATGGCCGCCACAGTTCCACAGCAGTCGCTTAAAAGCGCCGCAGCACAAGGATGCATGAAATGCTTATCGAAACAAGCGGGACGATCTCCGCAACCACGTGGAAAAGGAAGAGACATGTTGTTCGCGGTTTCGGTCCACGTCGATCCTCAAGCGCATGTGCGTAGCATCCAGATGTGGATGTGTGGGATGTCACGGCTCCCCTTTCCCCAGCGCTCGAGGACTTGGCAGCCGAGGGAACGGAACTTCCTCCACCACCTCTTCCATAGCTGGCAATGCTTGGGCTGCTCGGAGAAATGGGTGCATGCTACTCCTGTGACGAATTCGTCCAGTCGCAGATTTGCCGGGTTGATCTCTCGTTTCAAAGCCATCGGATTCGGAGAGGTTGAGCAGCTGCAGAAATCGTTCGATAATCAAGCGATACGCTTGCATTTTCATCCAGTCTCAATGACCCATTGGTTGCGTCGCCAGCCGTTATTTCTGTCGCCTTGGTGGCAGACCTGGCCGTGTGCAACGACCTCGCGATTAAAGGGCGTGTTGGGTGCTGAGATACGGCGGGTATAGGATTGCCACTGAGCAGGCTGATCTCCAGAACTGGGCGGGACGGGAGAAGAGAAGCGGCGGACTGTGGGTTCTGGAGGTGGAGGCGGGAACGATGGAAAGGCTGTGCTAGACGACATCGGTGTTGTGGATGGTGGCCAATGGGGAGGAGAAGATGGTGACAAAGTCCATGGATTCGGTGGAGGATCACAATGAATTTTGTTGTCTGAAACGGATGGAATATTCCCCTGACCGCGTGTTCGTCTTGCCTTCCTGATGGCCCGTAGGCATGGTCGAACGCTGAGAATGAGCGTGACGGCGAATATAAGAAGTACGAGTGGTGAGGAGGGATAGGAGAGTACTCGGTAAACAAGGTCAAATATGCTGCAGGACTTGACTTCATCTGATGAGGGCGGCCCTGTAGAAGGGGAAATGACTACTGGCGGAGGCATTGTGGATGGTTCCCAGGCGCATGGAGAGGTTGTCAAGGGCTGAAAGGGAGGATATATAGGGACATGACTGGAGAAACTTGTCAGTCATGGCGCGGCGCAGCAAGGAAACGAAGGATTATATACCATGACACAGAGAGACACGGGTACGCTAAATGACGAGTGGATGTTAGCGGTTCTCAAAAGACGAGAGGGAAGCGCCGCAGCAAACTGAAGGGGTGGGACAAAGTGGTCGACTTCCAGGTTCTTGGGTATTAACTTGAGCCGCGTTTCTCCACACAGCCATATTCCAGGAGCGCAATGACTTGCGCCATCGCGCGTGAACAACAGCTGTGTTTCATGATAACATGCCGTCTTTGGCGGTAAACGCCATCCCACGTTTCCCCATCAGTGATATCTGTCCATGTTGGTACGGGTTTCAGCTGGGAGATGACAGCGATCGACGGTGGGTTTGACTGGAGGTGGGCGACGGAAGCGCGTCGGGCTTGTCGTCTCTTTCGCCGGAGGCCTGGTTCAGGTGGCATAGAAACGCGCCGCAGGGTCTCGCCGGGTCATTGCTGCCGGCGAATCTGGTCGCGGAAAGAGGGGTGGAATGTGGGTGGAGTTGGGGACAGCTGAAGTGTGCGAGTTTGTTGCTGAGTTGCTGGTTGTCAGCAGGGGGTCAGCTGGAGTGGACGCAAGCGTGGCGGAATGCCAAGCCCGGGGCGACTTCAGCAAGAGGGAGAGGGCAGGGCCGAGCGACGGGCCGCGTTGCTCTATCAAAGTTCAGACTGGATCTGAATCTGATCAGAACAGTGACAGTGACATGCTCGGGTGCTCGAATTGGACAGTTGTCCCTGGGCAGCTGAGCGAGAAAGCCGGCGATGCAGATGCGCGCCGCAAAGTCGCAACGCTTCTCCGCCGCCTCGCGTTAGCTTGCTGCACAAAGGTCGAGCGAGCTGGAGATTGGAGAAAAATGCTTCTCGGAGTGTCGACCGGCTCCGCGTCCGAGTTTGAAGAAAACCCAGTGGACTTCAGTTGGCTGATGCGGAGTATACTCCAAATCCAACTGGTTGGTCGTGATC
The DNA here is from genome assembly GCA_010015705.1 of Aulographum hederae CBS 113979. Classification (NCBI taxonomy): domain Eukaryota; kingdom Fungi; phylum Ascomycota; class Dothideomycetes; order Aulographales; family Aulographaceae; genus Aulographum; species Aulographum hederae. Next base: position 52,304 of record ML977203.1, read on the forward strand.
TCCATCCCATCCTCCTGGCTCACTCCATCGAGTCCATCGTGATATGCTACCGACGCATCGCCCGGTGCTAGGTACGTCTCAGGCAAGACAGGCTGGCAGGCTTAGTTGTTGCTTGCATACGTGGACGATAAGCGAACTTGAGTGATGTGCCTCTACCGACCACTCCTTGATGTCCGGCGGACCTTCAACCACGATGGTGGATCTCAGACATGGAACTTGGAATAGCACGGCAAGATGAGGGATTCGGAGGGATCCGATCATGCACAAGGATGACAGCCAGAAGAGCCGAGAAAGCAGGGTAGGTGGAAGAGAAGTGGTATGCATCTAGGACGAGCTACTGGGACGAAAAGCTTCCATTCTTGAATCATGCTGATATGGTTTGCCACAAGCCGTCCGCATCTTATAAATGTCAAAATAGTTTTGGAAATCCCAAGAGGATACAACTGGCCGGAATCAAGTTCCTGTCAAGGAAGAACCTACGAGGCATGCAACATCCAGTCTAGTTGCTGCGCCAAAGACTTCATGTTTTTTCCTTCGCCGGTGATTTCACCTCAGACATAGCGTGGCTCGCTCTCCGAACTCCCTCTCCACACTCCCCTCTTCTTTGATCATATCGCTTAGCCACCGCTTCGCTCCCTCGGTCTCTTTCGCGCCAAACTTCACTAGGACGAAATTCCGAACACGAGCGGCTGTCCATAGAAGCCCATCTACCTTCTCCTGCTTCTGTCGTTTAAGCTTTCTTATTTCGGCTTGCTCCTCGGGTGTTAGAGGTGTTGTCCTGGGAGCGGACACCGCGTCCGAGTCCCAATTCCTCCCTCCAATCCGAGGCAAAGCTTCGAATTCGGCAAGAAAATGGTCGCCCAATGCTGTGAACACGGGTCCACACAAGATGAGTGTCCCAAAGATACTAAGATTATCCATCCTCTCAGAGAACAGAGACGGGAGTGTGGCCGATGGGTGAAGTAAAAGAGCGTCCCGCAGAAGAAGCCTCTTTTTTCGAGCTTCACTCTGCCGTTCTTCGCTTGCGTTTGGTAGAAGATAGACTTCATTCTTGCTCCCGTACCTCCAGAAATCCCACTTCTCGCCCAGTGCAGAACGTCCTTGATTTACCCAGTCGAGCACACACAGACTGGGCTCGCCTCCGGAGTTTTGGCCTCTCCAGTCCACGAGTCCATAAACTTGTGTCTGCTCGAACGCGCTTTTCCCGAATGGTTGAACGGGGTCTGGAAGGTAGCACAGCGCACTCCCTGGCAGAAGAGTGGCATTCATAAACTGCTTCGATATGACAGAAGGGTCTGGCGACTTGAAGATTTTGGTGCTGCCCTGGGTAAGGAGGATCAGACGAGTAGATCGAGCAAGTGTTGTCGTGAGATTGATAGCATCGCCAGCCACCAGGCCACCGCCGTAGGTAAGTAGATATACCGTGTGAACGAGATAGCTTCTCTGCTGATTATCCGGCGATGAGTGATCGCCGGCTTCCTTGTCCTCGAGTGTAGAGCCAGAGCTTCTTGAATGGCGTGGAGACACGATGATTGGGGACGGCGCAATGAGCTTCAGAGGGTACTGATAGGAAACAGTCTCGAGAACAGGCTTATCAGGCGGCAGGACTGAAAGAATAATCTTCCCGAATCCAGGTTTGGACGAGGAGCCAGCAAATGGATTAGACATGATAAAAGGACTTGGTAAATGGTGGCAGGGTGAGGAATACTCAAGTCGTAAAGAGGGGCCTTGGGGATAGAGAAGATACGGAACTATGTATTGAGTATTCCTGTGCGACTAAGATTAGGGGCATTTATGTTGAGACATGTATTGGATGAAGAAGAAAAGACTGAGGGTATATAGTTCTACAAGAAATGGCAGTCAGTCAGTTGGCCGTTCTGCGATGAATTCACCAGGCATTGTGGTACAGGCAGTACTAACTATCGTGAGAAACCGGCGCGGAATCAGTCCCTTATTGGTGTTGAGGCACAGGATCACGGCAATGCTCAAGGGCTTGCCGCAGCATTCGCAGACAGAGGCATTCACACTGCTCTCGCTGCGCATGCACACTCCCCAATCTAGTCTTCGACGCGCATCCGCCCATTGAAGTCGCAAACAAAATCGGCCAGCGCCCGAGCTGCCACTCGAAATCTTGGCACACATCACGGGACACGGACTTTCGGCGACCGCCCCAAAGTCGCGTCTCGTTCCACCCACAACCTCCACCCGCCGCGCTCTCAACCACAACATCCCCGGACGCGATATTTTCCTTCCAATTCCGTGCTAGATGCCCGCCCGTCTCTCCAGCATGGAGATATCCGAACCGGAGTCCGACGCGCAACACGGCGCGACACGTCGCAAATCTGGACGCGTCGTCAAGAAACCAGAACTCTTCGCGACACGCTCCTCGCCCACCGGTAGCGTGAAGCGCAAGCGTAGCCAGAACGATGACGACGATGATAACAATGATGCCGACGACCAGGTGCAAGACGCGTCCGACGAGGATGCCGAAAGCGAAGAGGGAGAGCCAGACGAGGAGGAGATGCGCGAGAAGAAGCGCAAGGCGAAAAAGAAGGCTGCCGCAAACAGGAAACCGGCGGCAAAGAAGGTGAAGGCGAACGGAGAGATGCATCTTGCCATTCGAGCCGTGGCTAAACCGAAAAAGCCACGCAGGGCGAAGCCCACAAAGTCAACGAAGAGCACTGCCGCGGGCGTGAATGTTGAAGATGCAGGCGTGCTCTACAGTAAGAGACCAATGTGCCACGCGTTGAATGACCAAGCTGACCCATTCTCCAGATGAAGTTTTCGTGAACGGAAAGGACCTCGACGATGTTGTTGGCGAATGGTTGCAGCGATTTGGCGCCGGCGATGCAGCTGCACTTTCGGAGATATTCAACTTCATCCTCCGGGCAGCTGGATGCAATCACCAAGTCGATGAGCACATTACCGAAGATCCAGATCACTTCACCGACAAGTTGACTGACATTCAGGACGAATACCAAGCGGTAAGTCCAATGCGCCTGGGAATGTTAGATTTGCGTCACTGACCGTACAATAGCAAAATATCACCGAATATCCTCTCATTGGCAAAGGCCGAAATGCCCACAACTTCAAGAGCTCTCTGGAAGGGTTTTTCGACTCGTTCATCCGAACCCTCGCTGCGTCTTCACATTTGTACGACGAGCCCGCTGTCATGGAAAATATCCTCGCATGGACCGCTACAATGTCGTCGGCTGGCAATAGGCCCTTCAGACACACTGCGACGGTTGTGTCGCTTGCAATCGTCACTGCTTTGTGTAATCTGGCCAAAGATCTCATCGAGTCCTCGGCTACCACTCTCAGACAGAGCGAAGGGGAGAAGAAGAGGAAGACTGCCAACAAGAAGCGGGTCTCTGAAATGGATGACAAGGTCAAAAAAGCCACTGAGATGCAGGACACCCTCGATGGATATATTAACAATTGGTTCGATACCGTCTTCGTCCATCGATACCGCGACATTGATCCCAGGATACGGGTAGACTGCGTTCAGGCGCTCAGTACTTGGATCATGACTCACCCGGACTTGTTTTTCGAAGGCCAGTACCTCCGCTACCTCGGTTGGATTCTTTGCGACACGAATCAGGCGACCCGGCTGGAAGCAGTCAAGCAGCTTCACCACATGTTCGAGGACAAGGACAAGCTCCCAGGTTTGAAAACCTTTACAGAGCGATTCCGAGCCCGGATGGTGGAGATGGCCACTCGAGACTCCGAGTACAGCGTTCGCGCGGCAAGTGTGGAGTTGCTCGATACTCTTCGGGAAGCAGGATTGCTTGAGCCAGATGACATTGATGCCGTCGGGCGTCTCATCTTCGATTTCGAGCAACGTGTACGGAAAGCAGTTGTTCCTTTCTTCGCAGCGAACATTCAAGAACTGTACGAGTCGAAGCTTGAGGAGCTGGGAGGCGAGGACGCTATCGGCGAGGCTATTCCTGAACCAGATGAGGAGAACTACGATTCCCCGCGCCTAGAGTGGCTCAAATTGAAATCTCTCGTTGAAATGCTCGAATCCTACGATGCCGAGGAGCAAATGGAACCCATTCAAGCAGACCAAGCGCCTGGAGGCGGTGATTACAACATCATCGCGACAGAGCTTGAAACCCGCCTTGCTCTCGCCGCAGAGCTCTTGTACGAGCAGATTGAAGAGATCCGCAAGTGGGAGGTTCTCGCCGGCTACGTGCTCTATGATCATTCACAAGCTACGCAAAATGGTACAGCCGCAGCTGATACCGAATCCCAATTAAAGGCGGAATGCCACCTGGACGGAAGACAGAGCGTCATGCTGCTGGAAGTCCTGAGTGCTGCTGTCAAGCTCAGCCTTACCAAGACTGTGGAAGCCGGATCAGATAAGAAGGCGAAGAAAACCAAAGCCCAGCAGCGGCAAGATGCGGAAACCCAGGAAACATCGGCCCTGCATCTTGCAGTGCTGATCCCTCAGCTTCTCAAGAAGTTTGGCGAACAACCGGACGCAGCATCGGCCGTCTTGCGTTTGGAGCGAGTTCTCAACTTGGACGTCTTCCAAGAGCTTCGCCAGGACAACACGACGTATTCGGCTATGCTCGATGAAATGAACAAACAGTTTTCATCGCACAGCAATGAGAATGTTCTCGCTGAAGTCAGCAAGGCAATCCTGCACGCAAAGAGCTACGAAGACCTCGGCGAGGTTACCGAAGGCAAAGTGCAGTCTCTGTGGGAGGATACGACCAACACGTTTCACACCCTCACTCGAAGCAGCAGCGACACTCTCACTGTCCGCGGCAGCTTGAACAGTAATGTCCTAAAAGCCGTGTCCGGGACTATTCTGCGCCTGTCAAACCTTTCTCGAGTTTCGGACCCTCTTGAAGCCCTCGAAGCATCGCCACCACGCGCAGCCAAGGCCGGACGTTCAAAGAAGTCTCAACGTCCTGCTGATGATGACAAGTCTGCCATCGATATTCTGTGTGAGCTTGTGCTCCGTGGACTGTCCAGTTCGGATAGCACCGACTTGGACGAGGACGACGCCGCTCTTGAAGACGCCATCTGTGTCAACGCGTGCGAGTGCATCTCATTCTATTTCCTCTGGGTTATTCTATCTTGGAAGAGTCTTGTCGAGTCCGGCAACACCATCCCTGATGAAGTCCTCGACACCATCGCCGGCCGGCGGGATCGATACGTCGCCAACATGACGCAGGTTCTCAATGGACGTCGCGGTGCCGATGACGTCCGCATGTCTGTTGCTGGCTTTCTTCTAGACTTGCACACCACCTTCACCACCCTCCGCCATACATCTCCGCCAAAAGGAAAATCCGCATCTCAAGAGCAAGACGAGCCGAATGAAGACTACAAGGCACTTGTCCTTCCTTTGGACGTCAAGCAGACTCAAATTCCGCTTCTTCAGACCCTTATCGCCGCCGAAAACGCCTTTGCGAAAAAGACAGGCAAGTCCCTCGAAGATGTGGCCGATGATGACGATCCCATCGATCCAGACGACGACCCTGTCTTCGACGACGACGACGCAGACGATCAAGACGAGCACGCCCAGATGCAGAAGTTGAAATCAAAGCTGGCAGCCGAACAGCGCCTCTGCGAGCTCGCCGGCAAGATCGTCCTCGCGATCATGGCTGGCGTCGTCGACGTGCCACCCGAGGACCGCCAGAAGGGCGGGTATGTTGGTCCCGTGCGCAAGCGGCTCGAGAGGAACAAGACGAGGCTTGGTCAGAACTATCGCGCTGTTGTGGGCTATTTTGATGATGTGAAGAAGACGGGGGGGAGGAAGAAGGCTGTTGGTACGGGTGCGGCGAAGGGGAAGAAGTCTGCGCTGTCTGCGAAGAAGAAGGCGGCTAGGAGCGAGGAGCTGGTTGTTGAGGATGATATCGAGGATGAGGGGATGGCTGATGCTGATGCTGATGCTGATGAGAATGAGAATGATGAAGATGCGTTGCGGAGGGAGGGTCTTGTTGCCGAAGATGAGAATGCTGATGCCGATGAGGAGGCTAGGGAGGAGAGCACTGCCGTCGAGCAGCAGGAGGAGGAGGAGGTCGAGAGTGTGCTCGGCGATTGAGAGTGTCGTGACCTGTCGTCCTTCGATCAGGAGATGTTTCCCTCGACTGACTTTGCATGGCGTCAAGGTTGGGAAGTTTACGGACTATGAAAGGGGATGCAATTGCAAAGCTGAAGTTCAGCCTTCTCTCTCTGGATTTCTACTTGCTGTTTTCTTTCTGCTTTGTTCCGAATCAAGCGTCCTTTTTTTTTAAGCGGACAAAACGGGGGATCTTTTCCTTGCTCATGGACGGCGATGAGAGCGAAAAAATGAATTGCAAAAGCGAGAGCGAAAGCGAACGTGGCGTTTTCTTGTGGTATGGCTGATGATAATGGGAGGGTGTTCCTGATCGCGGTTTGCGAGTTGCTGGATTAGGTTCTCTGCTATTCTGTTCTGTTTACATAATATATCCTCTTCTCTTGTTCTGTCGTGGAGTATATTTGTCGTGCTACTCGGCTTCTTGATGTGACGTTGAGGATATGTATGGAGGGGAAGGAAGACGTGGAATGTGCGATGTGGCTGGCAAAAGGAGGTAAGTTGTCCATACTACTCGAAAATCGACCGATACAGAACATATCACTACCTCGAGGCTGTAGGTTTACATGTACGGCCACATTTCTTCGACGGAGCTCTGCTGAGGGTATATACCTCCGGACTACGATATCCCGAGACGTATCAAGACCACCTTCTTGCAGCTCCTTGATGTTGGTTACGGTGGTGGATGTTGAGCCCTTGAATGCAGGGATGGTGGAAAGGCTCGATTTTCGAATCACTTTTCTGACGAATGGGACGGTTGGGTAGGTGTCATGGAGTGCTGGCAGGGGCTTATGAGGGTGTAGGGATGGGTCAAGCTAAGGTATCAAGATAGGTTTTGGAACTTCTATTACGACCAAATGAATTCGATAGGTATCTGAGAGAAGAAAAAACAAGCAAAGGTATTCATATCAACTCAGAGTCTCAGACACGGACTAAATTCTGCTGACAGCCGCTTCAGTCAAGATCCATCTCTGAATCGTCATCGGCCCCAGTCTCATCAGTCTCATCGGCTTTATCGAGCTCGATATCATCGGCTTCATTTAGCTACAGCAGCACCACAGCAGCACCACAGCCTTTAGTAAGAAGTTTTCCCACCTGCAGTTAGATATCCTCCAAACGCCCTGTTTCCAGACGGACAAGCTTGGTGGTTTATACTGAGTGATCAGATATTCAAAGACTTAGGTAGGCATTCTTTGAGCCTCTTCTATATTAAGTCCGAGTTACTTCTCCTGCCTCCCCCTTCCCTTCTTTTTCCTTTGGGGATAAGCAAGCCTTGTCTCGCGAGAACTCTGCTGGACTATTGAGGAAAGGGTTCGGGTCGCGGCCGATATCGTCGTAACGGTATTGGATTCAAGATCTCGTTTGTATTATTCTATGTATCCCTGATGGGTTCTTCGCACAGCCACCTCTACATGTCACGCCCTAAACATCATCCTCCCTCCCCTCTTTCCGGCACTCTCCACAACAGCCCCTCACATCCTCCCTACACCTCAACACTCCGCAAAACCCCCTCCTCCAGCACCTCCCCCTCCCCACCCCCCACCGCCCGTCCACCCCTCCCAACCCTCCTCCCCGCCTCCAAAAACTCCTCCCACCCAACCCCCCTAATCTGCTCCTCCGACGCCATCGGCCCCATCATCTCCTCGACCGTCTTTTTCCTTCTGACGTTATACCTTCTTGGATTCCTGGGCTTGATTTCTCTTAGGCCTTGTTTTTCGCGGGGAGTGGGTTGGTTGTTGGTGGAGGAGGTGGTGGGAGAGGAGAGGCGGCCGAGGACTTCCCACCAGCATTCCGTGGGGAGGTATCCTTCACTAGCAGCCTCGAAGTCCGCGGCGCGACGTTGTGCTTCGAGCGAAGGTCCATCCCCATCCCCACCACCACCACCCACCCTCCTCCCTCCTCCGCCACCCGCCCTAACAAACACCCCCGCCCGCACAAGCCACTCCCCCACAAGCCCAATCTCCCAAACATTCACAAACCCCTTAAACGCCCTCGCCATCTCGCGCGGGCTAAACTGGTGTTTCAGCGCGGCGCACTGGATCACCCCAGCCAGGATCTGGGTCCAGTATTTGGGGATCAGGTTGCCGGATATGTCGACCCAGGCGGGATTGGGTTTGAGGGGCGTGTTTGGTTTGCGGGTTATGAGTTTCTGCGACTCGCTGGCTTTGCGTTTGCCCTTGTCAGCGGTGCTGTGAAGCTGGCCGGGCGCCGGGGTGGAGGAGATGTCGACTTCGATATCGCCAACCCCAGGCGCAGGTTCAGAAAGGTCATAAAACACGCCCTCGCCGCTGCCGTAGTGATACGCCTCCGTGGGCGACACCTCGGTGCGGAAGTTGAAGCGATTTGCCTTCAGCTTGCGCGTCTCGTAGCTGTACCCCAGATAGCCCCATTTGGAGAGCTTGGGGTGTTTAGCGCTGACGTCGTCTTTGACGGGCGGGAGCTGGCTGCGTAGAGTGAGGCGGCCGGCTTCTTGCAGGTGCGTGAGGACGAGAATCAAGCCGTCGGAGACTTCGGTGTGGATTGTGAAGGTCGGGCGGAAGAGGGTTGAGGAGCTGGATGCTCCACTCCTCTGCTCGAGTGCTCGATCTTCTTCGATCTGCTGCTTGAAGATTTCATCGAGGTGGAATTTCGCAGCCACCGCGGTCGCATAGAACGACAGCGGCTTGTGCTTGTGCTGGCTATTCAGCGCATTGTCGAACTTGTCGGACATGTACCAATTGCGCTGCGGAACCATGGGTCCACGATGCGTCGACGCGATGACCTTCTCTTCATGCAGCTGTGCCGTGGCGTTAGAGATGAGAGACCGCGGGATCCCTTTGAAGCGGGCCGCGCCGACCTCGTGGTCGTACTGGTCCTGCGGCGTGGCAAAGTTGGCGCGAACGAGGCTCTTGACGGTTTCGAATTCGGAGAGCGAGGATACACTGGTGTCGACTCGATCCAGAGGGACGGTCATGTCGATTGCCTTCATCATCGCTTGGCGAGCCTTCATCGTCGTGGGCTGGGACAGGATTGTCTTTTGGATGAGCAGCTTGTCCGTCTCGACGGCTTCGATCTCATAGTGTTCCCCAATGTCCTTGAGTGCAACCGTTCGCCTGACGCCGCCTTTCTTGCCGCTTTCATTTGTGCGCTGCTTGATGGCCCAGTCGACTACAAAGTCCCAGTCATAGCCGATGAGGTTGTCCGGGTCAAAGTATGGGACTTCCTTGCGCTTGTATGCCTGCGGAAAACGCTCGCCGAAGAGTTGTTGCCGCGTCGCGATCCTTTTCGGGTAGAACTTGGCCAGATATTTGAAGTGATCGCGGAAGTAGTCCGGATCGTAATCTGGCCAGTGACGGAAGACCCAATGGACGATTTTCCACTCGATGGCGCCCAGGTCGCCATGAAGGAGCATACCAACAACAATGCAAGCGTGGATAAGCCTCGTCTGCGCGGCCTCGGTCATCTTCATCCTATCCGGCCGCTTTGCCTTTGGAGGTACGATGTGATCAGCAGTACCTCCAAGACTGTGTTTGCGGCCACGCTTCGGCTTCGGTGGCTTGTCTACCTTCAGCATGGCCTGCCCCTCGTATTGAGTCCGAGTGAATGCTTCGGGAAGAGGCCCCGCTCCAGTGTTGGTCAAGCCTAGCCTCCAAGTCACTTCAAAGGGCTGAATTCCGTCCGCTTCACCTGGCAGCAGGTCCTCGTTCTGGCCCTCGATCTGCCTGCTAGTAGGCGATGGAACAAGCACCCTGGGAGCGGTTCGCTTCAGAATCCCTCGACGTGTTTTTGCAAGTTTGCGTGAAGCAAAGTCTTTGTACTCCATGAGTGGAGTCTCAGAAACGTCCGAGAAGTCACCATCCGAATCTTCGGACGAATCAACATCCGGGTGCAAAGTACCAACGCCAGTGCCTGCCCGGAATCGGCGGTTCGGCATCTTCGAAGGTTTCGTTGGGGCTGGAGGTGTGTACACGAATCCGGTTGCAAAGGTACCAGTACCAGCATGAAAAGTGGTCGTTGGAGCCAAAAGCGCCATCATGAATTTGTTCTGCTGCCTCTTCGTCCCTTGCTTTCTCTTGACTAGTGCCTTGACGCGTGAAGGAACGAAGTCGGTCGACACTGTGCCAGTTGGAAGGTGGAAAAACGTTTTCGGAGCCAAAAGAGCCATCATAAACTCCTTTTCCGCCTTCTCCTTGGGCAGCGCAGCTGCATGCGCTGCTGCTTGCGCCCTCACGGATGTATTATTTTTAGTTCGCGATTTTCGATTTGCGGGATAGCGGTGCTTTCTTGTAGAGACGGGAACTTGCCATTGCAATTGGTGTTGCATTGGCATTGAGGGATGGTCATCGTCGTCGCCCAATGGCACAGCGCGTCCTTCGGGGCCCTTTCTACGCTTTCGGGGTTGCTTTTCAACACCTGCACGCGAGACCGCCTTGAGACCTTCGATTGCGTCAAAGTCGGAAGCAGGCGCAAGCCAAGTGAGGTTCATTGGTCCTGGCGTGGCCTTGAAGATTGCCTGGCTCGTCTGACCGCTACCACTGCCATATCCTGGACCGGCTCCTGTTTCTGAGCGGAGGGCAGTCGACTCGGCGCCAGCCCCAGTTCCATCACCCTCATTGTCGGGATCCACCTCATCCAGCGAGAACCTGACGCGTTTCCTGGAGCCTTCTTTTGAGGGTCCTTTATTGGCAGCCTGAGCCTTTTGCAAAATCGCATGGCCGTTGGCATTGACTGAGAACATATTGACCTGCCGCAAGAGTGTTTCAGTGTGCACAGGTTCGATCAGTGGCATCTTGAGCATCTCTTCGACTGGAGCTTCCGTGTGATACAAGCCCTCGGAATTGGGCCGTAAGTTATACCTGACGGGGAACAAGCGAGGCACTCCAGGCATCCTCGTATATGCAGGCCTCGCGGGCAATGGACTTTGGCCTTCAGGCATACGACCAGCTTTCCTCTCGGCCCTCTTGATCGTTGCTGCTTTCATGATCTCCGCAAGGTCCTGTTGGATCTTCTGCAAGAACGGACTGTCCATCTGAGTTGCTATATCCCGCTGAACTGTCAAGCTCTTGTACCGCGCGAGACCGTCTGGGAGCCTATTCTCGAACTCGTCTCCCCATTTCGGCTGGACCATGCCACTGGGGAAAAATGGGTTGGGCCAGTACTTCATGATACCTTTCTGCAGTCGGCGGAAGCGAGGGTCACTTGGAGGGATCTCTGGCAAGGCAATGATCTTTTTGGTGATCTTCTTCTCCCTCGACGAGTCGTCGAAAGTGAAAAAATAGATCTTCAACATGTCTTCTTCGACCATTTGGGCGACAATCCTGTCGACAGTGGTCTTGTCGACTCGGTTGGCCGTCGATGCGTTGCGTGCTCCTTGCCATACCTTGTTGAAGACTTTGGAGAGATCCCTACCAGCGAGCGTGACACCACCACAGTTCTCCACAATCTGAAGGACCATTTTGTTGCGGCGCAGTGCCAACGTTCCAGTACTCTGTTTAAAACCAGCCGGTCTACTACGTGAGTCCTGCTTGGCAATGGATGGCTTTGTCTTGGGTGCCTCCTCAAGCATTGGTGGAGCTTCAATGCCATCAAGCTCGGCCATTTCCAAGTCGTGATCTCCGTCTTCTTCGTCAACAGGCTGCAACGCAGACTGTGATGCCAGGTCTGCATTTTGCCTACCAGTGGTTCTGTCGGACTTGTCGATTGGAGGCCGGGAAGTAGTTCGGGGAATCCCGTCCGGGTCTGTTTCGCCTGTTGCAATGGGAAAGCCACCGTCGGTAGACATCGCAGTGATTGCTTGGTAGGCTTCTGGCATTACATTTTTGAGATGGTTTGGATTCCAAGCTGGGTCGTCCAGGAGCCGGCGCAAATTTACACTGGTATCATTGACATCCGCGTCGTCATCAGGCTCCAGCTCTTGCACGTGATTGGAGGTAGTAGTCAAGGAAAGCATATCCGCAAGGTCAACATGTCCCGTGCCGTCGTCGGATTCCGCGTCACTCATGTCAGTGTCTTCATCCGTACTGTCGATGTCGGTCTCTGATTCTTGGAGATCGATAGCCACATCTTCAGGCGCAGTGTCGGCTTCGAAAACAGATCCGTATTCTGCGAGGAGCTCAGGAGGGATGGAGCCACCGGGAGGAGGATCATTCCGAATTTCAGGTGCGGCGGGATTGGCGCCAGTCTCAACGTCTTGACGTGGTGCGTTTTCTTCTGCATGGTTTGCTTCACTCATCGCAGAATTGACGTCGTCGTGGTTCTGTGGAGGAGGTTGCTTTTCTTTTGGGGCAGGAAATCCGATATTGAGCTCATGCAGGCGCTTCGACTTGACGACCAGAACTCGGTCCCTACGCGGGCCGCCAATCTTGCCGCGTCCTTGCCTCTTTTTAAAATACGCATCGAAGTAAAGATTGGGTTTCGACTTTTTCGCAGGCGGGCCATGCGAGTCCGATCCACGTTTTCGCTTCGAAGACTTGCCCGCCGCTTCAGTTTCAGCTTCAGCCTCATTCGTCTCCTCGACCGGCTCGGGTTCCTCGGGTTCCTCGATTTCCTCGGGAGGTTGACGGAGCTCTCCAAGTCTGGAAGACTTGACGACAATTATGAACGTGTTCTTTTGGTGATTGCTTTCCGTATCATAGTCGTGCGATCCAGGAGGCTGGATGTGAAGGCCAGTTCGAGCCGGATTTTGGAGTTCCTTGACCAACTGCTGGATCCGAGGTTCATATAGAGAAGGGCGCTTTTTCCCCCTCTTCGCAGGCTGTGCCTTCTTTTTCCTGCCCCTAGGATCCCTTGGCTTCTCCGGTGTTGTAGGGGGCTCGTAAGCCTCAGCGTCCACACCTCTCAGGAACATAGCTGCTGGCGGATGTTGCGAAGATGCCGTGTCCGCAATGGCACCCTGGTCCTCAATTGAATCATGGGCGGGTTCGTCTGGATCAAACTCCGACATCTTGGAGACGGCTTCCTTTGCCTCTTGCCTGGCCAGCCAACTCGCATGTCGACGTAATCGCTTTTCTTTGAGCCCCGCTCGCTCTTGTTCCCACTTTTCGCGCTTCTTGTTGAGCCTCCAATTTTGAAAGTAGGCCTTGTGGTAGTCCTGTTTGAATTCTCGCGTCCACCTGGTTTCTTTCGGCTCTTCGGGCTCTTGGAGCTCACGCGTCACGGCTCTGCTTGCTACTGCCGCCGCCTTTCGTCCGCGCGACGCAGCTGGCCAGTAGATGTAAAGCTCGCCGTTGGGGCGCCTCTTGACCTCGGGGTCTGAAGACTGAAGAAGAGACTTGATCTTCGCTTGTTCGTACGCCTTTTGGAGGTAATTTCCACCTCTATCATCGTCACCTCGGATGAAAAGGCTTTGGCTGAGAACCGGAAATCCCCATTCATCCAATTCGAGCGTTTCTTCGGCCTTGGGAGCCTTCGCACTGGCCACTGCTGGCCAGGTACTATACCCCGCGGCAACCAGCTTGGCGTGATGCTCGAAAGTCCGGTAGACATATCGGGCAATTCGTCGATCCATGGCAAGATCCCTGACGATGCCCATGTATCGCAGATGCGGAGCCTGCGAAATCTCCCAGGCATCGGAGAGACGAGCGAGGACGACATCCACTGGCTTTCTCCAGTGCCTGCCAAAACCGAGATCGCTGATCTGTGAGCTAGATATTCCGTGCACTCCGGCACAGTCGATCAGATGGAACATGACGTCGGCGTACTCGTCTTCAGGTTGCCAGAAAGGATCCGGTTCTTGTTGCAGAGCCAGAGTCTCGGCATCGTTACCGAGAGTATCCTCATCCACCGCTCCAATGCCAAAAACATCCTCCTCGAGGTCTTCGGCAACAGGCTCTGTCAGATCCATGCCACGTGAATCCAGATTGGCGGCCGTCTCTTCTTCAAGATCGTCATTCGAAAGCAACGCGTCACCTGCACTTTCAGCCGGCGACGCAATGTCGAGGCCAGCCGCTTCGGCGTCAGCCTGCTCATAGCGCCACGCCCGGATTTGATCGTGTCGGATATGAAGAAAGGTAGTCAGGTCCTCGTCGGTGGGGAAACGGACGAGCTGGACGGCAGAAACAAAGACTTGCTTGTGTGCTCGCGTAGAAGGAGTCTGCACGCTCAGGCGCTTGATGACACCGATCATGCAGAGTTTCTCAATGCCACGCCAGAGAGTCCTGACTGTGTTGCTGTTCCGCGGAATATGCTGAGATCTGGTGAACAAGTGCTTCACAATTAGGGGATTAATAGCTTTGCGACTGACCAATTCTTCACGAAGATGATGCATGGTGATGATGTGATCTTCTGCCTTGCTCACGATCTCTGCGATTACAGTGACGAGGCGAGCCCAGTCCAACCTTTTAAAGTCCAGGAGTTCGCTCACGGCGGTTCCCTGTTTGGTGCCCGGGATTGCGGCATAGCGATGAGATAGCAGGTGGGTAGTGCGTCGGCCAGAAGTGATGACAACGCGCTTGGAGATGTAGCCTTTCGAGGCAAGAGCTTCAGTCCTGGGGGGCACGGAACGTTTGTCTTGGTCACTGAGCTGAACAAGATCAGGCTGGGAGATGCCATCCTTTCCAGCACCGGTGATCAGTGTCAAGAGTCGGAACTCCATCTTGGGGATCTTCCGCCAGTCAACGTCGTGACCCGTGAGGGCTTGCCAAACGCGGGTGGCATTGGTGTAGATGCGCATAGGGGCATCGTGGGGGCCGGGGGAGCTTTCCTGTTGGCGAGAGATTTCTTCGGCTTTGGCGAGCGAAAGTTTGTTGTATTCCTTGCCGGGTCCAAACCAGACGTCAGGGTGAGCGGAGAGCCACTTCCAGCCCTGCTCCTGGAGCGCGCGGATTGCCCTGGGATCGGCATTCTGGTCGGCGCCGGCGTAGGAAGGGCCGGGTAAAGATTCGATTTCGGGGAAGTCTTTCATACATCCGATCACAGAGTCGATGTTGGCACCTGTGAGTTGTTCATTAGCGACTGTGTCACGGGACTTGTGACTCGAAGGGACGAAAAAGCAGGATTGGGGAGTGCAGCGCCGTCAACAAAGGAAAGGAGAGTTAATGGATGGGCGGAGATGTAATGATGGAAGTCGAGGGCGATGCAAAAAAACATGTGGTGGGAGTGGTTTCAGTGAGAGTTGAACGTACCGTCATCGCCGCCGAGGGCAACCTTCTCGAGCAGGAACTCAACAACCTGATTCATGCCCTCGAAGCCCGCCATGGCGAGTTTTGGGCACCGCAGGGTGTTTGGACAGTGCTGGTGTTGGGTTCATGCGCGGGTGGTGATGATGATGTTGTTGTTGTTGTCCGAGGGGGAGAAAAGGTTGCACGCAGGAGGTGGTGGTGGTGCCGGCGAGTTGATGCTTCAAGCTATCTGGCCAATCAGAGCGCGCCAAGACGCGTCGCGTTGAAGCTCTCCGGGCTGCAGCTCGCCTGAGCACGTGCAATTTGCATGCAGTTTATTTTCTGGAAAGCTGCCTGGAACTTGGCTGCATCTGCATCTATTTCTATCATTCTTCGCCGTCCAGTCTTGTTGAGCTTTCCAAAGTATCTCTACCTCTCATACATACGGAGTACAAATCTGTAAGATGATTGTATTCCAGCAGCCAAAGTAGACCATATAGACGCAGTTCAGTTGATTCGAGCAGACGTTCTGCCTCATCGCCGTTTGATTCTTCAATTCATAGTTAGGCCATTTGGCTCAGTCTTTGCCCTAATGTTTGTAAACATGGAGCATTAAAGTTGTCTGTACACGGATCGCCTACAGAGTATAGTAAAAGCGTACGAATTAAGAGACTTTCCAATTTAGATTGATCCCCGTCCCGTCTCCCCATTGCCCATAGGGCTGACGGCAGCGGGAAGTCGCCGCCTGGCCTGGCGCCTGCATTGCGCAAGGCGGAAGGAGACAGCGTGACAGGGCGGAACCTCCATACCTTGAGCCTCCATACCAAACCAAACACCAAACACCCCGACTGCATTCCTTGCCCCTTGCCCGCATACTCTACCTATCTGAGCAAACGTATATCCCTTCATCTACTCCCATCTATTCAACTTCACCATCAGATCTTCAGGCCATTCCTATCCTCCACCTTCACTTCAACCGCTGTCCACGCGACCACAGCGGAGCCTCTCGGTAGCCTGTCTCATTCTCTGCCTTGCGAATCTTTCGGCAGCCTATCGCTCCCCACATACACCCACCATGTTCCCCTTTGGCAGTCTCGCCAACCGCCAGAACAAAACGCGTCAAGTCGTCGTCAAGAAGGCAGTCCCTGCGCCCAAGAAGCAAACCCTATCCGCCAACGGCTCCGAGAAGCGCAAAACTTCTCCAGCGGCGAAGAAGCAGAATGGCACCTCGAAACCTCCGTCTGCTGCCCGTTTGAAGCCCTCTGCCAAATCGACGCCCAATTTGCGCTCTCCGGCGCCGTCGAATGCTCTGAGTCGCAAGAGGACTCGCCAGCCTGATGTTCTGCCTGCGCTCAGTTCTGATAGCTCGTCTGAGAGCGAGGATGAGGTGGTTAATAAGAGGCTGAAGGTGGAGATCGCGACGAGGAATAGCGCAAGTATCGAACCAGACTTTGATCGCAATGTTCGGGACATAGAGGAGTGGAAAGAGGGCGAGGAGTTGGGTATCATACATGGCAAACAGCTTGTCGAGGCGAACAAGGCGTCCTGGAAGCCCATGTTTGATGTCGCAGAAGGTCAAGAAGAGGAGCTGCAGGTGGAGATGCAGTATCCAAGCGGCGCTCCTCCAGAAAAGTATGTTCAAACTGTCTAGGAAGATACTCGCGACACGTTGCGCGCGATGGAGTCTCCAGTAAGAATTTGCTGACAATCAACAGGATGCTTCTCTACACTCCGGCAGACAACCAAGACTACAAACCCCTGGAAGACATCACCTCAACCATCGACACCATCCTAACTCACTACTTCCCCTCCTCAATCGCCTCCCCCCACCTCTCCGACTCGACCGGCATCCGCCGCCTCCTCCTCCGCGCCCTCGCCCACAACTCCCTCCCAGACTTCCGCGCCGCCCTCACAACTTACAACACCCTAATCGCCACCTCCCTCTCCACAACCATCCCGACCCACCTAACCAGCACCCTGCGCTCCCCGCTCCCGCTCCCCCTCGTCGAACGCCTCCTAACCCAATCCTACGACCGCACAATCTCCCCCTCCATCTCCGCCCTCTCCAAATACCAAAACGGCACCGACAACGTCTACGGCGAACTCCTCCCACCCTTCGTCTCCAAAATCCTCGCCATCACCTCCCTTTCGAGCTCCTCCCTCTTCGTCGACCTCGGCTCCGGCGTCGGAAACGTCGTCCTGCAGGCGGCGTTGCAACACGGCGCCGAGAGCTGGGGCGTCGAGATGATGGCGAATCCGGCGCGGCTCGCGCGGGCCCAACTCGCGGATTTCGAGGGCAGGTGTAGGATGTGGGGGTTGAAGCCGGGAAAGGTGACGTTGATAGAAGACGACTTCCTCACAAACCCGTCCATCCAACCCATCCTCGCACGCGCCGACGTCGTCCTCATTAACAACAAAGCCTTCACGGCACCCCTCAACGACGCGCTCATGCTCAAATTTCTGGATCTGAAGGAAGGCGCCCGCATAGTCAGTTTGAAGTCTTTTGTTCCGGATAAATGGACCATCAAGGAGAGTAGAGTCGAGGATACGCGGAATGTGCTGAGGGTGACGCGGTATGAGTATTTTAGTAAGAGTGTTAGTTGGACGGATGAGTGGGGGGAGTGGTTTGTTGCGGTTAAGGATTCGGGGATGTTGAAGAAGTTTTTAGAGAGGAGGGGGCGGGGGAGGGAGAGTAGGGTGTAGGGACTCCCAGATTGGGTAGGCGAAGAGTTGAATCTGTCTAGATATCTAGCTGGAGGGGGGCATCTTTGGGGATATATGCACTCACTTCTCCCAAAGTTGGGAGTCTGGAAATATTGGAAAGTCGGTTGGATGATCTTTCCAGATACCAAAAGGCTTTCTTGGGTGGGGATCTTTTCCTTCAATCTCCTTTTTCCTTTTTTTTTTTTTTCTTCTCTCTTTTGGTAGCATTTTTATACCCAGAGCACTTATCTGCTGGCTGAACTGTCCGTTGCTTGAGTTCAGAATTAAAATATGAACAAGATAATAGACCGTCTTCATCAATCATTTCCGGTCGCCGAGTCGCCGCACCTGTCTGGGTTGTTTGTCGCATGTCGAAAGATTTTGTGGTCTTGAGTTGTTTCTGGAGATCTCTCCAGGATGGACAGTGAGAGGTTACTCGGATGGCGGGCACGCTGGAAGGGGGGGATAGGAGTTTTGTTTTCTCTTTGCATTCGCTGCATTCGGTTGGTGATATCTATAGCATGAACGCCCACTGCCGTACCGTAAACAACTGGAGAGGAAGATCTATATTATACACAGCGCGTCTGCATGCCGTGAATGGTTGCACGCCAGAAAAATCATCTCTTCGTCCTTCGGCTCTCATTCTTAGGTCGATCCTACCTAGTATTGCCAGAAATCCCATATCTTTCTTTCACGACATCAGCTCAAAGCATCACCACCTCGTCCAAACCTCCGCATATCCGCCAGCTCCATCACTTCCCCACCGTCAAAAACAACCTATCCCCCACATCCCCCAGTCCGGGTTTAATCATCCCTTTAGCATCCGTCCCACCATCGCACCCACCCGCCCAAACCTGCACATCAACCCCGCCTCCATTCCCCCCTCCCCCATTTCCTCCCTCCCCACCACCCATCCCATTAAGTCTCCCCTGCAAACACGCCCGTCCAAGCCCCTCCTCACTCGCCAAAACACAAATCAGTAGAATGCGCTTGACGCCCCAGTCGGACAGCGAGTCGATGGCGGCGCAGGCGGTGGCGCCGGTGGCGATCATTGGGTCGACTATTATTGCGAGGTCGGAGATTGGTCGGGGCGAAGAGGAGGGGGAGGAGGAGGTGGAGGAGGGGGTGCGGTGGAAGGGGAGGTTGTTGTAGTATTCGACGGGGTTTAGGGTTGTTTTTTCGCGGTAGAGTCCTAGGGGAGGGGAGTTAGTTGGGGGGGTGGAGGATAGTTGGGTTGGTGGGGAGGATGTTGGAGTGGAGATTGAGGGGAGAGGTGCGGGATTGTGGGAGTATGTATGTACGTACCTAGGTGGTGAACGGGGACTGGGTCGGGGAGGATGGATTGGATCGCGTCGACCATACCCAGGCCACTGCGGAGGATGGGCACGACGGAGATGTTGGATGGGGAGATAGTTGTCTTGTTGTAGGAATAGCCTATCGGAGATTCATCCTACAATTATAATTCTTTGTATCAGCTCTCTCTCCTCTAGCAATTGAAGCCGCGTCAACCATGAAAGCACAAGGTCTAGCACGCACTGCGGCCCAGAATGCCGGATAAAGCAAACCCTGGTTAAAATACCACAGAGAAAAAAACACTCACCGTCCCAGCATCCTCCGTCGACAAAACCGATGCCAGCGCCTCACATCCCACAATCGTCGCAATCTCGTGGATCAAACTTTTCGTCTCGCGCGTATTCGTGTCTTTTGAGCGCAGCTGCGAGAGTTTTGCTTTGAGGCAGGGGTGGGTTGAGATGTGGGCGTTGGGCGGGAGGGACGCCATTGTGAGGCGTGGGTGGGAGGAAGAATATGGCTAGAGGGATGGGGAGGAGGAAATGGGGTGACGATGACGACTGAGAGGCTGTGGAGGGGACTGGAGGGGACTGGAGGGGACTGGAGGGGACTGGAGGGGAGGATGAGGTTTGAGGGAGATAGACGTTGATGTTGTGTGCGCGCGTGGTTGATGATGTGCGGTTGGGATGTGGGGTGGAGATGCCTAGATGGGAAGGGCGATGAGGGTGACGATGGTCGATAATGGGGGAGGGGAAAGGGCAGTCGATGCGTGAGCGTGGGTGGAGCGTGGGTGGAGCGTGGGCTTGTTCGGTTCCAGTTTGCGGTGATGTTTCCATGGGCCATGGCTGGTGGGGTGGAGCACGTGCCAGGTAAAACGTGGGCGGTGCCCGCTCCGCTGCGGGTGCATCTGGGTGCCAGGATCCGCCGGAAAGCTTGGGAGCTTGGGTGCTTTCCACCTGCTTTTCCTTCCTCACCGCCTGCCGAGATACCGAGATAGATCTGCAGATACCGTTTGAGATGTTCATCTGCAAGGGCGCAGTGGGCGAGATCTCCCAGATCTCTCTCCTTAGACGCTTCCACCGGCAGGTAAGCCGTTGAATCACCGAATGCGGTACTTCAATATAGGCAACCGCGGGTACCTGAATAGCGGCCAAGATGACGAGCAGAGCACAGACTACGGGCAAAGTGGGCGTCACGGGCGTCAACCACCACGGCCACCAGCAGCAAAATGCTGCATGTCTCGACCAAAAGTCCGACTGTGCAGTGTGCATCGAGGTTGTACAGCCGTTTGAAACTTCCGGCCGCCGCAGTTCCATTCCCCGACAAACACCTCAAGCCCCCCAGTCAAACCATGTGCTACCCCATCCCCATCTCCGAGTCTGCTTCCACCTCCACCTTCACACCAGTCGCTCAATTCGTCACTCCTTTCAATTGACCCCTGCACGCTCGTTCTGCCCCTCTACCTAATCTAATGTTATAGCGCGGCCGTAACCACCATGTCCGCCAGCGAGAGAGCTCCAAGCATCCGCGAGAGCTACTACAACACGCAGCGCGCGAGCGTCGGCTCCGGAAGCTCGAGGTCGCATTCCCAAGGACCGCGACCACTCAGCAGATCTCACAGTAGACCACAGAGCGGAAGCACGCGATTGACCCACCCGGAAGACTTTTCAGCCCTCAATGAAGGTCGAGTCCCGGAGCAAGAGCAGGGAGCGTCGAGGCCCGGTACACAGGATGGCGAACGACGCAGACAGCGGAGACTGAGCAGTCGACCGACGACGGGGAATACGGCTGGTGGCTCGGGGAGGGAAAAGAGGGCGAGTGGGAACAGCGCGGCAGAGGTCAGCCACCGCTCTAGCAAAAGCGCTGGCAAGCAGAG
This sequence comes from Aulographum hederae CBS 113979, assembly GCA_010015705.1. NCBI lineage: Eukaryota > Fungi > Ascomycota > Dothideomycetes > Aulographales > Aulographaceae > Aulographum > Aulographum hederae. The sequence goes on from ML977203.1 coordinate 73,320, forward strand.
GAGCACCGGCGACGGGGACGACCAAGACCAAAGATACCAATACGGCGGTCTGAATGATGAACCGATGCCCGCGCAAGTCCGCGGCGACGAAGATGACGATGACGACAGTCTCTACCGACTGGACACGGAACCGAAGAACCGACGAGACTCGCCGTCGCGCTGGAAACTCCCTGGTGGAAGAGCTCCTGGTGAGCTAAGCGCGCCTTTGCGATCGCACCCTCCAGATGGCCAGCGACAAGCTCTCGAGGAGCCGTCCACGGAATGGCCATTGCGTGCTGAACAAGGCGGCAATAATCCTCCCGACAGGTTCGACCCAGAAGTAGGACAGGGCCGTCCTTCGAGCTTTGGCCGCTTCATGGACATTGTCTACACCATGGCCTATCTAATATTCTTCTCCATCTTCGGCGTACTCGCCCGTCTAGGAATCCAATGGCTAACCTTCTACCCCGGCGCGCCCGTCGTGACTCCTGTCCTCTGGGCCAACTTCGCCGGCTGCCTCTTCATGGGCTTCCTAATCGAAGAAACACTGCTCCTCGCCCCTCCACCAACCCACAAATACCTCGCCCTCCCCACCTCCAGCTCCTCTGCCCCAGAAAAGCCCCTCTACACGCCCTCAGGCGGCGGTGGACGCGGTCCCCTCAGCGGTCCGCGAGGAACAGCAGCAGCGCCAGAAAACCCCGCCGCGCGCCAATCCGCGTACCACACGCACAAAAAGACCACGCCCCTATACATCGGCCTCGCAACCGGCTTCTGCGGGAGTCTGACCTCCTTCTCCTCCTTCATGCGTGACGCCTTCCTGGCCCTCTCAAACGACCTCCCAACACCAATCTCCCACCCCACCACAACCGCGCCCTCCGCATCCACGCTCCCGCGTCACAACGGCTACTCCGTCGAAGCCATCCTCGCAGTAATAATCCTCACCCTAACCCTCTCCCTCTCCGCCTTAACCATCGGCGCACACCTTGCCCACTTCCTCTCCCACCCCTCGCTCCTCCTCCGCCGCCTCACCTCCCGGCTCCTCGTCAAACGAGACGTGGCGCGGCGAAGCGCTCTTCGCGACCGCCTTTGCACCCGCCGGCTGTCTGCTGCGCTGGCTAACATGTCTGCGTCTCAACCCCGTCGCTAAGCAGTTTCCCCTCGGCACTTTCGCCGTCAACATCTTCGGCACAGCCGTGTTGGCCTGTTGTTGGGATCTGCAGCACGTGCGGCTGCCGACGGGGGTTGGAGGGGGGAGGGTGGGGTGTCAGACGCTGCAGGGGGTTATGGATGGGTTCTGTGGGGCGCTGACGACGGTTAGTGGGTTTGTTGTTGAGGTTAGGGGGGTTGGGAGACGGCGGTGGAAGTGGGGGTATGGCGGGGCGAGTGTGGGGGTGGGGTTCGGTGTTGTGGTTGTTGTTATGGGGGCGGTTAGATGGGGAGGGGGGTGGGAAGGGGTGAGTTGTGTTGTTGGGAGGGGGTGAGAGATGTGGGAGAGGAAGATCGGGTGAGAGAGAGGTATAGGGGGAAGCTATGGGGCGGCTAGATGTGAATGGGAATATGAATGTGGATATATATAGAATAGATGGTGATATATAGACAGATGGATATAGATATGGCTACCAAAGGTATAAGTTATGGTGGCATGGCTAATGGCTAATGTAATTCCCATAATTAATGATAGATGGATGGTTTGATGGATTAGTAGCTAAAGCGGGTATACAGATCTTCTCAACATCTATCAGGGGTACTCAAAGAAGAGATTACTTCTCCCTCTGCCCTCCTAGTACCGTATAGAAGAGACATGTACCAGATTTCCCCATCGTACCACCCCACCCACTTTCCAAGACTACTCTACTCTCCTTGTCCTCTAAATTCCCTTCCACTCCACCTCCACACTCCACACTTCGCCCGCATTTAAAACCCGGTCCGGTGTCTGCAAGTCCAATCGAACTCCGATCGAGGTCGTTAAACTTCCTAGGTGGAAGTTAGCGAATTCCAAGAAAACAAGGACTCGGAGAAGGTAGCCTCTTAGACGGTCGTCCGGCCTCTCGAGCTGTTACTCACTCCTCCGCAGCCCGGTCCTGAGGATTGAAGGCGATGTTAAACCTCTTCGATGAGTGAGTGGCCGGTAACTAGCCAGATGCCAGAGGATCTTAGAAAAGCTTTGGCTGGAACCGCTTACTCAAAGCCCGACGCTATGGAATCTTCGGGAAATCGAGGATGGGAACACGTACTTCCTGGTCTGACATCAGACTTCTCTAGGAAGATAACGATAAAGTAGCCTTTCGGACAGCCAGTTGCGTACCCCGGAGATGTGTATAGCTGCTCGTCGACAGGGGTTAGCCATGAAGATTTATGGGATGAAGGAGATCTATCGTTAAGGCTATACTAGAATCGCTGGAAGATGAGGATAAGAAATCGTATTTATAGCCTAGCCTAGAAGAGTCTTCGGGAAAGTAAGGATAGAGCGGCGTATTTTTCCGGCCTGATAAAGGAGAGTCTCAGGATACACTTGAAGGAGGACGAGGTCTTTGGGACAGCCAGTTGCGTATTTACGAGACGTGTATAGCTGTTCGTTGGTATCCCAAGATCGCGGGCATTCGCGAGAAAATGAGAACTGGCCTTAGAGCTATGCTAAAGCTATTGCAATCTAGCAACAAGAAAAACTTCATCGGCTTGACACTAGAGAATCTTAGGGAAATGAAGGGTAGAATCACGGATTTCCGGGGCTGGTATTGAAGAACCTCGGGGTAATTAAGGATGGAGAAGCGTACTCACTGGCCTGACGATAGAAAATCTCATAGAAATAAGGATAAAATACTCTTCTGGACGAGTGGTTCTGTACTCCCGAGATGTGGATAGCTGCTTGCAGGTACGCCTTAGCTATCAAAATTTGTGCGGAACGTGAAAGCTAACACTAATAACATAGCGGATCGCTGGGAAAATTCGGTGGTTATACAATATGACATGTATCTCGAACTATCTATGTATATCCCCTGCCTCGTCCGATTTGTACAATTGTCAGGCGAAATATCAACGCCGGCTTCAATCCCCACTTTCCCCCTTCCCACAGAAGCCATTCACCACATCGCCAACCCCATCCACCATACCCACCCTCCAACAACCCCCAAACTCCCCACCGCAGTCCCTACATGCATCTCAATAACACTCCAAACCCACAGCGTCCCCACCGGCGGCGCCCGTCGCATCACCGCGTAATACCCCTCCTCGTTAACCACATGAATCATGTAACAGCCTCCCACCACTGCAGTCGCGAAGAACACCGCTTCCCGCGCAAGGGGGACTTTGAGCGCGGTTTCGGTGTGCAGTGAGTAGATCAGAACGAAGAGAAGGGGCGCGATGAGGAGGGTCCGCGGGATAATGGCGCCCCAGTCGACTTTTTGCTTGAACTGTTGGTTTACAAGAGCGTCTAACGTCAAATGGAGGACGGTAAGTGTGAAGGTGTATAGTATTGCTTCTGCGAGGGGGCTGATGAGGTCTAGCTCTGGGCCGTCTCCCGAATTTGGTGCGGAATTGGAACTGGACAAGGATTTAGGGAAAGGTTTCCCTTGCCGCAGGAGTTCTTGACGCTCTTCGGCGATTTGGAAGAGCGTTTTGGTTTCGGGCTTGGAGGTGTAGTCGGGTTTGCGGAGGGGGATGTCCATGTCATTTTGGTTTGAGGTGGAGGTTTGGTTGCCACGTGATGCTGTCCGGCGCTCTTTGCGGTTGCGTGGGGTTGGGCTGGATGACATGGCGAAGGGAGTTTGGTGTGTGATGTCTAAATTAAGGGGTTTGCGTGGAATATATATACAGCTGTCCGCTGGCTGATGGGTTGAGGTCTGAATAGAGGTGTGGTTATCTTATCTTATCTGATTGATCATGCCTCGGAGAGCTCGGGCCGACTCGCTTACTCTAGCTCAAAGTCACATGAACGCATCCCTAATGGTCCTCGACCTCACTTTCACTTTCTCGTCACTCCACGCTCTGCTGATGTAAACATCCAAAACAATTATCAACCAATCACACAATCAAGATGACTTGGCTCTTTTGGGCTTTGCCCATCTTCTTCTACATCGGTGCCTGGATCCTCTACGTCCGCTTCGTTCGCGCCCGCGCCCTCCTCCAAACGACAACTCTACACAACAAGCGCATATGCCTCTTGATCGCCCACCCGGACGACGAGGTCATGTTCTTCGCGCCCACGGTCATCGCACTCACCGACCCGGCCCTCAACAACCACGTCTCAATCCTCTGCATCAGCAACGGTAGCGGCGACGGCGATGGCGCCGTGCGCTCGAAAGAGCTGATCAAAAGCGCGCTGATGTTGGGAATCCGCTCCAAAGACGACATCACAGTCCTCGACGACGCGTGGGTAGCCTAGCAAGCCAAGCATTGGCCGCCAGAAACTCACATCTTCGTCTTCAGGAACTTCCCCGACTCGTTCTCCGTCACGTGGAATCCGCGTCTGCTCTCGAACCTCCTGACCGCGCGGCTGGCGCCCAAGATGGCGTCGATATCCGCAAACGCGCCGCCCGAGGCCGACGTTGATGTTCTCATCACCTTTGACAAGCACGGCGTCTCGGCACATCCAAACCACAAATCTCTCTACCATGGCACTCTCTCCTTCCTCAAAGCCATCATGCACAAGCACTCCGGTAGCCAGTGGACCTGCCCCATCAAACTCTACACGCTCAACTCGACGAGCTTGGTCAGGAAGTACGCCGGTATCTTCGACCCCCTACTCACTCTTCTTCCGCAGGCTCTAGGCACCTTGATCGAGCAGCACGTGGAGAGGGACGACACGAGCGAGTTCCCGGGGACGCTGGTTTTCTTGAACTCCCTCGAGGACACTATCAGGGCGATTCGCGCGATGAAGCATGGGCATGAGAGCCAGATGATGTGGTTTCGGTATGGGTATCTTGTGGCGAGCAGGTACATGATCATGAATGAGCTGGTGCAGGTGGAGCAGACGGAAATGGGTTGATGGAGCGAGGGAGTGCGGAAAGCCTTTCTAGGGCTGACTGCACGTCTGTGGCTTCTATCTATCCGGATGATATGGCTGTCATGAGCGCGGATGTCACCGGACATGGCCTGAAAGCGAAAGGATCCGGCGAGCGCATACACTGCGATAAGTGACTGGAGCTCTGGTTGAGCTTTAACAATAGATTCCAACGTAACCTATGAATGGAAATTTCCGGTTGCAAGTATTCTCTTCTTTTGTTCCTTTTGCATTTGTATTTCTCACATCACTTCAATCTTCTTCTTTTCTTTCACTTCACTCGATGCGAGAGGAGGAAATATTTGTCATAATTAGACCACTGCAGCAGATGGTCCTCTTTCGACATCAGAGAAAGAGCTTCGCACTTCCCACGCTATGTTGAGCTTTCAAGCAGACATTCAGACAAGTTGTACGACGGCACAATCTTCCGATTGGAATCCCGCTCTCCGGGATGACGACTCGATCTCTTCCATGATAGCAGAAGCCGGCTCAAAGGCGAGCGATATCCAGTGTAATCCCCTACACTCGACAATACAGGAACCCTACCAAACCTCCGCATCAAACGACCGAACGGAAACGAACTTAGATTCCACTGATACCCCAGCTTTCAGCCCGCTCGCTCCAGCGAATCCCTTTCCCACCATGTCTTCCACACCATCATGGACGAGCTTGTAGATAAGCAATTCCCAGGCCCAAACCGTATCTTCGAATATCCAATATCCAACCTCGATTGCCTCGCCCAACGAAAGGACGGACATGAGATCTAGTTCTCGTCAAAGTTTGTACTTCCACCGGCCTCCTTCAGAACAAGAGCCCGCCATCGTCAAGCGCTCATGGTTCGAAAAATGCCACGCTCGATACTTCCGAATGCGGGCGTTAGGGCTGGTCTCCAGATCATTCAGAAAGGAGATGAAGCCTCGAAACCTAGCCTCGGTTAGCACGGTCGATGAAGGCGATGCTGGGTATCCGGAGAACAAACCACTTGCTCCGACTCCGCTGGAGCTTAAAAGTCGACTAGCACATTACAAGCACTCTTCATTACCTACACTGCAAGCCATGTTAGCGCACCCTCGAAACGACTTCGAGCAAGCATCCCCGGGGAACTATACCCCCTCACCACCGACATACGAAGGCCGCATCCGTCCCATCATAGCCCGCGCTCAGACATCACCAACCATGCGCCCAAGTATGCAGCAGCGGAGGTCAACGAGTGGGATTAGTGTCAAGTTTGCCAGTTCTTGCTTTACTAATGCGGCTGGTGTGCATGGTTGGAAGGGGCATGCCAAGCGGCCGCGGAGGAAGACTGTGGTGGCTGAGGAGGAGGAGGAGGGGGTTGAGGAAGATGCTGAGGGGGTTGAAGAAGAGCAGATGGGCGTCAAGGAGGGGATGGCGTTTGTTGATGCCAGCGAAAATGTGCTGGATACTACATCATAAATTCGGTCTGCAGAAGGTCCCATGTTGATGTTTTCTTCGTCCAAGATACTGTCAGCACTTGTTCTGAGCATCCTGGAAGCGGGTCTTTTTGGTGTTCCGAAATATTAATCAATGGCCAACACTCAGGCCCCCTTTTTGAAGGTGTTGAAGACGTTCAACACGCGGAGTAAGAGTCATATGGCAACACCCTACATACGGCATCGCCGAGTGTTCGGAACGTTTTGGGCTTTTTGAACTTTGATCACAAGATACTGTCAACACACCCCAATGCACCACTAACCAACCTGATTTACTTTCGCTCACCTTCCATTGCACCATTCGATCTCCACATAGCCGTTCTATTGGAAGCCTCGCGGCAAGTTCGACTGAAAGACAACGCTGTTAACTTACCCCTTCCTTTCAAATAAACGCCGGTGTTCAGATATTCTTGTTATCAACACGCCAACTGTCGAAAACCTCCTCAATCCTGCGACACACGTCTCGTTCATCACCTTTTCTCCGCCACGAACTCTCATCTACCTTCCTCTACCCCACTTTTGCACTGGTAAACTTCAACTTCGACAACACCAAAGTCCATCGAGGCCTCTTGCCCTTGTCTCCTTGGCAGACAACTGCATCTCTTCTTGTCTCCACGGTGGTATTTCTATTACTCGCGGTCAATATATAAGGATTTTCATATCTAACGTCCCCTAGGGGGAACACATTAATCGTCCAGCCTCCCTCCCTGAACCACCCCATACCCTTCCCCCTTTCCCCACACCTCTGCGATCAACATGTCCCACAACCACCCCGACGAACCCCACCCCCGCCATCCAGGCCGTCTCGCCTCCTTCTTCAACTGCCTCAGAACCATCTCCCGAGACCGCCAACACATCCAAACGCTCCGCGGGCGAATCGAGCATCTCGAAGCCAAGAAACGGAGCCTGGAGCACCGCCTCCGCAGCGTCCGACGCGAGAGAAACACCGCACGAACCGAGTCGGAAACCCTGCGGTGGCGGAGGAACACCCTCGAGACAGAGAATGCTGAGTTGCGGGAGACGGTTAATCAGCTGCGAGATGCGGAAGCGCTGTTGCGAGAGGAGATGCGGCGGATGGAGGAAGTGGCCGGGAGGAATGGGATCCAGGGGAATGAGGAAGGACGGGAGAGCGTGATGGTTCGGACCGATGTGGGCAGTGCTATTGATAGGGGTGATGGATCTACTTGGCCGCCGAGGGAGAGTGACAAGACCATCAGCGGGGTTCCCGAGGAGAATGATGAAGCTTCGGCGGGGGACGGTGTTGAGAGTCATCTTCTAGGCGAGGATTGCTGCGCGGCGCAAGTTGGAGCATCGATGGAGAGTAGTGGCGAGGATTGGAGCTGTGCTGCGCAAGATGGAGGATCTCTGGATACCAGGGATGGAAGCCGCCGTGCAGGAGAGAATTGGAGCTGTGCTGCGGATGATGGGAGGAAGTAGGCCAATATAGGGTCTGAGTGGAAGAGGGTAGTAGAGCATTGGTTGAGAAACGTGTGGGGTTCTCTTTCTCTTTTCTTTGCCGGTCGAGGTGTTCGGGAAGGATCTTAGCCCTCGTTGCTTGCCGAATTCAATAGTATATATTGTTGTCTTATGGGAGAATACCGCTATACAATGACTACGAAGCGGTACAACAGAGCCTTAACCGACGGCGTCGACGACCTCGAAACCCAATTCAGCAGGCCTTAGAGAGAGAGCAGAAGCGTGTCACGGTTGTTGAAGAGGAGAATGCGGGCTTAAGAGAGCAAAATGAGCAGCTGAAGGCGGCGAATGAGCGACTGAGAGTTCAGGGACGGTGGTTAGATGAAGAGAACCAGTTGCTGATAGAGAGGGAGAGGGTGCGATTGGAAGAGGATGGGGATGATGAAACTAGCACGGTGACCGACGGTGCTGCGTCTAGGGTTTTCTCAGAGAGTGGGATTGATACCAGGGATATTGCTTGTATAATCGTCACAGCTGAAGCTGACAGCAGCGGTGTTGGTGAAGCAGAGGCCACGGGGGAGAAGGAAGGGGAAGGAGATGGAGACTGGAAGATGCGTCTTCGTTGGGTTTTAGAAGAAGTAGATGGCTACAGAAGATGGGCGGAGTCTCTTCACGGGTTACAGTATCATGTATAAACTGACGCTTGGAAACGGGTACTTTGACATAACTTTCGAACTCTGGATAGTGGATTAGACTCTTGCGTGAGAGAAAAAGTGCAACACCCAGCTTATACCGCTGGCCGAAGTCGAATACACGGAACATCCCTAGTTCAGCCACGGAGTATATATTGCAGGATACCTGCAACACATCTTGAACACTGTCATATCCTTCTCTCAACATACCAACAACAGATTTCTCTTTCTTCCACGCCGTCTTCTCCCGACTCCACGCGATCTCCTGCCAACCACCAACCACCAACCTCCACCCAAGAACTCTGCTGGATATCTCTACCGCAACTGGAGACTGGAATCACTAGATCATCAACTCCTTTCCTACACTTCTCTACTGTCGATGTTCCAGAGTCACACCCACAGAACTTAATCCATCTTCTTTCTCTCCACTATCCATACAACTTATAGACGCGAGAGGGATGCGGCGAGGGAACGCGTGCGGGAGTTGGAGACGGAAAATGAGGGGTTGAGGGAGGAGAATCAAAGACTGAGGGAGGGACGGCGGAATGCAGGATTGGATGGGGGAGAGGGTGAAGGAGAAGAGATGGGGAATAAGGATGGCGAGAGCGGAGGCGCGGCTACGGCGAACGACAACGCCACAGACCGCCCCGACACTGAAGCCAAAAATGAAGCCAACGACCAGGAAGGCCCAGATAGCCACGTCTCCAATGTCCTATCCGCCATCGACGATGGGGGCAACTGGAATGAGAGGATGGTGGCACCTATTGACCATGGCAACGATGTCGATACTTCGGGTCCTGCTGTGGAGTGGTGAAGAGTCGGAGGGACAGGGCGAAGAGGAAGGGGAATAGTGATGACAACACTGCCGCCACAGCCGCCCCGAACAACGACACCACAGACCGCCCCGACACGGAAATAAACAACCAGACCGAAGATGAGGACGCCGAAAGCTACGTCTCCAACGTCCTCTCCATGATTGACGATGGAGGGAACTGGAACGAGAGCACCGTTGACCAGGCGGATCATGGAAATGACGTCGAGACTGAGAGTTGAACTGTGGAACGGAACGGGTGAGGAGATGGAGGGAGAGGAATCGGTTTAGGTTTGTGGGGGACGGTTTTGGGGTTGGGGCGGAGGGGTGGGAAGACACGGGGGGAAGTGTGCAGTGTGGAGAGTTTTGAGAGTTTTGAGAGTTTTGAGAGTTTTGAGATGGGTTCAAGAAGAGAGATTGGGGTTGGAAGAAGTTGTTTGCGGTGAGCTACGCGAAGAAGGAACATGAGCGGGTGATTCTTGGAGGAGAGTTTGCTGGCCGGGCTTGACACGATATTGTTGCATAGGAACGGGAGTTTGATGAATCATGGGGTTTTTGATTCTTCACGAGTACTCGCTCGGAAGGGATATATCATCTGTATATAAATCGATTAGTTGCATGACGATAGATAACCTGAGCTTGCCGTGACTTAAAATCGCAAATCGTTACCCTTACCTCTCTTGCTGAGATCATGTCCTCGAGGCACTCAGATCATTGACTTAAAAACCACGATTTGAAGAAAGCATAAGAATACGGAATATTCAACATACATAATCTGCCATTATCCGCAATTCCGGGCGTTGCGCGCGCTGCCAACAGTGGAGCGAAAGCAAACCCCAGAAAACGACCCAAATCGAACGCCCTCGACTTTTATGACTCGTGTCCACCCGTCATGGCCTGGTCGTGGGTCTCGTTTCTCGCAGCCGCAGAGTACAAGTACAGTTGATGTTACAGTCCCCTCCCCTCCTTCCGTTCTATCCAACTCCACTCCTTCCAAGATCAGCCCTTCCTCCTCCCATCCCCAGCGCCAGGAACCTCCCCAAACGGCAAACTCTCCCTCAAATCCGCCACCAAATCCGCCACCTCCGCGTTCCCCAGAAACCTGCCGAGCAAGCGCATCTTCTCCTCCGTCGTCCTCGTCATATCAATCTCTTGGTCATCATCAGCGTCGGTCTCAGTAGTAGTAGTATCGGGGTCAACGAGCGTAGCGGCCGAAGCGGTAGACTGGCGTCTCCGCTCGTCAAACACGTCTTGGACGTTGTTATGCTTACTCGGTGGTGGTTTATCCTTTTCATTCCCGGAGACGCGGAACGCGGTTTTAGGTTGAGTATTCTCCTTCCCATTTCCGTTCCCGCTTCCGCCGAGCAGACGCATCGTTCCCATCATCTCCTCCTCTCTTGGGAAAGTCTCGGGCTCCAGCAGGAAGGCCGGCACGCGCTCTTCCATGAGGTAGAAGTAGAGGAACTCGACGACTTTCATCTTGACGTCGCGCGTCGTTTCGCGCGATTTGAAGAGCGAGGTGACGGTTAGCAGCCCGTCGATGCTTTCGAAGGTGCGGGTGTTGGCCGGGTGGGTGAGGAGGGAGGTTACGAGGACGTGGAGGGTGAGAGATTGGATGGCTGGGGGGTTTGGATCGGGGGAGAGGAGGTCGAGGAGGAGCTGTGGGGGTTGTGTTAGTGGGGGATTGGGGAGGGAGAGTTGGAGGTTGGAGAGGTTTTCTTACGTTCATATAGATTTCGCGCTGGAAGAGGGTTCGGCTGGGTGGGTGGAGGAGGAGAATTCCTTGTAGGAGCGAGAGTGCTGAGAGGATGAGGAGATCGTTTTGTCCGCTGCTGCCCATGCCTAGAATCCGCTCCAAGCACGAGACTAGCCGTGTAGCGATGTTCCATTCGAATCCCTCTTGAAGTCTAAAGAACTCGCGAAAGGCAGGGTCGTGAGAGAGATCGGTGAGCTGCTTGTCCTTTAGGGGAGGCGGTTGCGCAGATGGGAGTGCAGATGCTCGTCGCTTTGGTTGACTTGGGGCATTGGAGAGACATATTTGCGCGAGGAGCCCTTCTATCTGGCGAAAGCCTTTGCGGATCTTCTGGGTGGAGCGGGACGAGATGTTGTCGAATGCGACGGAAAGGAGAGACTCCATCGTGAGGACTGATTATCCGCAATGCCCGAAGGCAGAGAGCGACAGTAGAGAAGTAGAATGATGTTACGCAAGGGTGTGAGATGCGAGACGATAATGAGAGATGGGCTATCTGACGCGTGATGGGTGTCTTGGGTGCATGCAGCTAGCGAACGGTTCGAGGTTGATTTTCGGTTTGGTGGGTTGTCAAACACCGGGGCGTCTCCACGACAACAATCCCGATAAGAAGATTAGGTCACGGGACTGGCGATAAGCGGAGAGCCGATCAGGCACCGTGCAGACGCAGATGGAGCTTGGGCGCCACCCAGAAAGTACTGACAGCTTGAGCCTCGCACCCGTTGCGCCTCTTCAATTCGACCCGGCGAGGCGGCCTCCTTTGGCGAGAAAAACACGACAATCAAGCATGCCACGGCGCTGAATTCAGACCGTGGCGTGGAGACAAGAGATAGGAACCTAAGACACGCCCACCGCGGACAACCAGGTATACGGAGTAACCGCCGTCGACGCCGATTTCTATTATAAACGCCGCCAGATCCTCACCAGCTTCCTAATCCATCGTCCCTCCTTTGACGCCCTCATCTCCCGTCGTTTTGTACATGTACCTTTTCTTGTAGATATACCCGGGCCAACTCTCGCCGTTCCATCAGAGACATCGCAGACGGTCTGCGCCTTACTCGTCGTCATCCAGCACGCGTCATCCCAGGCAGCCAAGCACAGCAAGCAGTGCCTACCTTACCTATATATTCCAGCGCTGGGTACTTGCTTCCTCAACCCGTCCACCATGTCCACGGCCTCAGCTTCCATCCCGCACGCTGATTCCTACCGCTCACCAAACGCAATCCCTCCCCGCACCTCCTCCACCGGTGTCACGTCGAGCAGTCCGCCGCCCGCCGGTACAAACGGGCTGGTCCCTGTCCGCCAACCTTCGAAACCCGTCCTGAAGCCATTGAGCGAAGACCACTGGTTGTCACAAGGAAAGAAGACACAACATCAAAGGCAGACATCGTCGTCTTCCGCAGGCCAATTGCCGCAAATTGTCCCCGGACAGCACAGCCAACCCATCATCCCCCAACGAGGTCGCGGGAGCAGTGGTGGAACATACTCATCGAGTCTGGCAGTCCCTCCACCACTTACCGTACCTGAAGCCCCCGAACCGACGGATCCTCCTACCTCAGACGCGCTGCATAAAATAGCCCCGGAAACGTACAGAGACATGGATGCCATGCCGGGCGCCGAACGTCCTGCTACAGGCCCGGCAGTCCAGTCGAAAACGGGCGGTGCGCAAGCTCCAAGCACGAACGGACTGCCAGAATGGTCTGCAGAAAAAGAGAGGATTCTTCTCGCGCCGTACGACTACATGCTGGGACACCCGGGCAAAGACATCAGGACCCAGCTCATAACCGCATTCAACATCTGGCTGCGCGTACCCGCGCCATCTCTGGCCATCATCACGAAAGTGGTTGGCATGCTCCACACAGCATCTCTCCTGGTCGACGACGTCGAAGACTCCTCTCTCCTCCGACGGGGCGTGCCGGTCGCACACTCGATATTCGGGGTGGCGCAGACAATCAACAGCTCGAATTATGTCTATTTCCTGGCTTTGAAAGAGCTGAGTGGACTAAGAAATTTCGAGAAGGTGGTGGGGATATATACTCAGGAGCTGTTGAATCTGCACCGAGGACAAGGAATGGACCTCTTCTGGCGAGATACTTTGACGTGTCCGAGCGAGGAGGATTACTTGGAGATGGTGGGGAACAAGACGGGAGGCTTGTTCAGACTGGCTGTCAAGCTCATGATGGCAGAGAGCGATGTTGACATGTGAGTGCCAAATGATCAGTCCTTCGAGGTTCAGAAAATGCTAACAAGCACAACTCGTAGTGACTGCACCCCTCTTGCGTCCACAATATCCCAGCTCTTCCAGATCCTCGACGACACGCTGAACCTTCTCTCGCCAACTCTGACGGCGCAAAAAGGGATCGCGGAAGATCTCACCGAGGGCAAATTCTCATTTCCGGTTATTCACGCCATCCACGCCGACCCGGAAAATTTGTTGCTAATCAACATTCTGAAACAGAAAACGGAGGACGAAAATGTGAAAAAATACGCCGTGGAATATATGAAGAAGATGGGCAGTTTTGAATATGCGGAGAGGGTGATGGAAAAGCTGAGGAGCGAGGCGGAGGTCGAGATAGGAGGGGTGAAGGATGCTGTTGGGGGAAAGGAGGGCAGTGAAGGGGCGGAGGAGATTGGGAAAGTTTTGGCGAAGTTGAAGGTTGACCGGTAACCTGCAAGAGAGATGGATTCTGGAAAAGTTGCTGGATATTAGAAGGGCTCGTTCAACCGATGAGGCTTTCCTTTTAGGAGTTCTCGGCGATTGTGGAATATTAGAGAGTGTAGCATGGAATGGATTAGTGGTCGGTTCTATTTCAAAAGTAGGCGAAGGCCATTAGGATAAGGTCGACTATAGACGTGAAAGAATACGGTGATACCATTCGTGTACAATCGGGAGATTTCCCTTACGAAATTGAATCAAGTGAAGAAGCAGTGCTGTGCAGTAAGTATCGTGAAGTCTACTCCAGGAGACCACGGCGTTCTCTGCTCCTGATTGGCTGTTAGACGCGGCCAACGGAGATGCCACCCCAACCAATGGTCTTCGAAAGCAATTGCAATTTGTTTATAGCCTATAAGCTATCGTCTATCGTATAGGGGTATGCCTATGCAATATAAGGAAACAAATTGACGTGTAGAAGACGAGATTGGGTCGTGTCGGGGGTTTCAACATGCGATTCTGCGTAAATTCCATGCGCGTTGCGTCATTGTCCTGAACCTTAGGATTGCCTCCACCGGATCCCGAACTCGAAGCTGGACGGGAGACTGACCCTGAGTAAGCTATCTTCACTCCAAACCAACTCGACGCCGCAAAACCCCCAATACTCTTCTTCCTCTCCTTGTACATACCCATACCCTAGGAGCGCTCCGCCATGATACTGGCCTCGCCGCAATCCCACTGCCATCCTTCTGGTGCTTATAACCAAACCACGCCCATTGTTATCACCGCGACGGCGAACACACGCGACGAACAGCTCCCCACGATCCCGCATCGCAGTTGCATGAACCCATGAACCCTGCTCTTGCGCCGGCGCGCCGAATCGTGATATACTATACATAATACGGCATCGGAATACATACCATGGCCTCTATGCTCCCCAAGATCCGCGTCACCGACCCTCAAAGCAAGACGTCCTCCTCGTCGAACCCACCGAGCGCGTCGTCCGACTCGGCGCAGTTCGCGGGAGCAGGCGCCGACAGAAGAAGTCCTGCGATTAAACCAGCACAGACGAATTCGGTGCCTGAGGATGCGCCGGTTGAGAGGGCAAACCACGGGGGTGGTGGAGCGGGCACCACCGAGGACGGCAGAAGCCCGGTGCGTAGACTGGCAACTGCAAATCAAAGCCAGGTATATCATCACGGGCGAGGCTGACATGTACGGGCCGCTACAGCAGAAATCGCATAAGCGGACGAACACGCAGCAGTCGCTGAAGAGTCGGTCGCCGACCGGTCAAGCGGTGCCTCGCTCCTCGGCGGATAGTTTGGGTCCGAAGCGTGCGGACACGGGTGCCAGCGCGAAGGAAAAGGAAAAGAAGTATGTGCACACCTATAACATAGCTTACTCTGTCGTTGCTACAGTATGCATCTCCAAGGCAGCCTCCCGGTTGGTTGTTGGTGCTTACGGTGATTAGCAACAAAAGCTGACTTGGGCCATTGTGGCTTCTCTACAGGAAAGGCGTATCTTTCTTGAGCCGCTTCATAGGAACGAACAAGAAGAAAACCGCCCTCTTCGACCCCGAACAACATGAGGCGGAATCGGACTCGACAGACTTGCGGCCAGAGGGTATGGATGCCCAGTTATTCACTCAGTCGCATTCGGGCGACAACGTCGGATTCAATCCGCGAAGACCACAACCGCCTGGGTACATAAAAGTCAAGCCGAAATACAAGGTTGATCGAGACTTTGACAAGCTTTTTCTCGCCCAGGAGTTGAAGGGGACTCCACAGAGCAGTCTGGAACGGAGTACACCGAGCGCGTCCACCGGAACAGGACGTGGTTCAAAGAGCGGTATCAATTCAATATGGGCGCTGGAATTTAGCAAAGATGGGAAATACCTCGCTGCGGCTGGCCAAGACAAGATAGTCAGGATATGGTCGGTTATATCTTCAAAGGAGGAGCGAGCGGCGCATGAGAAGGATGAAGACGAGGATAGCCCAGGCTCGGGAGACGCTCTGCATTTGAGCGCACCCGTCTTCCGCAAGAAAGCGATTCGAGAATGGGAGGGCCATGCGTCCACCATCGTCGATCTCAGCTGGAGCAAGAACAACTTCTTACTCTCATCCTCCTTCGACAAGACCGTCAGACTCTGGCATATCAGTCGAAAGGAATGTTTGTGTACATTCAAGCACGCCGAATACGTTCCCTCGATACAATTCCATCCCCGCGACGATCGTTTTTTTCTCGCCGGTTCACTCGACAGCAAGCTCCGATTCTGGTCGATCCCTGACAAGACCGTCGCCTTCTGGACGAGTACGCCTGACATGATATCTGCTGTAGCTTTTACTCCAGATGGGAAGACGGCGATCGCTGGTACCGTATCCGGGACACTTCATTTCTACGACACGGAAGGGTTGAAGCCGCAAACTCAAATCCAGATCAAAGCACAAACACGCGGACGGACTGGTTCAAAACAATCCAACCAGATCACGGGCATCCAGGCTGTCAATTGGGGAGGCCCTGCTAATAACAACAGTAGCCGCTCTGTTGCCGAGGGGGATACACATCGGGATGTCAAACTGCTTGTCAGCAGCAAGGATTCCAGGATTCGTCTCTTCAATATGCGGGACAAGTCGCAAGATATGAAGTTCAAGGGGCATACAAACAATGAGACCCAAATACGAGCATCTCTAGACGACGCTTGCGAGCATGTCATATCCGGCTCGGAGGACCGCAAGGCCTATATATGGAGTACTGGGCCAGTGGCTGAAGGCGAAAAAGCCGACAGACGACCTCTGGAATGCTTCGAAGCCAACAGCTCCATGACGTTGTGGGCGATTCTCGCGCCTACGAAAACACGACAACTCCTCGGCCAGAGCGAAGACCCCGTATTCGACCTCTGCAATCCACCGCCGGTGACGCTCGTCAGCCGGAGCGAAAGCATTGCTTCCCGACCATCCAGCATAGCCGGCGGGATGCGTCGGCGCGAAAACGGCAGCGACGCAGACACCACAGGCAGGCCGAGCAGCATCATCCACCACAACTCAGGGAATGGAGAAAACGGCAATGGCAACCACATCAAAAAGGCGGAAGAATCTCCCGCCTACATCTCGCGAAACGCACACAAGGATGGCCACATCCTCGTCACCGCCGACTTCAACGGTACTATCAAAGTCTTCCGCCAGGACTGCGCGGCGTCGAAACGGAAGTCGGATGCTGCGTGGGACACTAACTCGATTATCTCACACACGCGGAGTAGGCTCTCACGAACCGGCTCGATAGCCACACGCGGTAGCGCTTCGCACGGTCGCGCCAGGAGCGAAAATACCACCACCCAGCCGCCCGTCGACCGTATCATGTCCTGGCGCAAGGAGGTGCGCAGTGTCGGCTCCTTCGACAGTAAATCGGGGCGTGCGGATAGGAGTCATAGTCCGCGCAAGTCGGGGACGTTTACGAGTGGGATGCCGTCGGCGACGTCGTCGAGGGCGAGGTTTGAGACTTCTATGCCGAAGGAGGAGGGGGGTGAGGCGAGGAGTTCGCTGGGGAAGAACGGGAAAGGGGATGGCAATGGTAATGGTAATGGGAATGGAAATGGTAATGGGGGAAGTGCTGGATTTCATATCCCACACCCTACCATGCCCAGCCTCCCAATCCCACATATCCCTCTTCCCCTTCCCCATCGCAACAACAATAACAACCCACCCCAACTCGACGGCACCGATGACCGGGAACTCCCCACCCGCAACAACTCAAACCTCTCCGCCCTCACCACAACAACAAACGCCTCTCGCTCCAGATCCCATTCCAGATCCCGCTCCACATCCCCCACCAAAAAGGAAGAAGACAAAGACAAAGACCCCCTCTGGCTCGTCGGGGGGCAGAGCAACATGTTCTGGTCTGCCGCCGCGACGTTGTGGAATTCTACGACGGCTTCGGCGGGTGGGAAGGGGAGGCAGGGGAGTGAGGAGAGTCCTAGTGGGATGGGGCGGGGGAGGAGTACGGATGGAGTTGGGTTTGGTGAGGGGGATGGAATCGAAAGGGAGGAAATGGGAGGAGCAGGAGGAAACATCAAAGCAGCAATGGCCTCAGCAGGCGTCGGCGGCGTCGGAGTCGCTCAACCAGGGTTTTTGAGACCGGGACCGCCGGATCAAGAGAGGGGGATGAGTTTTGTGAGTCGGTTGAGTAGTGAGGAGAGTCAGATTTCTGGTGGTGCTGCTGCTGTTGTGGCTGGGAAGGGGGAGGCGGAGGCGGAGGGGGGGGGAAAGGGGATGAATGGTGGGGATGGGGAACGGGATGGGGCAGGCAAGGGAGAAGAGAAAGCGGTCAAGTGTACACGATGTGGCGGACAGGCTTTTAAGGTTCATGTGGGTAGGAGGGGAGAGAGGAGGTTGAGGTGTGGGGGGTGTGGTGCTGAGGTTGCTTAGGGTTGTGGGATGGGTGGTTTGGGGATTAGGAGGAGAGGCGGTGGGGGTTCAGGGGGAGGTATGGGAATCGGTGATGATAATGGGAATACGTATGTGTGTAAATACTCAGCGGTGTGGTATTGGCGATGGGACCGGATGTAATGATGGAACTTGGTTTGGACAGGGCTGGGCGGATTGGATGGGGAAATATGGGGACAATGTATGAAACGGGAAATGCGGACTCGGATTCGGACTCGGGAGGAATCTTGACCTGACTGGCCCTATCAATAGGAGGAGGATTTGCAGTGGGCATGTTCGTTTTGTAGTAGTGTAGTGTAGTGTATATACCATCTTCACAATTCACATATACACACACACACAAAAGTCAAGGTAGCTTTGAATGTACATATCTGCGTTTTTCGGGTGATTGGAGGGGATATATGGTGTTACTACGTTTCAAATTAAAGTTCGAAACACCAAAAACGTCTTGTACTGGCTTGACTAGTAAATGAGCCGACTCAAAGACAAGAAGAATCTTGGTGGGTGTGTTTCAGTGCTCTACATACGCTATGAATATGTTGAGGTATGGACTCGAGCTTCAGCGGGTGAGGTGGGTGAGGTGTGGAGACTTTGCGGGTCAGGTAAGGTTGGGAGGGGAAAATAGTCTTTAACAGCACTTATATAGCTCAGCTGGGGGGGTGGGGGGAGGGAGTGGAGTGATCGAGATATCTAAACGGACGCATTCACTTGAAAGTGGGGGATAGGGAAGGAATGGGAGAAAGAGATCTAAAGCTTTTCAGAGGAGCTAGTTCTCATCAGAGGCAAATATCTCGCCCGCTCAAGCTCAGGCTCAGGGGGGTGCTTAGCGATATGATCGTTTATTCGCCTGTACCTGTCCTGTCCTATCCTGTCTGTCTGTTTGTAATTCGTTTTCGCTCTCTATATCGCTTCCATTCATGTCTTTGACTTGACTTGACTTCTCCTCTCCTCTCTTCTGTTCTGTTTCAAATAAGCAAGATAAGAAGAGTCGGGAAGAGATAGAAAGGAAAAGATAGCAACGGTAAAACCTCAACCTCAACTTCATCGCCCAAATTACAAATGTTCTTTTTTTCCGTTTAAGAGAAGGGATCGGGCAGATAAAGTCAAGAGTGGAAGGGCAGCCGCAGGCTATGCCAGATATGAGATATGGGCAGTGAAACCGAAGGAAAATGTAATGTTATGTGTGTGAGATTCGCAACTCAACCCGGGAAGGGAAAGTAACTATGACCAAAAAAAAAAGGAGAAGAAGGAGGAGGGGAGAGAAAAACCGAACCAGCCATCTAACGCTCCCGCTCCCTCTCCGCTCCCATTGATGCGTATTGTATCGGTGAAAGAGTGAAAGATTTAATTTGAATTGATCCATGCATGCATGCTACCAGCCAGCCAGCCCGCCCCAGAGACATCATTTGCGCCGTATTTCTCATTAATTGGGTGATTTTGAGTCACAACGCCATTTCCCCTTATCATTCCCCCACTGCTAGTAAAGAGCTTGTAGTATCTCTTTCGGGGGGTTTCCGATGATGCGAGCAGATAATAGGAAAAAATTAACAAAGGAGAAAGGTTTGGGAGGGGTTTGGTTGTTTCCAGCCAAAACTGCACTTCTTGGGATCTGGCTTTTATTCTGCCCCGGGAATCTTTTGCATTTAAACTCCTATTATGTTGAGCGCGCCAACCATCGCTCCCCCTGGAAATATACGCCAGCATTGTTCAGAGGGCAGGAGGCCATGACGATGTCGGTGCTTAGCCGACGGATTGGTAAAGGAGGAGGGGTTCGCCGACATTTTCAATCTCGGGGATTGTGCATCGGAGGTCAAACGCTTTGGAGAGAACGATCTTGAAGATCTGAAGTGGGGGTTGTTAGACTGGAATGCGGGAGGGGGCAGCAGGGAAAGTGAGCAAAATGTACCTTCTGAACGTTGATACTGTGACTCGTACTGCTGAAGATCAAGCTCGCTTTCATGGCTTTTGCGAATCGTTTTGCCTGTTGAATGTCGTTAAAATAATCTCCGAGCACAATAAACTGATGCGACGTACCTGGTTGCTGATCTCCTCCTGCTCCTCCCTCGGGAAATTGACGAAATGATCGTATTTCGTGCCGACGAGGAAGGGAATTGCTGTCTTGTTGAAGCCTCGCCCTTGCCTGTACCACTCCTTGATGCTGTTCAGCGTTGACTTTCGCGTCAAGTCGAACATGAAGAGGATAGCAACGGCGTCGTTGCAGACGAGGGGAAGCATGTTGACGAATTCTCGTTGGCCTCCCAGATCCCATATGCTGAAGGTGATTTCGGTGTTCCGGATCGAGATTGTCTTCTCCATGAAGTTGACGCCTGCCAAAGATCAGTTTTTGTCGCTATTGGTGTTGCGCTTGCCCTTGAAGCTCTAACAGCCTTCATCATCCACTTACCCAGCGTTTGAATGTAGTCTTCATCCCAGCTACCCTCCACATACTTGACCATCAAGCTGGTCTTCCCAATCTGAGCATCGCCCACCATGCCCACCTTTATGACCACGCTTGTGTTCTTGGTCGCCTGCTCGGGCTGCTGTTGCGCTGCACGATTTTGGCCTTCGTACGGCGAGCCATTGTTGCTATAAGGCGGGCGCTGGAAGGCGGAATCGGAGTACGAGGTGGGCGGACGGTCGGCAGACTGCGAGTGCGAGTGGGAGGGCGTGATGGTCGTGTCACCTTCAGCCACTGACTGATCAGACATGACGGAGTCGGCCATTGCGGTGAGGCGGTGCGTATATGACCAGAGGTGAAGCCGTTCGGATCGCAGGCTCTTGCAAAGGGCGATCTGCAATCTCGACAATGGACTCGGTCGAGTCGAGTCTGTACCGAAGACCTAGTCGCGGTGTTGTTGTTGTTGTGCTAGCCGCTGAGGTTGGATGGGTTCAGGTTCAAAGACGCGTCGAATGCGGTACGGGAGTGGGTTGGGTTCTGCCCATAGCCTGGGTGAGTTGCTGTGGACGGCGGGTACCTGGCGTGGATGCAATTAATTTCTCAGCTTGTTTTATAGCGTTTGTGCTTCATTTAAGACTTCGCGCATTGTTGATACCGGGGATCTCAAGGAGGCCGCACAGGGGACTCCGCCGCGGAAACTCTTGGCGTGCGTGGGGTGGTCACGTGCATGACGCGAAAAAAGTTCCAACTGCAAACCATCAAAATTTTGGAGGGGAACAGGATTTAGCCACAGCCACACATATACCGCAACCATGGGCAAGCGAACCGCCGAAGATGATAGCATCGATGCTCTAAAATCCGGCGACCGCCCATATCAAGAAATTGGAGAGGATACCATGGATTTCGAGGACGAGTTCGAGGACGAGTTCGAGAGCGAGGATGAAATTATGGAAGCCGGTGTAGACGGACTCCCAGATGCAGAAAGAGAAGCAGAGGAAAAAGAGGGTGTGTGGTCACAAAACACACATTCTACGGCTAGACAAAGCTGATTGAAATACAGACGCAATGGACGTAGACCAAGAAATATTCATACCCGGCCGGCACAAACTCCAAGCAGGACAAAGTTTAGCCCCAGATTTGTCCACATACGAGATGCTACATACCCTCGAATCTCCATGGCCGTGTCTATCATTAGACATTGTACGAGACAACTTAGGAGACGACCGCAAATCATACCCCGCAACAGTCTATACCGTGGCAGGAACACAAGCAGCGCGCGGCCGAGAGAAAGAGAACCAGCTGATGGTTATGAAGCTATCAAGTTTGAGCAGAAATGAACGGGACCAAGCAGAAGACTCGGACAACGAGGACTCCGACTCCGAAGACGCAGACCCCATCCTCGAAACGAAAACCATACCGCAAACCTCCTGCACGAACCGTATCCGCGCCTTCCAAACCCTGTCTGACACCCCCAACACCACCACAGCCTCCATGATGGAATCCGGCCAAGTCCTCCTCCACGACATAACCCCCCACCTGACCGCCTTCGACGTGCCCGGCAGCACCATCTCCCCCGCCCAAAACAAGCCCCTCCACACCATCCCCTCCCACCGCAAAGACGAAGGCTACGCCGTCGACTGGTCCCCCGCCTCCCTCAACCCCACCGGCGTCCTCGCAACCGGCGACACCTCCGGAAAAATCTACACCCACACCCGCAACGCCGCCGGCACCTTCTCCTCGGACAGCACGCCCTTCACCGGCCACACCTCCTCCGTCGAAGAACTGCAATGGTCGCCGAGCGAAAAGACCGTCTTCGCCTCCGCCTCCGCCGACGGCACAGTCAAGATCTGGGACACGCGGCACGCGCGCACCAAACCCGCTGTCTCGGTCGCCGTCAGCTCGACCGACGTCAACGTCCTCAGCTGGAGCAAGCAAACGACGCACCTCCTCGCCAGCGGCCACGACGACGGCTCCTGGGCCGTCTGGGACCTGCGGTCCTGGAAACCTAGCAAAAAGGCGAAATCCCCCTCCAACATACCTACACCGACGCCCGTCGCCTCGTTCAATTTCCACAAAGCGCAGATCACGTGTTTGGAGTGGCATCCGACGGACGATAGCACGGTCATGGTGGCGGCGGGCGATGATACGCTCACGCTTTGGGATTTGGCGGTCGAGTTGGATGATGAGGAGAGTAGGGAGACGGGCGGGGTGGGGGAGTATCCGCCGCAGTTGCTGTTTGTGCATTGGATGGAGGGGGTCAAGGAGGGGAAGTGGCATGCGCAGATGCCGGGCGTGGTGATGGGGACGGGGAGTGCTGGGTTTGGGTGAGTATTCCTGATTTTCTGCTCGTGTTTATGTTGGGGATGGGGATGATGATGTGCTGACTTTTTCCTGCAGAGTTTTCAAGACGATCAACGTATAGATGCAAAGGTAGGTCAAAGGTGCCTTGACAGTTTCTCGAGGGCTCCCACGAGCTTGTCCAGGAGACACAGATGGAGACGACATGGAGCACATGAGTGGTAATCTATGAAATGGAATCAATGCAACATCATTCACATCAAAGTAGTGCAGATTTCAGATGCTTTAAGCGCTTCAACATTTGGTATGTGAGCCCCTACGAACGAAGTGGAGAAGAAAAGTACTCGCCGTCATGAATGCCCATTTCGATTTCGATTAACCCCTCGCCCAGCCTGCCAGTACCAGCACCAGCAGTCCAGCCCAGCCCGAACAATATCCAGTAGTTTTCCAACCAGTAATACTTTATTGTGATATCCCTCTCAACGCCGGCCATGAATGCATACTATACAAACGAAAAAAGAAGACCCCGAACAAGCATGCGCTCAAAAGTCCTCATCGAAGTTGAAGTCGCCGCCCATAGGTTTGGGCGCCTCGACGATCTTCGATCCGTCCTCGTTCTTCTTCGTGCTCTCCATAACACCCGCCTTCTGATAATCCCCGACCCTCTTCTCGAAGAAATTCGTCTTGCCCGCCAGCGAGATATTCTCCATAAAGTCGAAGGGGTTGGTAGCATTATAGATCTTGGTGGTGCCGAGAGCGAGAAGCAGACGGTCGGCAACAAACTCGATATACTGGCACATCAAGTCCGAGTTCATACCGAGCAGACGGCAAGGCAGCGCATCAGTCAAGAACTCCTGCTCGATGGTGACGGCCTCGGTGATGACCTTGCGGATGGCGTCGGTGTCGGGCTTGTGCTTGAGGTGCGAGAAGAGGAGGCAGGCAAAGTCGGTGTGCATGCCCTCGTCGCGGGAGATGAGCTCGTTGGAGAAGGTGAGGCCGGGCATGAGGCCGCGCTTCTTGAGCCAGAAGATGGAGGCGAAGGCGCCCGAGAAGAAGATGCCTTCGACGGCGGCGAAGGCGATGAGGCGGGTCGCGAAGGTGGAGTTGGCATCGGAGATCCAGCGGAGGGCCCAGTCGGCTTTCTTGCGGATGGCGGGGACTTTGTTATGTCAGTGCATTGTAGTTGTAGTCTTTTCAACTATTGTCACTCACTGTTGTCGATGGCATTGAAGAGGTAGGTGCGCTGCTTGGGCTCGCTGATGTACGTGTCGATGAGGAGGGAGTATGTCTCAGAGTGGATATTCTCCATCATGATCTGGAATCCATAGAAGCAGCGTGCCTCAGGGATCTGAACCTCTCCGCTGAATCGCTCCACCAAGTTCTCGTTGACGATGCCATCGGAGGCGGCGAAGAAGGCGAGGATGTGCGAGATGAAGAAGCGCTCGTCGTCATTGAGACGTTTGTTCCAGTCATGAAGGTCCTTGGACAGGTCGATCTCCTCAGCAGTCCAGAAGGACGCTTCGGCTTTCTTGTACATCTGCCAGATCTGGACGTGTCGCGTTAGTAATTGACGCGTCCGACGCGTCGAAAGAGTATCTTACCTCATGGTACTTGATCGGGAAGAGGACGAAGCGTTGCGGGTTTTCTTGAAGAAGAGGCTCATCGATCTCATCTTCCTTGATGGTGGGCGCAACCTTGACGTCGGCAGCAGGAGCCTCGAGGTCGTCGAGGTCAGGAATGCCGACAATGGGCACCGCCTTCTCGACGTTCTCTTTGTCTGCGGCATTGAAGTCGATCTTCTTCGCGGGCGAGTCGGACATCTTCAAGCTGTCAATGGCTGCAGCGGCCTGGGAGAAATCAATTTAGCAAGCGCGTCAATGACGCGACAAGGTGGCGACGGTACCTTCTTGGAGGGAGTAATCTGGGTAGTCATGGCGAAGAAAGGGGATAGCAGGCTATTGAATGTGCAGACTGCGCGAGAATGGGGTGCGGGAAGACGTGGCGAGAGAGTCGGTGGGTTGTTGCAGTGACAAAGGTTGGAGACGGGTGGATGGAGGTAGGCACTTTATAGCGCGCCGCATTGATCTAATCTTGATCTGATAAGCCGCGACGCGTCGACGCGACGCGCCCAAAACACGTCCCGCCATCTCATTTTTCAGCGCTTGCTCAGCACTTTCTCAGCATCGTCATGGCAACTGTTGATTGAAGCTCCACACTGGGAGCCTTTTCCGCTGCGACTTCGGCCGTGTCTGCCTGGACGATGACGAAGACTTTGCCATTTCTTTGTCTACAGTTCTCGCATTGTGAAATCTTCAAAGCTATTGTGCATAGCGCTCTACGAACCCCCAGGAAAGAATTCGAGGGCAATTGAAGATTGTTGAGCCGGGCCTGGGTTCTACAGAAGCTATGGTACAAAAGCATTTGCCAATCCAAGCTTGAGCACGGTTCACATATAGTATCCCTTTTCTTGCCTACCCAGGTAAAATTCCCTCCGAGTTTCTGTCCTTCCCATGAATAGCTGCCAGCCTCTCAGTAAAAATTGAGAAAAAATCACAAGACGGTAGAATCACGATTTGAAAAAGCTTCAGATAGTTCAATGGCACCCAGTTTTCAGCTTCAAGCCCTTCATTCGGCTTCCATCTGCTATCCTACGTGCTATCCACTGGTGTCCAGAGTGATGGAGTTCAGATGTGCCGACAGAGTGGCCATATGTCATGTTATCCCTAAGGATGATAAGACTGCCAGAATAACCATATGTTATCCATATCCCGTTAGGTTGTTCTTCATCATTGATCCCACGCTCTCGAAGGTGTCTCCAGGGCCATAGTTCGGCGAGTAGCCGTCGTAACGACCACTTGACAGACTAGTTCGCCCAATCTTTCCGTCCTTGCTCATCTGAGCGTCTTTAGCCACTCATCCGCATCTTCGATCGCCTTCATGTTCGGTACAACAACACCCAGCTCCTTGACCTTCCGCAGACCAACAAGGACAGCATCCCAAATCTTCCACGCCTGCGCAATGTCACCTGGGTAGTCGATGCTGTGCGGAAAATAATCCGAGACCCCCTTGGCCATGGCCTGTTCCCTCGCTGCCCGGCCCCTGTCAGGTGGGTCAAAGATCAAGACTTCTTCAAGGTAGCTCTTCACGGCGAGACCCAGGCCACAGTCATTGTGAGTGAGGAAAGGAAGGTCGATACCGAGGATGGAGAAATCCGATCCCTCTCGACCGCGCTTGGCATCAGCATTGAGAAACATGGTGACAGCGCATACTTCTACCAGATCACGGATGCTTGACCTCACTGCTGTAATCATCGACTGATACGCCAGCAGATGGCGGCTCAAAGGACCTGTGAAGCCGATAGGTTTATGCCGGAGCTGACCTAGACATGCGACACGGATGACGATCAAAGTGTTCTCCTTGTCTTCGTCTGACCCACGGAAAGGAGCCCCATTGTAACCCCCGAACAAGTTTTCATTGGTGAGGAGGCCAAGGCGAGCCAGTTCAAGACCGAGAAGAACGGGCTCCTCAAGGGTACTGTCATTCGAGAGGGCGGCCATGGAAGCCAGCAAACCGTGGCCCCACGGGGTGAGCTTGTGCGTATCATCAAGATAGCCACGGAGCTGGAGAAAACGCCACGTCGAATTGTAGAGAATTTCTTTGGTGGTCGAGAGAGGCTAGAGTTGATTGTTAGCAAAATGAGTCCCTGCGAGAATGGCGAGACCATGAACAGACAACATGTTCTGAAACTGATCGGAGAAAGCCAGATACGCAACACTGGTGGGGAGCTCGGACACAAAGAACTCTTCGGTACGGGAAAATTCATATACCTTTTCGGGGGTGCGAGTCTTCGCAACAAAGTCTTCGTTCTGAACAGCCTGCACTGTGAGTCCCAAAAGTCCGGACTTCGCGTATTTCTTGGTCTCCTCGTCAAACACAGATTCTCTTACGATCCACGTGCTGACAACCGGCCTCAAATCGGGGAGGTCCTTCATCTGGATAGTCTTTGGGCTGTCTTTTGCAAACCATGTGCGCAGGGTGACAGGCTTGTGGGCATAGAATCGGTGAAGAAACCTCGCCAATAGCGATATGGCGGTCGTGCGAAGATCAGTGAGCTTCTCAGCGACAAGGACTTGATAAGCTTCTGACTCTCCGCCGTCCACTGGCGGGGTTTCGAAAATGTTGCCGGAAGTCTCCACGTTGAGCACGCGAGGCCCGATCAAACCCTTGCTGAGATAGAAGTACAACTCATCGGGAAGACGCTGGCCGATGAACTCATGCACCTCGACGGCTTCGTTCTTGTTCATTGGTTCGACGCGCCCTTCTGCCGTGAGAACCACGCCATGTTTCACCGCGAGTTTGGCGCGCTTGTAGTGATCAAGATAGTTCATGCGGCGATGTTGTGAGTTGTCTCTGAAATTGTTGCAGACTCCATAGCCACTTCTACCGTGCATAAGCACCATGTCCAACGCATTCTTCGGCTTCAGCGTCTTCGATTGGGCGAATTGCTCGAGCTGTGGGATGGTGGGGAGATAACAACTGCCGAGTAGTAGACAAGCATCTGAGAAGACTTCTGGAGCCACATTGCCAAGCTGGTTCAAGATTTCGGCTTTCTTGATATATGTGAATTTCATCTCTTCTGGGGCTTGGTCTTCTCGAATGAACTCCCAAGATGTAATGAGCGATTTGATGTTGTAGAGGAGGAGTTCTGAGGAGCCGTAAATCGCATCGATGTAGCCAGGTTCATTTTCGAGGTATGCAAGCTGAGCGTGGGCGCTGTACGGAGCAACTTGAAAGGGGATGCCGTGGTCGAGGAGAATCTTCTGAAGGATCCTGAAAAGATCTTCTGGGCGCACAAAGTCTGGACATGGAGGTCAGCACTTTGCACTCTGAATAAAGAACGGGCGGGGATGAATCCCTAGGGCACTTACCAGACTTGCCGAACTCCAGAACAGCGTTGGTCGAGTCACCATTTTGGTACAAGAACCAGGCGTCCGTGTTGCGGTTCACAGCTTTCTCAGCCTCAGAAGTCGCGACATCTTGCTTGCCAACATCCAGTCCGCTGAACACGAAAAGAGGCGCAATGCCATGGTGCTTGAAGAGGCCCAATTGATTCGTGACGTTGGCCTCAAAGGCAAACGGCAAGCCACCAAGCGCAGAGAGCAACGACTCTTTTGTGAGGTGCGATTTCAGCAAGCTATGAATGTACGTAGCTGCTTCGAATGCGATGATTGCTGGCTTCTCAGGGGTGCTGAGACAGCTGATTGGCGAAACTGTTGTGTAGCTGGCGGCCCAGTCGTCGAAGTTGCGGAGCATGATGAGTGGATGCTGTCGAGAAGCTGAGGGCGCGTGCCAGTCGAAAGCGAAAAAGAGAACAGGCCGATGCCTGTGCCTCTAGAGTGGAGCGCAAAAGGAAGGTTGCGGTTGTTGAAAAGGTGAGGTGGGAGGTTGCGGTCGAGGTCGAGTTGTGGGGAGCCCCAAGCTCCAGCTGCGGATCGATCAACATCGAAATTACCGACACGTGACAGCGTGACAAGGCTGGCTTAGTCAGACTATCACGATTGGAACGTCGTCGCGTCTCACTTTGGAACGACGCGTCCGTCTAGAGAGCGGCCACATCAAGGCAGGCATGACATGAGGTACCCTGGTTTCCTACAAGTAGGACCTCAGGCTCTCAGACAGGCTTTCAATCAATAATAATTAGATCCGCAGATCTCCCGCGCACCTTCGTGCATATACCTATAGGTTGCCTTCGACCTACTCACATTCTTACATAGGCCTCGGGCTACCAACCCTGGGCCGCTACTCAAGGCCCAGTCTCAGGTACAGAGCAGTAAACACAATGGGTATCAAGACGTGCGTACTACTTCAATTTCGTGTAACTAGCATGGACATTCAGTGACTGACCCCGCTGTACCAAGGTTCTGGCCAGTACTTGACCAACAATGCGTCGGCGAAGCAATTTCTATTCCCGTTTGGGCCAACTCTCATTATCGGAAGCATGGGCGATCCCTACGTATCGCCGTAGATGAAGCCAATTGGAGGTTTAACAGCATCTCAGATGCAGAAGTGGATAAGATCAGGCAAAGTATGGACCATTGCTACATATCTCCTCCTCAGGAAGTGAAGAAACTAACACGACTACGAAAAGAGTGCCCACCCGCAAATCCTCGTGAGAAGAGGACTCTAGAACGCGAACGCGCTCTCTCTCTGCTGGGACTCAATGTCCAGCTGGTCTTCGTCTTTGATGGCCCCAACAAGCCATCCAAGAACTCCCGCAATGGCCGAAAAGTCGACGAATCTAGGGTTTCGTTCCTCAAATTGACCCTTGACAATCTCGGGATCCCTTATCATACTGCCCCTGGCGAAGCGGAGGCTGAGTGTGCCAAACTTCAACAGCTCGGGGTTGTCGATGCTGTCTGGACGGATGACTCCGACGCGTTCATGTTTGGAGCCAAGACGATCATTCGTTTCCACCGCGATCAAAAAGGCAACAAGAGCCTGGATAAGGCCATGCGATACTCTGCCGAAAGGATTGAGAGTCACGCCGGTCTTGACAGGAGCAAAATCACCATGTTCGCTTTTCTCGTCGGATGTGACTACGGTACCTCCAAAGGGCTCCCCGAGTGCGGCGAAATCCTTGCTCTACAACTGACGAGGCAGCAAGCCCTACCTGCAGACAACGTTTCGACGGCAAAAGGCTGAAATCTTGCATTGACCTAAGCAACTTATATTTTTGTAACAAAAAGGCGATCTCTCCTTTTAATGTTGGTCCTCCCCACCTTTGAAGCTCTGTTCTACGCACCTCCAAAGATTCAAACCCAGTATCCAAACC